>BFEA01000843.1:392805-408355 GCA_003427395.1 Chara braunii | reverse complement strand
CTCTCTCTCCCACTCTCTCTCCCCCTCTCCCTCCCGTTGGCGCGTTCCGGCGTTCTGGGTCCACAAGTCCCTCTGAATCGGTAGATGGTCTAGACTTCCTGAGATGGGTAGTGAAGGGGGGACCGGCTTCCCTTATCATGTGTCTTTCTGTCCTCGAGTTTTTTGATCTGTTGTGTTCTCTCACAGGCCGTTCCCATCTATGTTAGCGCTTCGATGGTGGGCGGGATGGACATATGTTGCTACAGTTCGCTTCCATCTGTGCAGTCTTTTCACACCCCCGCGCCCGATGCTCTTGAGAACTCCTGCGAGAGCCGGTCCCCAGACATTGTCGTCACACCATCGAAACATGGCCATCGTGCACACCGTGTTGCTCGTATGCCCGGACGCCAATGTAGAGACCGGGCTTTGCCATCTCCCAATGTCAACGTCGTGCGACGTCTTCGTCTTGACGACATCATCAACGACGTCGGCGTCTTGCCTTCTAACGACGGCGCAGGACCGGTGTGTGGGTGTCTTGATCTTTCGCTTTGAGAACATTCGCCACCGGCAACTCGCACTGACGATCGTTATGTCCCGGTCGACATGCTTTCGTTGCCGTCGAGCGAAGGCAGTGAAGGGGGGGTGGGTCGTGCTGCTCGTTCGTCGGAGGTCGACTTGCCAGTCGGAGAAGACACCGCGATATCTGCCTTGTCTATATTGTGCGGTGAAAAAGGAAAGAGAAAATACATATACAGACTCATAAAAAGAGGTTCTTCAACATCCAACTCCACTCTCGAACGTAGATGCAGCGTCGACGAGTGCGAGGCCGTCCTCCGCGAAACATGTTGCAAGACGTTTCGCTGTCTTTCTAAACTTAGAGTGCAGGACGTTATGAAATGTAGACGTGACAGTCACTACCGTGTTCTCAGAGGGCAGGAAAGACGGAAGTGGTGGATGGCGAAACTACAGAATTTTATTTCGTTAGTTGACCGTAAGCCCATAATCAAACCGATAGTGCAGTTGCACCCTGTCTCCGTCACTGCATGGTGTTTCATACTCGGCGTCGGTAGGAACACATACAAAAGATACATCGATGACCTCGATGACTGAACCATCGAAGCTGTTCATGGCCATGAAGGTCGTCCGCCGACAATGGCGACCTACGCCATTACGTGGTCTGCGTTCAAGGACATCATCTTGCACGAGTCTGATCCCATGCCAGATCAGACTGAGACAGGCCCGAACTTCGAGATCAGAAACCGCATTCGGCTCCCGTCGGTGTTCGCCACAAAGAAAGACGTCTTCCTCAGTATTCGTAGACGACTATCTAAGCTTGCAGTCTGTTGCGCGTCGTACTAGGTCTTCTACAAGATGTGGAGGGACTTCTTCTGGCACGTTCGTCTCGCAAGGGTGACCGACCACGCGACATGCAACGAGTGCATTAAGAATAGCATCCTCATAGAGGGTGCTCTGCCCGAGCCGAGGAGGGCGCTTGTCGCAAAATAGAAAAGTCATCTTGCGCTACAGTCGGCACACCGAAACAGTACAGTGTCTGGTCCGCTGATTCAGAGCTCAAGCCGAAAGAGAGTCTGTGTATCATCATCGATGGAATGGATTAAGCGAAAACAACGATACCCCATCCATCGAGAAGACGTCTGCCGAAAAAAATGTCGAATAACACGATGATGAAGACAAATTTTACGGGGATAATCGCGCACGGTAGGACACCATCGCTCATTGTCCACACGTGGTTTCCGTACCTTTCGCACGGCTCAAACTCGGTCGTCACCTCGATCGCCAAAGTGTTGAGAGATGTTCAGGCACGGGAGGGGGCGCTCCCGCCGAAGTTACGGGTGCAGGCCGACAACTGTGAGGGACAAAACAAAAAAAAGTATGTGTTCGCCTTCATGGCCATGCTAGTCAAGTTTCGTATATTCGAGGTCGTCGAAATGGGGTTCATGATAGTGGGTCACACACACACGGACATAGATGCAAAGTTCAGCTTGTTTGCTAAAAAGTTGAGCGGTTGCGATGCGTATACCATGGATGAGCTCTTCGATGTCCTCAAAGCGTCCTGCGAAGAGAAAGTCGATTGCACATTGCTCACTGAAATTGCTGACTGGAAAACCGCCATAGATCCATACATCGACCATAAAATCAACGGTCATGCCACGCCACACCTCTTCCGATTTTACATGGATGGGGACAACCCCGCCATGATGTACAAGGAGTTCTGCACTGACAAAAAATGGGAGTCGGACACTGGCCCTGTGTATTGGTTTGTAAGGGACGCAAACAACGGGTGGGCAGGGCCTCAGTGACATTTCCAACCTTGCCGTGAGTCGCCTAATCCACTGGCAGACGATTTCGTTAACGGGATGGCGGGGGTACGTGTTCTTCATAAATCGTGGGAGAATACACAAAACCAATGGGTGACACAAGACGAACACACAAGAGCAATGAAACGTAGACGCTTAAGCTATTGGACCGACCATCTCAAGAAGTTTGAAAACATATCGCAAGAGGAGAGCGGCATGGTGCCCCTTCAAGGTGCCTTCTGGCCTGCCCCCATGCCCGATAAACAAGATCTTCCGGTACGTGCGCCGCATGTTCTCGACTCGCCACCGAGGAAACCTTGCTTCCTCGATTACAAAAAAGACGCTCTCAAGCCGGAGTTCAAACGGCACGAGTCTGCCGCTGTGAACAACTTCGTCGTGTTCCGCGCGCCCGACGAGTATGTTGCAAACGGATGCATATTCTGGATTGGACGAGTTCAGGAGCGGGACGACAATCGCATCCGTGTCAAGTACTGGATTCCTTGCGGAAGGGAGCGTGATTTGACAAAGTTGTATGCGGGGCATGGGAAAAGTCATGGAAGGTCGAAACTGAAACAAACGACGGGTGGCAAGACCTCGACGCCGTTGTGTGGGCATGGTCCAGCAATAAACGTTTTGAAACGGGTATGCGGATCCCGAAATGAGAAGCTCTGAATGCACAGTTGTCGTTGGTTGTCCCTGACAAGACGCCTTCATCAACGCACGATACGGGATTTGTTTCAGACACATCTGTGTAGTCGTGACGTGTGACATGCGTAATGGAGATAATCTTTTGAACACGAACAGATTAGTTCACATCGCTAATTGCTCCATTGGATTGCGTTTTTCTCCTTCATTCATTGTGTTTAGAATGTTTGAATCGTCGGACCGGAAGCGCAACGAGAAATGGGGGACACCTATGCGCTGGCAGGAACTCATCTCATGGAAAACAAGAACGCAAATGAGAGCTGTCGGTATAGACTGCACCGACTGGTGCGCATCTTTGCCCTCGATTGAGCTATGGTACGACGAGATGCGAGATGGAGTTTACAAGCTCGCCAAGACGATAGTGCCAGATGCGAACTTCGGAAGCCATGACTCCGGCAAATGGACCGAAGTGTTCTACGGATTGGGGTTTGTTCACATGTAGGGCAGGGGGGGTGAGCATCATGTATCGGTAACGTGCGTGGCGTTCTGCTCAGACGGTGGTCAGACATCGTGCGCAACACAGATTGAACGAACGAAGGTGTCGTCTACGTTCGAAAACAACAACTACAGGAGGGCGATCCTGAAGCTTGTCAGACCTCTATTCAACGAAATCAAAGATGCAATGTTGCGTGTCATCAACGAAAGGTCGAGGGTCGCCATTCACGTGGCGACGACCGTGAAAACATGCCGCAACGAAGAGGGTAAAATGAAAAAACTTATAAAAACTAACACCGTCACAAAGTTTAATATCGTCGATCATATTCATCGGCGCGAAAGTGGCAAACGGAACAACCTGCAATCCGTCTTGCGTGCTTATCCGCATTGACCGACGTTCATCTATGCTTTTGATGTATGTGTTTTTTTTTTTTTTTTTCTCTTTACCTTTTTCGTATTGGTCCGTGCAGTATGGATCCGGAATGGATGCAGAGGCAGCTAAGACAAGATTGGTGGGAAACGCGAACTGATATCAGACCGACTGAGGAGACAGTGTAACGCCATCGCACTTGTCACCTGGGATTTTGCATATTACGAACCGTCACTGCACTTGTATCCTCTAAGCACAAGCAGAAAGATTTACAACCTCGTGGGGGTGTGCGACCGTCAGAATAATAATAATTACAAGAATGACGGGAACGCAAGATACAAGGAGTTATTCTACGGTTACGGCCTTGTGGCTGCCCTGGTGACAGAGAAATGCAGCGCCACCATTGCATGTGTTGCTTTTCAATACCACGAAGGGCTTACAATATGTGCAACGAAGACATGGAGACAAAAAATACCGCGGAGTGATGCAGGAGACTCGATGGTGCGAGCGTACAAGCAACACGTTAAACAATATTGTATTCACGCACGGGATGCAATGTTAGAATTCGTTGCTCAGAGGACTACCATCATTGCTTCTATCTCAACAGTCATCGTAGAGAACGAAGAAACAACGGGGGTGAACCGCAAATTCAAAAAAATCAAGTTAACCACCAACTTCTATATTGCGAAGAGTGTACTCCATTGAGCCAACGGTCTGAGCAACGACCTTGTTCACTTGCGCCGCTGTAACACTTCCGGACATTTTGTTGTACAAAAGTTGTAGCTTAGCACTGTTGACGGAAATGGCAATAGAGTAGATCATGCGCTCGTACGAGTGCTCATATCGTTTTTTTTCGTCATGTGCCGGATTTTAGGGTTTTCTTTTTTCAAAATTATGTCGAACTGGATTTCCACCTTTTGTACGATCATGTACGACTGCACATCAACAGTAGTGTGGAGGAGTGTATGAACTCTACGGCACCAACTTTCATAGACATTGTCTTAGTCAAAGATAGATAGATAGATAGATAGATAGATAGATAGATAGATAGATAGATAGATAGATAGATAGATAGATAGATAGATAGAGAGAGAGAGAGAGAGACATGAAGTCTCTCCATGTACATATATTTCCGCGCACATGTATCATATGTCGCATGAGTCAAAATCCGCATTAATGTTGCTTTGTGTTTATATAAAGAAGCCAATTTTCTTTTACATGAACTTCGAAAAGATTCACATAACGTTGTTCGTAATTTTCTGGTGGCACGAAAAGTCTCAAACATTTATAGATGTCTATGGAGTTTTTTTGTCATTGACTGAATCTGCCATATGTTTTCTTGAGAATGATATTCAATATGTGTCTGTTGTCTTAATGCATTTGTCAATAAAAAACAAAAAATAACTGATACTATATTGCGAAACATAGTAAATATTAATCGATATGATAGAAAAGTACAATAGAAACTCATAATCAAGACCCCTATAGCTTCACATAGTACGAATAAAACTGTAACACCCCCCAAAATGTGTGAGAAAGCAATGTAAAACTTGTGGTAAACATGAGCACAAACTTTAAACAATGCGGGGTACCTACTCAAAATAGTGTGCTCAAAACGCAAAAAATCAAAAAAATCAGCATGAAAATGACAATTTCAATTTCGTTCAAAAAATATAAAATGTCCCTTTTGACGAAATCACCGTTAAAAGTTTGAACTTTGCAAAAAAAAATCCAGAAAAATAAAAATCCCAATTTTTTGCAAGTTCAGTAGGTCTCCCAACCTCCCTTGAAGTACGAAATAATCACTGACAAAAAAAAAAATCGACTTTACACTGCAAATGATTTATAGAACTGAACGACAGATTCCTAGAACTGTGAAAAAATTCCGAACAGAAATGACAAGTTTTCGGATTTATTCAGATAAGAATATTCGCAGTTTGAAAAATAATACCGCAGGAGGGATTTCCCGTACCGTTTTCAGAAAAACGAATTTCGGAAAAGAAGATATTCCGAATTTCTAAGTAACGAGAAATGCAACAGGAAATCGAAATTTGCAAAAAGAAAAATATTCCGGATTTTCAACAACGAAATTTTGAATTTTCAGAAGAAAAACGAAAATGGAAATTTCAGATGTTGCTATATTTCGATTTTCCACCACAGAACAGCGAGAAAACCAAATCCAATAAGAAATAAAAAATAATTTGATTTTCGGTAGTAAGGTCAAAATCATGATTTTGGGGTCTAACTAGTATGTTATAATCAATCAATAAAGACTAACTAGCTATTAAGTCCCCGCACACGTGTCAGATCAGGTTGTCCTGATTCACGTGCGATGCTCCGATACCAAGTGTTACATGCACAAATATGCAATGTAAGTAATAACCGAGGATCTACAATGTGATAAAAAGAACTGAATGGACAATGCGGTGCCAATAAAATCTCGACAAGCAATGTGCATTCTCATACATACATAATGGTGCTGAATAGCGCAGGGAAGACTTAAATACAAAGATTGACCTGACCGAGACTGACCTCATTCACGTAGTGCAAAGTAACGAAGCAGAATGCTGGAATGCTAACAACTAGTCCAATCAATGTTTGAACTCAGACCAAACATACATCGTATCCATCACCAGGTGTGAAGGAGCCTGGCGCTGTACACAAGAAGAAAGCGCCAGGTCCAGACATACACAGACGAAGAGGAAGAGATCGAACGAAAAGAGGGAGAGAGATGAGAATGTCGTCAACACCAAGTCTTTGTCACCAATCCCAAATAATCCCTCGTTGCCATGTCTGAAGTCCCAAAAGTCGAGTCTGGATCCGATGTCCCCGAGCTCTGTCTCTCTGCTCCCGTAGTCTGCAGATGCAGTGAAGTCAGATGTTGAGAGGGGGAGAAGGAGATGGTGGACTGAGAAGAGGAAGAAGAAAAAAACTCTCTCTCTCTCACTATTACGAGCCAGATACTGACCTGTGATGTTGGCGCTCTGCTGCAGGTACCTCGAAGACGAAGCTGGAGCAACGGCGCTGCAGATAAGTACCTCTGGCCTCCGCCCAAGCTCTCTCTCTCTCTCTCTAGTACTACCTAGCTATGGCGCCCAACGCTGGAGACTATAGCTACCTACTGCGCGCCGCGCTTGAAGACTACAAGCTAACGGTACTTTAACTCTGCAGCGCTCCCTCCAGACTCCAGAGTGCTGCTCCCGAATCCTTAAGACTACAACTGTCGACCGCCTCCTGGGAAGTGCCTGGGAAGTCCCTATTTACTACCTCGGTCTGCCTCCCGACTGTTGAAGGGCCAGCAAGGCCGAGGAGGCAGCTCTTGCCAATGCCGATGTGTACCAGGGGCTGGCGTGGGGAACAGGCTAAGAATAGCCTGTTCCGAAACCCGGGTTCGCTGCCAGAGTTTCAGGGCCGGTCGTTCTGATGAACGACCAAAAATGGCCCTTCGTTTCAGGCTAAAAAGGCTGTCTCCGTTTTTAGTCTGAAACGACAAAGGGGCTGTGGCCCTGGACTTCAGGCTTTCGGCCTAATCCGACATGGGGCCTGTAAGCCTTGGATTTCAGGCTTTCGGCCTGAAATTCAGGCTTTTGGCCTGAAGGACGTTGGGCCTGCAAAATGGCCCACGTGTGCACGCGCTACATGTAACACAGCCCCTCCCTCTCCCCCCCCTACTCCCGCTTATACCCTCCCCACCTGGAACCTGCCCACCCACGTATCCAAGTCCTTTCCACACCCGGAATCCTACCTGCTCGTCCGATCCTCGAATGCAACTTTCCACCTGGAACCTGCCCCCCCACGTATTTAAGTCCTTTCCACACCCGGAATCCTACCTCTTCGTTCGTAACACTCACACGCTACTCCCCTTTCAATTGCATAAGTTTACTATGACTGTTTTCCTAGAAATTTCTTCTCTCATCTTCGTGCACTCTGGTTTCTTCGGCCGGAACCACTCACACCTCCTCTTCCTCAATTACGGACCTCACCCCTCTGCGTCACCCCTTTTAATCGTATGGTTTTACTATGACTGTTTTCTTGTAAATCTCTCCTCTCCCTCTCAGGCGCTCTTTCTTCTTCGGCCGGAACATTCACACCTTCGCCTCCCCGTTACGAGCCCCCCTCCCCTGCGCCACTTGTTATAGCTTATCCCCCATCCGGTTGTCCTCACTCGATCTATTCGATTCATCTCTTTCACGCCGACTTACTTGACCGCTTAGTGGCAGGAGGCTGTTTACCCGCCTACCAAAGCCGATAGGTGTTCGAAACACCTCGCTCCCATTCCGGTCAGAAACCGGACTTGTGCACACATCAAGACGATGAGCTCTACGTGAGCGGCCAGAAGATGGAATTGGCAGTATCTCACGGCCTCTTCAGGGAGGGGTAGCAAACAGAGCATCTCCCTCTGCCGGATGAGGAACTCAGCCGGCTAGCCTCTATGGTAGGAGACTGGTATCTTAACCAAACATCACAAGACATGTCGGATTATGTTGAGGTTGCGATCAATGAGGAGGATGACTGTATAGAGATACGACCCAAAGAGAGCATTCGCAGAGTCGAAGAAGCTTTCCTTAAACAGCATGCCGTTGCAATCCTCTTTCAAGGGGAAGCAGAAAATCTCCCCAATGATCGCAAACTTGATATTGTTCGCTCTGAAGATGCACTCTTACCTGAGGATAAGCTACTCACACATAGAGGGCTTACTCACTTTGAGAGCAAAATGCAACTTACCTACATTCCAAAATTGCCACTCTTGGCCGAGTGGATATTGCAAAAGGGAATGGAACGTTTCGTGGAGAAAAGGAAAACGTATCAGATTTTGTTTAGACAATGGGTGCCAAAGGCAGACTGGCTGGCAGACAGGGAAGAGGAGAAAAAGTCAGTCTACTGGGTCATGGCAATGAGGTTCCCCATCGACGCCTCTATGTATATCAGGACTGGTATCGAGCTTGCTATGGGGAAAGTGATTAAAGACTATGACATTGTTAGTGATCCGGTTGATCCTAACCTGGGAAACATCAAGTTCGGTCTGCACCCAAGCGCGGAACAGAACTTTGTGAAAACATTGAAAGTCTTCATAGGGAAAGAGATGCTTTCAGGCGATCTGGTCAATAGCAACACACCGTGGTGCAAAGGATGCAAACACTATATTTAGACGGATGGCGACTGTTTCTGTGAAGAGGAAACAGAACCATACGAGAAACCTGTTGAAGGAGGTTCTCCCTCTCCCACCTTGAACCCAACCAGACAGGCAGGGCAAGGAGGCCAGCAGAACGCACCTCCACAGCCCCGCCAATTCACCCCTCAGCAAAAAAATCAGTCGGCGATATCCTCTTCTAATAATAAACACACTGGAGACAAGCACAACACTGGCAGATCGTTCCAATGCCTCAATCCTCAACTCCAATTACCGGCAGCAGGCCAGAAGCAACAGGCTGGAGGGAGAACCTGAAACAAGAAGCAAGGGGGATACACACCCTCGAAGTTGGGCCCTCAAGGGCAACAACAGCCCTCAACGGGAGGTCCCTCGTGGCTATCCACGAAGGCCCCTACTGAAGAAGCACAAACACTGTCCCAGAAGAGCGTTGATGCAAGCGGAGGGAACAACCCTGCAGCAGGTTCGTCCTCACAGGGTGAACTTCGCTCTTTCGATCTCAATGGCACAAACCCCTCACTGGTTGTCCAACAAGGGCTCCTGCAGGATAACCAGGGGAGAATCACCCCTCTCGGTCAGAAGAATGCAACTGGCATTGCCGAAGTCCCGGTCGGCGAATGCATGGATTTGGATAGATTTCTCAGAGCGGGCTCTCCTAAAAGGAACAGACCAGACGATTTCGAAGACGGTAGACAGTACCCTCCCCCCCAGGGAGACATAGGTCCCAGACCACAACAATCTGCGGCCTGCATTGCAATTCCAGTACTACTTAAATCCACCAATCAGGGACCCTACGTGCTACTCTTAGCGGACTCTCAAGGAGGATACTCAATCCCCCATTCTTTGGTATCTTCTCCGCCAGACCCGGTGCAACTTTTCAACATGGGAAAGAAAATCGTTCACAATATTTGTGCCATAAGGCCGATTCCCCACCATCCACTGATCTCCTTCAACAAGATCGGTGCCTCCGGCAGGATCCATGCCATCCATTCCTTGTGCCTGGACACGATGGTTCTGCCGGGGAGCTCACACACCTCTTCTGGAACCAATTTCTACTGGGCCCCTCTCTCTTGGTTCAAAGAGACCAATGAGAAGGAGAGGCTGATCCCGGAAATCGGGGACGAAATTCGTGGTGAAGTCATTACAGAAATTAACAATGCTTTGCAAGCTGACAATAAGTTGTTCAATCGCAGTTTTGCAGATCTGCTAAAGGCAGCTTGGGACCCAGCTCTGCTAAGCCCCACACCAGTTGACAGGCAGCCAGCAGGCACGCTGTCAATTCTGGGCGCCATCCAACAGCAGGCCCCATCCGCAGGCTCGGATGGGCTCTCGGCTTAAGGTGGCCACCTGGAATTTCCGCGGATTGGTAGACGAAAACAGGAGGCACAAATGTGTCAGGCTTAAATCCTGGATCCACGACAAAAAGGCACACATCATCTTGCTTCAGGAAACTAAGCTCAATAATGAAAGGTTGGTCGAAATTGGAAACTGGTGGTCAGGACCCCAGATCTGGGCCCCTGCAGAGGGCACCAAGGGGGGCACTGGGATTCTGATTCACAACTTCATCTGCAGAACCATCTCCCAAGCGGACGCTGACCCGCTTGGAAGATGGTCCAGGGTAACATTGTCTATTGACTCTAGGGAATGGACTTTTCTGTCTGTTTATGCCCCCGCCGACCACACAACAAAAACATATTTTTTTAATCAATTATCCCACGGGATTCCTGATTCCGAATTCTTAGTGGTAGGTGGGGATTGGCACACGGTGCCAAACGAGGCACTGGATTCTTCCTCTCCACTATCTCACCCAGGGGAATCCATAGCCTTGAACGAGCTACTTGCCGACAAAGGCTTGTTTGATCCTTACCGCCTGCTGCACCCCGACCAAAGGGACTACACATGGCTCTCGTCCACCACCCCGGTGGTTAGCAGAAGATTGAATGCAATCTTGTGCTCCGAACAGGTCCTTCCACTCATACTTAGAGCCGAAAGTATACCAGACCCAATGTCCGATCACAAGCCAGTCTCAATCACCTTATCAGCAGGCCCCCCTCTTGAAAAAGGAAGGGCTACATTCAAATTGAACATGCAGATCTTTAATGACAGAGAAATGATTGAATGGGTGAGGAACTTTTTGGAAGAATGGAGAGCCTCGTCAGAGCTGTTCCCCGATACAGGGGACTGGCTTGACAAAGGAATCCATCTTCTATCAGGCTTCGTCAATAACATATCAAGAATCAAAGCAACAAACAGGAAATATGACGAGATAATTTTAAAAAGGAAAAATAGAAAATGCAGAAACAAGACTGGGCTCCTTCTCGTTCTCGGACAGTCACTGGGCTCTTAGAAGGTCTGTTTGGCTGCATGAATGGCAGGACAAACAGATCAACAGGCAAGAATCTTGGATCATGTTCAAACGTATTGACAACATCCTTCTTAATGACAGAATGAACTCTTGCACGTTGAAACTGGGGCACGCAAAAGGTAACTCTCCATCCATGGTAGAACTCCTCCACCCCTTCAACAACACAATTCCTCCCGCCAGGTCCTCAGAAGATATTTGTGCTTTCGTACGTACCTTCTACGAAAAGTTACTTACCTCATAAAAACAGACAGGTGACCCAATCATAGCGGAGGAGTGGGAAGATCGCATGTGGGGCTCAACCCACAACCTCCTCTCAGCCCACGAACAAAAAAAACTGGAACAACCAATCACACTTTCAGAATTGACTGATGCAATGGAAAGCATGGCCAGGGGCAAATGTCCAGGGCCCGACGGTCTCCCTATAAAATTCTACGGGCTCTTCTGGGACACCTTCGCCCCGGATTTACTGCGAGTTTTCAACAATGTTCTTCAAGGTAATCAGTTGGGCTTTAGGACGACGGAAGGGGTAATCACATTATTATATAAGAAGGGGGATCGTCGGGATGATAGGAACTATCGCCCGATTTCCCGGCTCAATGTCGTGGGGAAAATTCTGGCTTAAACCTTGGCGAGACGCCTCTCCTCCTTAATGACGAAACTCGTCCACCTGGACCAGTCAGGTTTCATCCCGGGGCGACAAGTCCTAGATAAAGTCATGGTCATCAGTCAGGCGTTAGATATCATCAAGGCACAACAATCTAACATCGCATCCTTCTTATCGACTTTGAGAAAGCCTACAATAGAGTGAACTGGAATTTCTTGCTCGAAGTCCTTCGCAGAATTGGAATTGGCCCCAACTATCGCCGATGGGTAGAGAACCTCTACCACGGATCGCAGGGAAGAGTGTTAGTGAATGGCTTCATCTCCCAGGCCTTCACGGTGACGAGGTCACTGCGTCAAGGTTGCCCTCTGGCCCCGTCCCTCTTCGTGATCCAAATGGAAATATTTCTAAACATGGTCAGGGCCCACGAAGCATACAAGGGCCTGAGCATCTCTCTGTATTTGGAACTCAAGGTTTCCGCTCTGGCAGACGACTTCTCGGCCATTACAGAAAACTCTGTATCCTCTCTCTCCGCTCTCCACGAATGCATATCGATATATGAGTCCGCCTCAGAAATGAAGGTGAATTGGAACAAATCCCTAGCCCTTACACATGATGACTCACCCCTGGCAATTGACTTCGGTCTCAAGCAGATTCAAACAACGGCATCAGAAAGATACCTGAGTATCAAGGTTTCCTTCGAAGATTGCAGCAAAGATCAGGCATCAGTAATTGACAACAGAATCCGTGACCCGTGCGCTAAATGGTCAGCCAGGAAGCACCTCTCCCTTTTGGGGAGAGCGCTTGTGGCAAACAGCTCCATCCTGTCCACTATCTGGTTCATCCTCGCTATCAGCCAATTAACCTTCTCTTCGGCCAAACTGATAAGTCAACTACTCACTAAATTCCTATGGAAGGGTGATTCAAGCATCCCCTCCTGCGTTAACAAGGTGGCGTGGTGGAACCTCATAGAGAAAAAACAGGATGGTGGCCTGGGTATCTTAGACCCCGAAGCACAAAACACAGCCCTTCTAGCCAAATGGCCAGTTCGCTTACTAACGTCACTCGAAACCCAACCCTGGATGTTGCTTGCACAGGCCACGCTGGCCAGGGAATGGGAACTGTGTGACCCTGAAGCTGTCTGGCAAACTCTCCTCTACTACCCAATGATCAGATCCGTGAAGTCCCCTACGTGGGGCCCAATCCTCAATGCCTGGGCCAAGATTCTACCCTCCATCATCATACCCCCATCTTCCACCTCTGAAATTCTTTCTTCCAGTCTGTTCGAAAACCCGGCTATCCTGGATGCATCAGGCCACATCTTCTCAGTAGCCAACTCCCCAGGCAACTTTGCCAGGAAATGGCTCCAGAAAGGGGTTTGGAAGGTATCTCACCTTTGGGATAGTCAGTCAGCAACATGGTACTCAGAAGAACATCTTCGCAGGAAATTGAGAGGGCTACGCAATGTGGGGCAACATCGGCTCGACTTGATTGCAGAAATACCAAAGGATTGGACGGTGATCCTGGCAGCAGGGGCATCAATGGTTCTTCAGGGTTCGTGGAGACGAGACCCTGCCTCCCCGGAGCGCTTTTATCAAGTACTAAAGAAGGGCCACATTGGGGCTTCAGAGGTTGCAACATGGAAGTACTCAGGGACGTCCCTCAGCCTCATCGACCCCCCAACTCAGATCTCAGACCTCACACATTTCCCCGAAGTCAAGGTTAAGACAGTGACTCGTAATAATGGCATCTCCAGTTTCATACCAGCAAGAGAAGGTTCCCGCTTCTGTAGATGGAAGGTGGACGAAATGAGACTGGGATGGAACATCACAGCAGACTCCTCTGCGATCTCAACAGTCTTGCTCCCAGACTACTCCTCACAGGTGGGATACAAACTGCAGTCTAAGGCCTCATCCCTGCGCTTCAGAGTTTGGGATTCATGGAACAGACATTCCAGGAATAAGAGCCTGAGGCCTTCAGGCCTCAACTGGGTCCTTCTCTTCATTAATGAGATACTGGAGATACTTGAAGTCAAGCTGGCAGGTCTACAGTGGCTCCACCTGCACAACAGTGTTCCTACAGCAGCATGGTGTGCGGAAAGGGGAATGGAAATACCAACAGTATGCGATGTCTGCCCACACAGTCCCTGGAGGACTCGTCCCACTTGTGGTGGGAATGTGTGGTAGCCAGAGGTTTCTGGGACTGGGTGGGTAGGCTATGGTGGGCAGCTTATAAGGACTGTTCTTACTGGACAAAGTCGCTGATTCTATTTGGGGACCAGTCTAAATCTCCCAGAGGCAAAATTGCTAACAAATTTAGAGTGGTGGGCTTCTGGATCTTATGGGTAGCCCGCAGGGATCGGAGATTTAACAGTTCTTATTGGGAAGTCTCTCGCCTTCGCAACTCCTTTGAACGCGCAGTTAGAACCCTGATTTTGGCAGAATGGAGAAGGGCGAGACTGCTTTCCCGTCTACCTTCGATTGCACAGAGGTCTATGGTTGAGTCCTGGGCCTCTGAATTTCAGTGGATTCACTTCTCAGATAACAACCAACTAACCTTTTCACGACATTTATGGGACGAGAGGGAGGATCATATCCGACCTCAAGACCCCCAGGCTTTATTTTTGTGATTGCCTGTCCAGTCTGATGTAAGGGACGCTGGACCCGGTTTCCACCAGGTGCAGCTCCCCACCAATGGAACGGAGTAATCAGACAGGGAGATGCTCTTATCACTTCCTGGCTGAGGACCGACCACCCTGATTTTCAAAAAAAAAAAAAAAAAAAAGATGCCAGGGGTGTTTTGGAAACTTCAATCACTGTCCGAGGGGCAAATCAGGGTACGTTGGCCATCGGAGGGGAAAATCACAAATAAATGCAAACTTCAGGGGCATTTCAAAAATTTCTCCCTTTTTTTTTCCTTCTAAAAGTCTGAATTTTATTACCAATGAAATGAGTAGCGGGACCTCACAATTCGACCCTGCAGATAGTTATGCTGGAGGGAGCATTACCCAGTTTCTCAGACTTTCTCTTTAGTCACAATGGAGAGAATTCATTGACGTGTTGCAAAATCATATCCCTTGCCTCCTACCACTTACCTATATGTTCTAGGTCTACCTATATTACCTATTCAGCTGGGCAACCAGACCCGCACGGGCCCTCCAGTGCAACTAGGACCCTCTTGCGCGGATCACCCGGGCAAGTAAAACGAACAGTCCAAACTTCTTTTTTTCCCCCCCTGATAATGGGGCAGAGGGACCCAAATCAGGTCTTACATTTCTTTTTTGGTTCATGTCAGTTTTGGAAGAGAGGGGGGGGGAGGGGGGGGTGTTAAGGGCCTGAAAGCGGCTTGAAAGGTGTTGAAACTTGAAAGGCCTTTAAAGGGTGTGAGTCTGTGAGATGATTTTCCTTACATTATTTTATTTTTATTTCAAATTCTGTGAAGAAATTGTAAGTGATCCTCAGCCAATAGTTCTATGGTGTGCTATTCTGCACAACATCCTTTTCTTTCAAAAAAAAAAGAATTCTTTTTTTTTTTTTTTTTTTTGGTGGGATACCCGGCCCCTGGCGGCCCATCGTCCCGGGCAGGTCCCGTGCCAGCTTTGGGAACCTGGGCGGCACTGTTTATTTTT
>BFEA01000843.1:370232-385176 GCA_003427395.1 Chara braunii | reverse complement strand
CCCATCCACCCCCTCAACACCCCCCGCGAAAGGACGTACGGTGTCGGGCGCATCGGTCCGGCACCGCACGCGGCAGCAGGGGACCCTCTCGGCCGCATCACGCAGGAGTTGGACCAACCTTGCCGCAAACACACAAATGGAGTTTCCTTAGGCCGCTCCGGCCGAGTGCGCCAGCCATACCTCTTGCGAGCCCCTACGATAAGATAGGGCCTACGCGAGGCACAACTTACCTCTACCTTACGGGAGCTGTCACCTCCCTTCGGTGGGCGTATCCCCGCCGAGCTACCAGTCCACAGTACGAAAGCTACTCAGTTGCAATCGCAGAGATGGACCAGCCGAGGGCGTTTCTCGTTCGCTGTAGCATAGGGGGTACGCGCGGTAATACGCGTATCGGACGCGCACGCGAACCGACATCTTGGGGGGCTGGGATCCCAAGCGCGGTCCGTCGTCGGTCGACTGGGACGCATTACACACACCACGCGCACGCCACTTTACGAACACAAAAATAAAACACACGCACAAACACATACGAAACGACACAACGCAAACAATGTGACAACACTTTTAGCCCCTCGGTAGCCAACCCTTAACCTTCCGATGCGGAAATCGGATAGGCGTCGCGCGCGAGACTTAGTATAAAACCGCGCGGACGGAGGCCTACTTGTATCGACTCGCAATGCAGGCGTACGCAAGCAGTCGCAACGATGGTGTACCATGTGGTACCCATACTCTCGCGGTCCTCGTTAATCTCGAGGGTCGCATTCGACACTCGCGTGTCGGCTGACACGCGCTTTGAGTGTTAATCTCTCGACGCTGGACAGCCGCCATGCGCGGTTGAAGACCACAAACCCTCTTCTGCACTCTGTGCACAAGTGGGTGGTACACAGGTTCATACCTGTATTGGCATTCGCCTCTTACTGCCCTGGAGATGAGTCCCACTCCGGGCCTGGGCGAAAGTCAAGGGGTTTGACTTTGACGGTTGCCACGGACTACAACGTTCAACCATACAAACTCTAAAAAGCAAGGGGATAAAAGGGGATCTCCCTTTTGTCTCAAACACATAATCTGTTTAACCCTTACGCGCGGTCACAATAAGCTGCGAGCACGCCCAAGGCACATATAAATATATACATAAGGTTTATTTATATAGAACGACCACTTCTCACAGTCACGCTTAGACTCCTCTCAACCATATATGTATGTAATCGCAGACAGTCACATCCAGAAGCCGAACCACAACCATACATGCAATCACATCAAAGATTCATCCAAAAGTCAACGCACTACACAGGGTCAACTTCAACCATTCCTTGCACTCATACCACTCGCTTTAGCCATACAAGCCTCACTCGTGCAACTCTTAAATAAATACTCAGTACTTTTGTTGGATGGCCATTCAATGAAGTCCGGGTAAAAAACACAACAAAACAATTCAAATCTCAAGGCTAAAAGCTTTAGGTTGGGTAGCAAGAGTAAGTTGGAGTTGAATCATAAACCGACGAATCGGCAACCGACCAATTATCAGTGATAACAGAAGATGATCCTCGTAGGATCAAGCTGAAACTAGTCCAGATCATGAATCAATACGATCAAGAGGACCTGTAACACAAGACAGGTCAATCCCCAGGCTAAACCTATAAGTCCATGGAGAATAATCCCCATATCACAATCTCACTCAAATCATCCTAGTTAACTAAACCCAGGTCTACCTCTAGACCCTAACATAATCTCCCCCATACAGGGTGGATTGCCAGAATCGCCAACTGTTAAAATATAATTTAACTCTTCTAAATCAAGAAAATTTCGGCAGCGCTTCCCGTAGGAAAAGTGCATTTTCAAAATTTGTATCCGTCCGAATATGAAAACAAAAATAGTCTTTGACTTCCCAAAGTCGAATTTTGTCTAACCCCTTGAATTAGCAAAAATTTTGGCAGCACTCTCTTCAGAAAAGGAGACTTTCGAGATTTTTACTAACTCATACATAAACTTTGGACAAGTGAAACTTTGACAAGTCAAATTTTGACTAAATCCTTGGATTTGCAGAAATCTCGGCAACGCTTCCCGTAGAGAAAGTAGCTTACCAAAATTTATACAAAGCCAAGTTTAACAAAAGATCCCAGAAAATGCGAGAATAAATCTAAGTAAAATAAATTTAGCTCAGAAAATGCAGGAATTGAACTAACTCCTATCGCTCTAGCACGTGGCGAGCAACTACAAGAACTATCTGCCAACTGAAACTCAAAACAAGTAGTAACCTCACTCAGTCTCATACAGGCCAAACCACAAAGGTAAGTACTCTCACCATCCTCAAACCAACTTGGCAGACAATAGTTCGTAATCTCTCGATACTTTATTCCCTTATACCCAACTTACATAGGGCATAAAGTCAAGCCGTCCAATCTTATGGAAATTGCCTGACTCAGCCATCGAGTATACACGAACAGGTTGCACAACTACTTCTCTCTTCCTTTTTGGGCACATGACGAAGCCGTTCATCTTAGAACCTGGCTCAACCGCCCTGAACTGTTTAATATCCAGGTTATATATACCTCTCTGAACTTGGTGTTCAAAAGTTGGGCATAGGACTGAGCCGTTCATCTTAGAACAAAGCCCAGCCAGCTCAAGGTTACCTTCAATTATACTCTTAGTTATACTCTCTTCATTTCATGATAAGCTATATCCAGGCCGTCCAATCTTATGGAACCCATGCTTGGCTAGCCTGTTCATAAATGAAATAATATAAAATATAGCCAAAATTTAACCTTTTGGGTTCCAACATGTGTGAGGCTTTGGGCCAGACCGTGCAATCTTATGGAACATATCTGGTCCTCTGCCAGATTCGTTTCTCTCTGATCCCACTGTGTGCGGCATGAGTCCAAGGCCGTCTAATCTTATGGACATGCCATGCCCTTAGCGAGCATTAGTCCCTTAGAATGAAATAGGAAGGGGCTGAGCCGTCCAATCTTATGAACCTGTTCAGGTCTCCTCGATAAAAAAACAAAGAAACAGAACCAACCCCAATCAAACATAGCAACTAAGCCCTCCAATCTTATGGTACAGGTTCGGCCCCTGAAAAGTCAGCCGCAGTCAAACCCTCACAATTCAGAGCAATTAGACAGTCCAATTTTATGGAGCTGGTCTGACTCTCCATGCAATTCAAAAATAAAATACAGCGGTCAGGCCGTTCAATCTTATGGAACTGGTCTGACCCTATAGGACCCTGCCAACCTCAAGCAAAATCACCTTTCACCCACCCTTCCCCCAGATGTAGCCCCTTGTGTTCACAATCTGCGTTCAGGTCATCAACAATCTGAAAGTGCGATTACACACACATTCCTTTACTTGATCAGAGTTATCTCCAGTCAGTCAAACCAAAGTCAAAGTAGGGATGCATACAGTATACTCAGCCAAACGTAGCAAGGGGTACAGATAGGGGTTATACCAGGGTATATAAAGGGGGAAGCAGTGGTTACCTCTTAGTTCCCTGCCTCCAGAACTCCTCCTGAGTCCCGGCAGAGCTCCTGCAATCGTGGGTTGACTCCCCACAGAGTCTTGATGCGGTCCTACGGGTTGCAATTCCGCCTGCCGCCTTCCTCTCAGAACCAAAGGACCAGACTTAGAGTAAGATGGGCAGAGGGAGAAACATTTAGTCTCTCAGATACAAGAGGGATGCACTCAAACTCGAAGAAGAGGGCCTTCAAATCTTCGAGCGCCTGAGGGCCCCGCAATGACGGCCAGACAAAACGCAGCAGTTTGGCCTGACCGAAAGTCAACTGTCGAAACCTACCCTCCAACGACCTCCCAGACTGCAACAGTGATCCTTATCTGTCCAGTCTGATCGCCTCCCTAGGCTCCAATACTTCCCCTTAGTCCGCCGCGGCCGCACGACAACCCATGGTAGTCCTTAGACACAACACAGTACTCAATGGCGGTCCATAGTAACAGCAGTTGCCCGTACCCAGTCCACAGCAGCACTGTTAGACTGAAGTCAAAGTGTCAAAAGCTGACCTCCTAACGGTCCCCCAAATCGCGACAATGTGCCCTTCTTTTGCAGCCTGATCATTTCCCTAAACCGTTGTGTCGTCTCCCCTTACCACAACGTGTGTGTACAGCGTGGTCACCCTTCGAATCACAGCGTTTCAATCAAGGCACACCCTCTATGCTCTATTGAAAGCCACAACAACAACCTCGCACCGCCCGTAGTAGTAACAAGGCACTAATAAACTTATTTGATGACGACTGAGTTTTGTATTCACTGCAGCTTGCAGCACAGCCCTGATGGCAGCCGCAAGTTGCACAATGTCCCACAACAAAAACTCAGTGGAAAGGCCATGCATAACCCTACCTACTCAGGCAACTACACAACTGAGCGCCCAGTAGCGGAGTAAGATCCCATAAATCACAGCGTCATATCGCAGGAAGTACAGCGGCACGCAGCTCATGTAGCATCATAGCTTTGAGCGAAACCCGCATCTCCCGCCCTTCTCCATGGCCCAAGGCCACTGGCCGCCGCACTCTGCAAGCGCTGGCATGGGACGGACTTGTTACCCCTCCAGCCCTACTTTGATACATCATCTCCCACCGAGCTTGTCTTAGGACACCTGCGATAGCTGCTAACAAGTGTGCTGCTCCGACCAACCCCCCTCATCTCTGGCTGTCCTCGGTCCTCACCTCTCTCCGTCACCTATAGAACCGAGGAAAGAAGGGGCCCAAGCTTCGGCTTCAACCGGTAAGTATGGAATCCCTCAGCTTACCACTCCCCTCTTCTCAACTCCTTTCGCCGCTCTCTTCGCCGTTTATATGGGAATAAACCTGCTGCTAAAACATGGAAACATACCCTGCCTTTCCAAACTTCCCCTGGGCAAAACAAGAATGAACCTTCCCTTACAACATGGGAAGGTACATCTCACGTTCGAACTCTCTTCTCGACGCAGCCATTCGTATCGACCTCGGCTACACACCACACCCACAGGTAAATATAAGACTACCAATACGCTTGCACCGCCATAAAACCCAATATCCAAGTTTTTCACTCGCTCAATTTCCATCAAGGGGCGAGTGAAATGTTTGTTTCTTGCTTCTCCACACTCGTTTTCAATGAGAACCGAGCGATGAATCCCATTTCTCTCCCTTCCTCTCTGCCACCTCCACGCAACATCTTTCTCGACTAATTTTTAATTCTACTAACCTACCGCCCATCCCAACTGCAATTTCATGGTCGCCCGCCCCTAAGCATTAGTTCAGTATTTTACCCCACTTGATTCTACTAAGAATCGTGTGAGATCTACTCCTTTCTAACTCTCACCTTCCCGGCCATCGCTCCGACTCAGCGCACATAATCTTCATTATAACTCCTAACTTACTAATATAACACTAAAATTGACCTCAAATTTCGAGGTCGCCCATCCCCAAAGCTCCAAATTCGCAACTTTCCCTGTCTAAATCCGTCCGCTAACGAGTTCAAAACACTCGTTTCCCCTTCTTCTGCTCCTCTCCCGCCATCTCCAACCCAGTCATGCGTGCACCTGGCCCCCTTTTTCGTCCAGGTTCACTTCCTATTCTAACTCGGAATCTACTAACTCCCTCCCTAATCTGGCTTCACCATCACGTTCGCCCTGGCCTAAAACCCCGGGAACGAATCTTGATTCATAACAAACGGCCACCAAATGGCCGACTTATCACTTTTTTTTTTTTTTTTCTCCTTTTCTTTTCATTGTTCCCTGCCATTACTCCGCGCGGCCTGTTTCTCGACTAACTTCTCTTTTACTAATTCTTTCATTAATCTAATACTTCCAACGAATTCCCCCAGGGTTAAAACCCCAGAAACGAGTCTTGGTTCGCTCGATCTCATCGAGAATCGGGCGAACCATTCGCCTTTCGCTCCTCCCTACTTACTCATTCCCGCCATAGCCCACGCACCGACTTTTTCTTCCCGCTCCTTTTCTACTAACTCTCTACTAAATCTAACTACAGACTCGGGATCGCCTATCCCGAAAACCCCCACCCACTACGTTCTCCCTCTCGATTTCATTAGAAAACGAGTGAGATCTTCGTTTTTTCTCCCTCTCCATGTCTGCTCTTCCCCATACCTCCGCGCAACTCATTTCTTACTAACCCGCTATTCTACTAATCTATCACTAAAACTCACTCTACCATCTTACTCGCCACACCTAAAACCCCCCTACTACAATCTCCCCCAGCCCGTTTTCACCCAGTATCGTGCAAGCAGCCCCGCTCCCGCTGCGCCTCACCTGCCTATCCGCCATCACCAGCCTCCCTCTACCCCGCATGCACCTATGGCGGCTATCCGTCCGGGTGCGTCCTCTTCTCCGCTGTCTCCCTCAGCACCCGTCGCCCCCTACTCCGTTGCAGCGTTGTGCCTCACTGCCTTGGTCACTATCACGCTGCCTCACCCGCGATGCTCCAATCCGCCGTGCCAATCCTCGGATGTACCCTTCGCGCCAGGTCCATCTCCTCTTTGGCTCATCCTCTCACCGCTGCGCCCTGCCCCGCCTTGCTTTTTCCCCTTGTCTGATCACCCGCTACCACGACCGATGTTGGCTCCCCGAACTGCGCAGCCCGACGGCTACCGACCGCTGAGCAGAAGCGCTCGGCCGTCGGGCCTCCTTCCTCTTATACGGGCCGCCCCCACGCTGGGACCGTGCTAATCTTTTCTGTATCGTACCAATTCTAAGGGATGTCCCAAAGGACTCCGACCGGTGTGGCGCCCCGCGGCTCCTTGGAGAAATCACCCAGCCCCTCTGAGTCCGACACTGGCCCGCATTCCAACAGTTCAGGGGTGTACCCACCGAGCTATGCTCTTGGGTGCCTGCCACACCCACGGCGCCGCGCCCTAGGCAAAACGGTGTCGGGCGCGGCTAGGGCGTAGCTACGAAAACCGTTTGTAATTGCACTCCAGGCGACCCCGCAAATACAACACACCCTCACGCACTCCTATCGCAGTCTCGCATCCCAAAACGGGACGCAATAACAAAGGAACCAAAAACAGTAAACAAAAGGGAAATAAAATAAACTAAGTGTAAACGTCGGGGAACCGCGGGGCTGCTGGCACCTTGCCACCTCGCGGATTGGGCCCGCCGCTGCGCCCGTAAACAAAACCAAGGGGGATAGCCCCACAGGGCCCGCAACCCCTTAGGTTTCGCTCCATGCCGCTCCACTGCTGCCGCGCCAACACCCGCCGGCCTTGATCCTTGAACCTCCACCACACCAACCCAATATCATAACCTATAGGGCTAAGCCCAAGCCTAAGACCAACACCCGCGGAGCGCCATATAAGGCGGTGCGGCGCTGCGCTCAGGGCCAGGGAAATTGGCATGAGCCCCTCCCCTGCCTACAGCCGTGCGCGCAACCGCCCAGCGTCTGCGCCGACTTACCAAGCTGTACCTCGAACGCCACTTACGCCACTCCACGTGCCAAAACCTACCGCAGTCACACTGTCACCTTCGTCGTCGTCGTCGGGGTCGTCCTCCGTACGCACGCATAACTCAATCAAACGTACCAGCAGAAGAAAGATATCCTTAAATCCTAGTCTAATCAAGGATAAAAAATAAAATAAAATAAAAATAAAGATAGAAGCGAACCGTCTGGCGCCCGCGCCGGCTTTATAATCAACAACAAAAACGGAATCACGCGCGCCTCAAACCTGCCCGCCCACACACTCTTTGTTCTAGACAACCATCCGGCCATTGTATCTCATAGACGCAGTTGCGCCTCACGCGGTATACTTAACTTTAAACCAAACTCATTTTTCTGTTATTTGCAAAAACCAGGGCGGATACCCTTGTAAGGGTATTCGCGCCGACAACGGAGGGCCCAAAGTCCGTACGTACGGGCCGTACGGGCACCGGGGGGCCCGTACGTACGGACGTACAGCCGTACAGACGGGCCGTATTGGTACGGGTGTATACACAGTCCGGCAGGCAGAAGAACTTCAGGATGAGTTACAGCAAGAGATGGACAATGTAGTAGAGAGGAGAAGGAAAGCTATGCAAAGAAAGGCTAGACTAGAGAGTAGAGCTCATGAGCTAGGCAGACTGGAAAGACTAGATGAGTCAACATTAGACCCTGTTGTCTGTGTGCTGCGAGGCGCCTTACTTTCAGTGGCGGAAGCACAAAGCGTTCAGCAGGAATTGTTGGCTGATTTGGTAACAGACCAGAAACAAATTCTGGCTGAACTTCGGGGCCCTTGCACTATGGTGAGGCCGCCACAATTTGCGGTAGTTCCCCTTGCAGCTGCGGGTCCATCATCGATGCCGCAACGCACAGGGCAAACTTTTTGTCCCATGTTTGGCATGCCCTCCCCGGGTGGTTTAGTAGCAACTAGTGGTCCGGTTCATTCAGTCTCAGTCGTACCATCTACAACAGTGGTCACTACAGTCCCACTGTCCAGCCAGGCTCAGGTTAGTATGCAACAGCCTGTTTCAGTGGCTATGCAGCTGCTGCAGCAAGCACCTGGGCCCATGCAGCCTATGCAGTGGATGCCCAAGATAGCTTTGATGAGTCTTAAGCCATTCTCTGGCGGTAAGAAGAAGGAGGAAGACTTGGATATTTGGGTGAGAATTGTGCTTACTTATGTGAGGCATAAGCTCACAAGGTCAGAGCAAGAAGTTGTAGTGGCTGCCTACTTTTTAGAAGGATCGACAACCCGCTGGTTAAATGGCTTAGTGCAACAACAGGGCTACAGTCAAAACTTCGATGCCTGGGCACAATCCCAGACATTGGAAGAGTTCATACGGTCCGTGTACAACAGGTGGCATGACCCACAAGGGGCTCAGAAGGCCACTGACGCTATCAAAAGTCTTTGTTCCCGAAGGTTCAAGAATGTTAGAGAGCTAACGGACGCCGTAGAACGATTAATCGTGGTACCTGGTGTGCGTTTTGACCAGCAGGTTCTCCTAACCGATTACCTAAGGTGCCTACCTTCAGAGGAAAGGACCAAGCTGGTTGATGAAGCCTATGTTGAACAGCACACCTTCGCTTCTTTCAGTAAGAAAGCCCTGGACATCGAGGCAAAGCTAGGATCTGCACATCAGGCACCCAACGATGGTAGGAAGAGACTGCCCCAAGATTGGAAGAAAAAGGGTCAGTTAATGTTCGTTGACCACGATGGTCAAATGACGGAGATTGACGACTACTCAGATCTTGGGGAGTTCACAGAGCACGATGGGGGTGGTGAGACTTCAGATGGTGGAGTTGTGGCATTCATCAAGGAAAAGGCAAGGGGGAGCGGGAAGAAGAAGGTAGTATGGTCCACGGGTCAGGGCGACCAAGGAACACCCGCATGGGTGAAGATTGGTTTAGAATACGAGGTGTGGCGTGACCGCGTTGCTAGGGGTACATGCATGAACTGTGGCAACTATGACCACACGTCCAGGACTTGCCGCGGCAAGAAGATCACCACGAAGGTAACCTCACCAACGGGGGTGGGTTTATCGTCGAACCCTGGAAGTGTTTCTGCAAGCAGCTCACAGGGAAACACCTCGGGYCAGTAGGAGTGTTAGCCGCTCTTACTCGCGCTGAAGTGGTAACGTTGCCACTTCAGACGTTCGCCAAGGCTAGTGACCCACATATCGCCCCGCAGACACATTCAGACCCACCGACACTCTGTTCGAGAGATGTGTCTGAGGCCCTAGAAGAGTTAGAGACTGAGTGGTCAAGGAAGGACCCTAGGGACTCTTGGGCGATGATCAGCAAAGGTCCAAAGGGTGAACATTTCGTGGTAGAAGTAGATGTAGGTGGCTGCAAGGTTGGCGCCTTTGCAGACATAGGCTCTACACGAAATTTCATCAGTCGTGCTTGCGTGGATAGACTGCGCTTAGGGGACCAAGTGCAGCGGCTTAGCAAGACTGTAGCTTCTACGCTAGCCAACAAGCACCAAATGGTAGTAAAAGATTATGTCAAGGACGTAGCCTGTTCCTTCTCCTATGGAGGAGGGGAAGTGATCCACAAGATCTCCTGGTTAGCGACGAACTGCCATTCGACATGCTACTGAGCATGTACTACCTCGAAGACTCGCAACCACAGTTTGATTGGGATAGAAAGGTGTTGATACACAAGTTGCCAAATGGTAGGACCGTTAGGCTGCAGAAGTACAAAACTACCAGTCTAGTGGAGAACTACGGCTGCATGTGCGCTTCGTCTTTCTATAACTGCTACAAGCAGAATCGCGAGGAGGGCATGTACCTAGTGTTTGTCTCTGAAAAAGGGGAGGCCGTTAAATAACCCCCAGAGATAGAACAAGTAGTCGCTCAATATTCAGACCTTTTTTAGGAGCCCACAGACGTGGTGGAAAGGGAGGTTGTCCATGCAATAGAGGTTGTCCCAGGTAGTAAGGTGCCTAGAGGACGAATCTATAGGATGTCTCCTGCGGAGTTAGATGAGCTTCGCCGGCAGCTCAAGGAGCTCACAGAGAAGGGATGAATACGGCCTAGTACCTCCCCTTACGGTGCGCCAGTCTTATTTGTTCCTAAGAAGGGAGGTCCATTAAGAATGTGCATTGACTATAGGGGCCTCAATGCCATCACCGTTAAGAACACGGAGCCCCTACCCCGCATTGACGACCTCTTGGATAGAGTGCAGGGATGTCGGTACTTCACAAAGATAGATCTGAAGTCTGGATACCATCAAATTGCCGTTAGGCCTGAGGAGCAACAAAAAACCGCATTTCAGACTAGGTACGGTCTGTACGAGTTTGTGGTGATGTTTTTTGGCCTATGCAATGCGCCTGGTACGTTCCAACACGCGATGAATAGGATCTTTCATGACTACTTGGACAAGTTTATCGTCGTGTACCTCGACGATATTCTCATCTTTGGTAGGACTGTGGAGGAGCACGCTGAGCACTTGAAAACAGTGTTAGGCCTCCTAAGACAGCAGCAGTACAAGGTAAACTTTGATAAATGCAAGTTTGGTCGCACCAAGATCTTGTACTTGGGTCATGAAATTTCAGCAGATTGATTGAGGCCGGAAGATGTGAAAGTGGCCAGCATACTTGACTGGTCCAGAACTCAAACTGTTACTGAGGTCAGATCGTTTTTAGGGATGACGGGCTATTATTGTTCGTTTGTGAAGAACTATTGTACTATAGCTTCCCCATTAACAGATCTAACTCGACTTGACACCCCTTGGGAGTGGACTGAAGAGTGTGAAGCAAGCTTCAAGAAATTGAAGTATGATCTGACGCACTACGAAGTCCTCAAACTTCCTGATCCTGACAAGCCGTTTGTTGTGACCACAGACGCCAACCAATATGGCATAGGCGCGGTCCTTGCGCAACAGGAAGGGCCCAAGTTGAGACCGATCGAGTATATGAGCAAGAAGATGCCATCTCAGAAGTTGGCTAAGTCCACTTATGAGAGAGAGCTCTACGCCCTGTACCAAGCACTAGTTCATTGGAGACACTACCTCCTAGGAAGGTTCTTTTATGTGAGATCTGACCATGAGACTTTGCGCTGGATCAAGACACAACCAATCTTGTCGGACGCACTCAAGAGATAGATTCAAGTGATAAACATGTATGACTTTCAACTTGATCCTATCAAGGGTACGTACAACAAAGTGGCTGATGCGCTATCAAGAAGGGAAGATTATCTGGGCGCGCTAGTAACTGAGTTTGGCATATCTAATGACCTCACTCAATCGTTGGTGGAAGCCTATCAGGGAGACCCCGTCATGTAAGAGATCATTCGTAGATTCAAGGCAAAGGATAAGAAAACTTTGGATGAATTTACGATGGTAGACGACTTGTTGTTCCTCGATAAGGCAGGGAATAAAAGACTATGTGTTGCTAATAGCAAGTCTTTGCGTAGTTTATTCTTAGGAGAATGTCACAATGCAACTGGTCATTTTGGCTATAGAAAGACATCAGCAAACTTAGTGCAAAGATTTTGGTGGCCTTCTATGTTAGAAGACGCGAAACGTTATGTGGAAACCTGTCAGGTTTGTCAAAGAGATAAACCAATGACTCAGGCTCCGCTTGGGTTAATTAAACCCTTGTCGATCCCTGAAGGAACATGTTTGAGTGTGTCCATGGATTTCATGGATACTCTTGTGACCAGCAGGACAGGGAAGAGGCACATCTTTGTCATAGTGGACCGTTTTACCAAGTACGCTAGACTAATCGCTATGCCTGAAACCGCTAAAACTGACCTCGTCATCAAACTATTTATGGATAATTGGGTAAGGGACTTCAGTCTACCTACATTTATTATTAGTGATAGGGATGTAAGATTTACAAGTGAGTTGTGGTAGTCCGCTGATGAGCGAATGGGCACAAAGCTCCAAATGACGTCAGGGAATCACCCTGAGTCAAATGGTCAGGCAAAACAGATGAACCGGGTAGTGCAACACCTGCTTAGGCATTATATAAAGCCAAGTCAGGATGACTGGGACGAGAAGTTACCTCTCGTCGCCAGCCTGTACAACAATATTGTGCACAACACCAGCAGTATGACTCCCAACCAGTTACATCTTGGTTGGAAGCCCAGATCTGCGCTTGACTTTTTGTTACCAGAAAAACAACCCACTGCAGCACCTAGCAGCATAGAATTTGCTGTCAAGTATGAAAGGATGCTGCAGCAGGCCGTAGAACACATTCAGAAGTCTCAAGATGCTATGATTGCATCTGAGAACAAACATAGACGGCCTTCTAACTTTCAGGTAGATGAGAAAGTCTGGGTAAAATCATCTGAACTGGGACAAGAGATAGAAATCTCAAGAAAGTTGATGCCTCAGTACTTCGGTCCCTGGGAGATCTTAGATATTGTAGGAGATCAACCTGATGGGCCTTCATACGTGATTCGCATCCCTGCTTACCTACGGACTTATCTTGTTTTCCATGCCTCCAAGCTGGCACCTTTTGCTGCCACAGATCTGTTTCCCTCTCGGAGATCTATGCTGCCCCCAACCATGGATGGTGAAGTGGACATTGACCAGATCGTCCAGCATCGAATGATGCCTGTTCCTCGACCATCAGGCAGAGGGCGACCTCCTAAACCAAGAATGCAGTATTGGGTGAGCTTTAGACATCACCTCGATCCCAAGGAAGATCGTTGGTTCACACGAGAAGAACTCATGAGAACAGCACCTCAAATGAATGCAGGCTATGAAAAAGAAAGGAAAGGGAAGATGCCTGCAGAATAAGAAGACTTTTCAGGAGACTCACGAAGTTCAGGAGGAGGGAATGCGAGAATCAGGGTCCTCGGTAGGCCTATGGGGCCCTGTTTGCAGCCTTACCCGCCCTAAGTGAAGGCGGAGGTGTCCGCCCTAAGTGAAGGCGGAGGTGTCCGCCCTAAGTGAAGGCGGGCCTGACTTTTTGCAAAAGGCCTTCAACTGTCAATTTCATATTTGGGGTTCAGGCAGTTGCGACGCGCCAGTTGGTTGAAAGAAACACAGGCCGAGCAACAAGGACATTTCCACGGCCTACCGGGCCTTCCAAAGAATGCAGGCCCTGACCGTGATTCGCAGCCTCATACAGAGACAGTTGGGCGCCCAACCGAACGAGGCCCAGCAGCCCAGTAGCTGCTGCATCCACGCAGCCTCCTGGGGCCTTCCCGAAGCTTCTGGGCCCATGCCAAGGTAGCCAGGCTGCGTGAGCAGGCCAACTCTTTCCATAAAGGAAAGAGCCTGGCCCGGGCTGCCTCATTGAGGCACTCGCATGCTGGGCGGCTGCGCTGCTAGAGCTTATGCTCGTAGGCTGCTGCTAGCGCTGAGAGGCGAGGTGCAGCACGTGCGGTCGTGCAGAGGAGGAGGGCGCTGCTGAGGGCAACACCATAGCCCAACCACCATAGCTGGTGGGCTTGGACTACAGTGAAGCGCAGGGGTGGTCTTCGGGTGACAGAGAGGACAGGTGTGGGTGAAGTCAGGGGATAGGTGAAGGATGATGATGATGATGATGATGTGAGGGCACGTACCTTGTATTGGCGATGGTCTGCATGGGCGGCATCTTCAAGTACTTTGGGCTGCTGCTGATGTCAACAGTTGCATTGTCTTTTTGTAGTCTGTAGTAGCTGTGTAGGAGTAGGCTGGGTGCTGAGCGCCAAGTGTGAGTGTAAGGGAACATGACTCTTTTGTTGAGAAATACACATTTCGTAAAAAAAGAACTTTTTGTCAAAAAGTGAACTTTTTCGACTGCGAATAAACACTCAGTACATGGCCCAATAGGGCACCATGCGACACTTTAAATGGTTAGTATATGAGGTGTTGACATGGCAAATGTTGCGGCGGGGTGTTTTGAGCCCTTCATACGTGAATAGTCATTATTAAATGCAAATTAACACAGTGTAAAAAAAGGCAGGGGCTCGTTGTATGACACCTTGACAATGTTGTCCTAGCTTAGTGTTGTTGTGACAGACAGTATACGATTCAAAAGGGCATCGTGTTGGGTATGTGGTGCCTATTTTCAATAAAAGGTCAGGGGTCCGGCGCCCGACACCTTGCAAGTTGATGGACTGAACCTGTCAATTGTGGTCGGGCGGAAAACCCAGCCTGGTGCACAACATTTGGCAAGTTGAACCCGCAACCCGTCAGTACCCCTGCAACAATTTTGTCCACCATTTATCTTCCCGGAAGGACATGAGGCTCCTTCTCCGGTTGAGAAATAGTAGTTGAACAGTATCACCGAATGATTCGAGAGTTAGCGGTGTTCGACAGAGCACCTTAAGGAAGTGGCAAATAGTCGTTCGCTGTCGATGTCGATTGCCAATAGCACTGTTAGGGGGCCTTGATGCTGGCTCCTGATCTGTTGGGCGATCGAGCAGCTTGAAGAAGTGTGAAAGAGTCATTGGTTGTCTGTGTGGATTGTCATTAGTAGTCTTAGGGAAACTTGATGCGAGATGTGATTCCGGGTCGTGTGTGTGTGTGTGTGTGTGTGTGTGTGTGTGTGTGTGTGTGTGAGAGAGAGAGAGAGAGAGAGAGAGAGAGAGAG
>BFEA01000843.1:352195-369884 GCA_003427395.1 Chara braunii | reverse complement strand
GGGGAAGGTTTGATGGTCTGTGGTGGGACTTCCTGTTGGATTTGGATCTGTTTCGAGCAGAGTTTCGCACTCAAGAAACAAAATTGAACTCCAGATCCCGTAGGTTAGCAGTTCTTGGACATTGCTTGTGGTGTTGTCGGGGTACACACCACAAGTCGGAGTGAACTCTCATTTAGATGGATAACATGAACGCACATCACTGGCTTAGTGTTGATATGACAGACAGTTCATGATTCAAAAGGGCATCATGTTGGGTATGTGGTGCCTGTTCTCCATAAAAGGTCAGGGGTCCGGCGCCCGACACCTTGCAAGTTGAAGGACTGAACCTGTCAACTGTGGTCGGGCGGAACACCCCACCAGGTGCACCGCATTTGGCAAGTTGCCCATCTGTACCCCTGCAACAAATGTGTCCACCATTTATCTTCCTGGAAGGACCTCCTTCTCCGGTTGACAGATAGTAGATGAACACCAAATGATTCGGGAGTTAGTGGTGTTCGACAGAGCACCTTAAGGAAGTGGCAAACAGTCGTTTGCTCTCGATGCCGATTGCCAATAGCACTATTCGTGAGAAAGAGAGAAAGAGAGAGAGAGAGAAGAGAGAGAGAGAGAGAGAGAGAGAGAGAGAGAGAGAGAGAGAGAGAGAGAGAGAGAGAGAGAGAGACCTGGAAATGCATTGACAGATACTAGTTGAACAGCGAATCAATTCGCAGATATCGGTTTGGTGACTGAGCAGCGGTCTGTGCGGATGGCCACGCACTATAAGGGAACCTTGGTCTGTGGCGAGACTTCCTATTGGATTTGGATCTATTTCGAGCAGAGTTTCACACTAAAAAAACAGAATTGAACTCCTGATCCCGCAGGTTATCAGTTCTTGGACATTTGCATGGACAACTAGCGGATTGCTCGGGGTACACACCACAAGTCGAAGTGAACTCTCATTTAGATGGACAACATGAACGCAGACCATCAGCGCGGTGATATAATACAAATGCTGGCTTGTCATTTGCATGGACAAATCAATAACATAGATTCCTAACATTCACTCTTGTCATCGCAAACATCGATCCCCTCCTTGACATGAGCATGTATAAGGCTGTAAGACATTGGCATGAACATCGGAGATCAAAACACTCGTGTCATTTCTTTGCATGGGCAAGATACATAACATCCATTTAGAACATTTACTCTTGTCACCACAACGTGGAGATGGAAACACTCGCAACTTGCATAGTCTTCTCCTTACACTGCACCATCTAAAATGGAAACAGCGCACGCAGAGTTGGAAAAAATGTTCAAACCACTGAACCGCACATTGCAAAGTAGACAGGGGTTGTTTCCAGATAAACGTTCGAAGCAAAAAACAAGTAGTAGATAGAGGTTTGAGAGGCGTTGCAATAGGTGCTAGAGGCAACGTGTATGAAGTAGTAGATAGATGTGTGAGAGGCAATAGTTGCAATAGATGCAAGAGGCAACGTGTGATTGTCTGCATATCCACCATTTCAAGGTGCACATGCACATCATGTTCCACAAGATTGTATTTTAATATGTTTTCCGTTAAACACAAGGTCATAGAAGTACACGACACGACATCGTAAGACAACGTAACATCGCGACATGGCACAAGATAGCTGTAAAACCAGAAGAGTTCATTAGAATTACAATTGCCCTTAAACACATGGTATGACCACACGTCCGTATCTTGTGACATACGGGGTTTCTCGCGGACGAGGGCGTGAACCGAAACCATACATGGCATTCATAGATTATCCATATATGTGGCTCTGCGGTTCGTGGACAGTTGCATTCTCCGAAAACATGGACATGTATTTCATCCTGACAAACCCTCCTGATCGTGCTAAGGAATTCACTATATAGTCTTGTATGTCGGACACTTTCTCTTCCACCTTATGCCACAATGATAAACATCTGACCCGACCTGCTCTCACGAAATCTGACTGCCCATCTACATCGAGAGGAGACATCACGGGCTTGAACTTGGATCCCTGAAGTACCATCTCGTTTCGTGCCAGGAGCATAACTGCATCCATGAGTTTTCTACTTTTGTTTGAAGAAGCCTCACATAGCACTCTCGCGAAAGGACACCCGTCATCAGTCAACCGCACACAACATGTTTTCCCTTAAACACAAAGTCTGACAACCCGTCCGGACCTTGTGACATATAAGGTTTCTCGCGGACGAGGTCGTGAACCGAAGCCATACATGACATTCATAGATGATCCATATACGTGGCTCTGCGGTTCGTGGACCGTTGCAGTCTCCGAAAACATGGACATGTATTTCATCCTGACAAACCCTCCTCGTCGTGCTAAGGAATTCCCTATACAGTCACGTATTTCAGACACTTTCTCTTCCACGTCACGCCACAATGACAAAAAAACTATTACCTGACCTACTCTCACCAAGTCTGACCGCCCATCTACATCTGGGCGAGACATGACCGCCTTGAACTTGGATCCCTGAAGCACAATCTTGTTGCGTGACACAAGCACAACCGCATCCACAAGTTTCCTACTTTTGCTTGAAGAAGCCACACATAGCACTCTGGCGAAAGGACATCCGTCATCCGTCAACCGCACACAACAGTACGATAGAGCTTGTGGAGAAGTCCCTGGGCAACGGAGTGGGTAGTGTTCCAAGAATGAATAATGACGAGCGCAGTCCACCAACTCTTGCTTCTGCGAACTTCCCCAAGTTCGTGGCGAAGATGTGATGTACTCGCAGCCGAGGCGACGTCTGAAGCTGGTACGGTAGCGGATCGGTTTACCCTTATCGTCCACGGTCTTTCGCTGGAGGACACCATCAGGCAGTGCAATAAGGCTCCCGAACTCTAACATGTTGGCAAACTTGTAATGGCTTGCCCAAGGGCAGGCACGCTCCATCGCCTTCCAATCATTATCGTTCCATTCGTCGAGATGCCAGTTCATGTACGGTTTGACAGGCATCCATGGGTCCTCGTCGAAGTCGAAGTCCTCCTTGGCTGCTTCGTCGGTCCACGTTTGACCGTCATGATGCCGCACCGATGTCGCATAAGGTGAAAACGGTTTTGCCAAGCGCATGTGCTTTTCGGGACTCAAGCGCATCTGCGTCTCGGGACTCACGCTGACGCTTGTCGAAGGTCTCGACAACATTACGCTCCCTACACATCACGGACACACAAACGACACAAACGGACATGTAGACCGTCGTAAATAAAGTTGTCCAATAATAAGTCCCCTGATGCGGCCAACACTCAACCGTCACGCCCGCACTATATATCGACAAGCTCGTCACTTAATCAAAGTGCGAGTGAACTCTCACTTACGTGCGAGCTAACCCTCACTTAAGCAAAGTGCGAGTGAACTCTCACTTAAGTCTGACCACACGTCCAGATCTAGTGACATTCGGGGTTCCCCGGGGACGAGGTCGTGTACCGAAGCCATACAAAGCATTCATTGATGATCCATACACGCGGATCTGCGGTTCGTCGACTGATGCACTCTCCAAAAAGACGGACATGTATTTCACCCTGACAAACACTCCCGGTCGTGCTAAGGAATTCCCTATACAGTCCCGTATATCGGACACTTTCTCCTTGACCTCATGATGCAACGAAAAGTTTTGGACCGGCCCTGCTATAACCAAATCTCGCCACCCATCTACACGTTCGGGCCCCCGCGTCGGCACGAATTTGGACCCCTCAATTACCACCTCGTTGCGTGATACAAGCACAACTGCATCGACGAGTTTCCTACTCTTGTTCGACACAGCGATACATAGAACTATGGCGAAATCAGACCCGGATACTTTCAATCGCACACAACAGTATGACACAACTTGTGGAGAATTCCCGGGGTACCAGAGCGGGTACTGGTCCAGGAACGAGCAGTGACGAGCGCAGTCCACCAACTCTTGTTTCCGCGAGCCTCCCCAAGTTCGTGGCGACGACCTGACATAGTGGCACTCGAGGCGGATGAAATGGCGGCTAATGCAGCCCAGTGCTCTGCGCATATGGTTCAGGAACTTGTGTCCGAGGATAGCGTCAGACAGCGGGATGAGGTTCCCGAACTCCAACATATTGACGAATTTGTACTGGCTTGCCCAAGGGCAGCGACTCTCGATCGTGGCCCAATTCCCATCGCACCAATTGTCAATATGCCCGTCCATGCATGGGACAACGGTCATCCAGGGGTCCTCGTCGAAGTCCTCTGCAGTCACTCCGTGGATCGTAGTCACACCATTGAAATGCCGCACTGATCTCGCGCAAGGAGGAAACGGTTCTGCCAAGTGAATGTGCGTTTCGGGACTCATGGTTTGTGGTGTCAAGAAGATCGACTCAAAGATTCGTGGTGTCGAGAAGGTCGCCTCCATTACGCACCCTACATACCAAACGATACACACGGGCACGGCAACGTGTATGAACACAGTTGGCAAACGGGAACTGTCGTGGCCACGCCCACACGCTGTCGTCAAGACATTCACTCAAGCCGATTGCTTAGGGTTCAAAGCACAAGTGCGAGTGAAGTCGCAGTTAGATGGAGAGACAGGTGGTCACACCGCTGAAGTGGAATGCTCGTGGTGCACACAGCAAGTGCGAGTGAACTCGCACTTAAATGGAGAGATAGGTGCGCACACCATGAGCTCATTTGTGTAATGTATAAGGAAATCGGCGTGTAACATCCGTTCAGAACTTTCACTTCTACCGATGACGACAGGCCGGTGTGTACATGCGTTCATTCAAANAAATCGGCGTGTAACATCCGTTCAGAACTTTCACTTCTACCGATGACGACAGGCCGGTGTGTACATGCGTTCATTCAAAGTTCGAAGAGGCGACCTGAATGTAAGACACTGCGGCGCATCGACTGGAGCATCTTCCGCGAACATAGAAATATATTTTATGCGAACGAACCCGGTCCTTCCGGCCAGAGACCTCCCTATAGCATCCCGTATAGAGGACGCTTGAGCTTCAACCTCACGCCAAGCGTCCACATCGTCCACCTTACCCCCGATTACCAAATCCCATGTCCCTTTGTATTCTATTGTGACCAAACCGATAACGTCTCTCCCGAGGTGCAACTAATTCCTGGACACGTAGACCACAACGTCAGTCAAGGTCCTACTCCGATTCGAACACGCGATGCAAAGGGCCCTAGATAAGAAAAACTTTCCGAGACGCAATCTAACGCAGCAGTAGAAAACTGCTCGAGGCTACAGCCCTGGAGAGTGCAACGGGTACTGATCGAGGAAATCGGAATGTCGTGCACAGGCAAGCAACTCGTGGTTCAGCGAGCGGGACCATGTGTGCGGCGAAGCAGTCACGACACTGCAGGCCAACACATTTTGATGACGAGGAATGTTCAGCTTTGCACTCAAGCAACGGCACCGAACTGAACCCAGCACATCTCTAGGCACGGGAATGAAACTCCCAAACTCGCACATGTTAGCGAACTTGTAGTCGTCCGCCCACGAACACTCCCTGAGCATTATGTCCCATTCAAGCTCCTTCCACGAGTCCAGGGGAGCATCAGTGAACGAGGGGACCTTCATCCAAGGATCACACTCCATCTCGTCTCTTGTTACACCGTCAATAACAGTGGAGTTTCCACTGCCGGAGACGCGCAGCGCGCATGGTGGGAAAGGGTATGCCATGTGCTCATGCCAATCACCCAGGATAATCAACTCCGACATGGCCATCGCGATCGGCAAATGCCCTGCAGGCCACAAAAAAAAAAATTAAGCAAATGCTTCCACCCAGCTCACAGGGAAAGAAAGTAACCATGCCCCCCAAGGACGTCCGTCGAAACTCCGATGACGGGCGTCTTGTTGAACACGACCACCACCGCACGACCGCACTGCACCCAGTCGGGCGAGAGGCACATCAACGAGCATGGCAGGAGAGAGAGAGACAGAGACAGAGACAGAGAGAGAGAGAGACTCTAGTTGAACAACATTCGATAGAGAACCGTAAGGAAGTGTCAAACAACACTACATGTATGCCAGGCCGAGCACCCACGGGCACGTATACAAGCAATGAAAGTGACCACGAGCCCTCTGCATCGGTTGAAATGACCACCTTTAAGAAGTGCCAAACAGTCGGCGGTCTCAAGTCTCTAGTGCTAAGAGCATTCTAAGGGGACCTTGCGACAGAACTACTTGGCGTAGCACTAGACGCTCACCAAACAGTCTTGGATGTCGATCGTATGGACACATCATGTGATGCTTACCAGCAAGCAGCGACTGATTGCAGGACCTTGTATCCGGTGTGGATCTTTGAGAGCAGATTTGACGCAATCCACCGTTAGATCCATTCCGGCGAGGGGGACCTGCCATTCTGCCGTTGTTTATTGTTCTCATCACGTGGGAATCGACGATGTGAGGAACCGACAATGAACATTCTTAGGGGACTTTGCGACCGTGTTTGAAACTTATTGGCGTAGCACTAGATGCTCACCAAGCAGTTCTGGATGTCGGTTATACCGACACATCATATGATGCCTTACAAGCAAACTGTGTTTGGATCCTGGTCCCCATCCCCGGTGTGGATCTATGAGAGCATATTTAACGCAATCCACCATTAGATCCACATCGGAGAGGCGGACCGGTCATCCTACCGCTGTTCAGTGTAGTCATCATGCGGGAGTCGACATCGCAAGAACCTGACGATGTTCCAATTGGGACGTGCTCTTGTTTCGTGATGTGCAGGTGCTTACCGACCGTTCGTTTGTGGAAGTCGGGAGAGAAGGAGAGACGGAAACATTTGCAAGTTGCCTGTTGTTTTCGCAAAGGTCAAGTTGAAGCAAAGTGCGATGCGTTCTTTCAAAGTGCGAATGAACTCGCACTTAGATGGAGGGTGCAGTTGAAGAAAAGGAGAGAGGGAAACAGTTGCAGGATGCTCGTCGTTCACACCAGAAGTGAGAATGAACTCGCACTTAGATGGAGAAGCAGGTGCGCACACCATCGGCACGATGATTTAATATGGACATTTGCTTGTCATTTGCATATTACCCGGTGAAAATGTCGTTAAATCTTTGTGTGGAGAAGATACATATCCATTCCTATAAGTAACTTTTGTCATCGCCTTCAAGTTGCCTAGTGTTTTTCTAAAAGGTGAAGTTGCCGACCACAACGAGAGTTTCCAGAAATCATTCAATGCAAAAAAATCATTCAATGGGAAATTGCAAAGTACATAGAGGTGTTTTCAAAAAACAAATCAATACAAAATTGCAAAGTACACGAAAGCTTTCCAAAATTCACAAAGTACATGGAGCCTTTCCAAAAATCGTTGAAGGTCACGTTTTAAGGCACATGTAGGCATTCCAAAAATAATTCCAGCCCACGTCGTATAGTCGACATGACATGCCCTTATCTACAGAAGACACTTCCGGACAGTCTATATCACTCCCCCTCTTCGCCACAAGCCGAAAAATCCGGCATTACACATGAAACAAACCCTGTCACTAATACGAATATGTCGAAGACCTACACAAAAGTTGATTCAAGCCGAAGACCTACACGAACGCTGATTCGTGCCGAACAAAATTGCAAAGTACACGGAAGCTTTCCATAATCCACAAAGTACATGGAGTCTTTCCAAAAATCATTGAAGTACACGTTCAAAGATACATTTAGGCATTCCAAAAATCATTCCAGCCCACGTCGTATACTCTACATGACATGCCTTTTTCTACAGAAGACACTTTCGTACAGTCTATATCACTCCCCCTCTTCGCCACAAGCCGAAATGTCCAGCATTACACATGAAACAAACCCAACCTTTAATACGAACATGTCGAAGACCTACACGAACGCTGATTCGAGCCGAAGACCACACGAACGTTGATTCGCGCCGAAGTCCTGCATTAGACAAAAGGTCATCCGAACCCGACACGATGTTCACCTACCCACACAAGTCCCAGACAGAATCTCATCCAAGCCAGAATGGGACACCTTGTGATAGGGTCAGACCCACTGCAAAAGGAGTGAGGTGATAAATGGGAGTATATTCACATATAGAATTCGAATACCCTGAGGCGATGAGTATCTTCGTAGCATGCATCAGGTGAGAAGAGTTAGAACGATCTTCATGGTAGCAGCATGTTCAGTCTTCGAGTAGCCTCGCGCGATCGTCGTCCTTGCGCTCGTCTATGTTGAACTCGATTAAAAGGACTTGGTTCGGGAATTCGGGCACCAAGATCTGCTTCGATATTCGGCAAGTCGCGCATGAATAAATCTCTTAAAACTCGATTCAAATTGCGCCAGTGACGGATTTGGAACGGACAACGGTCTCCCCAGAACGAGGGACTGTCATCATCTTCTCTCACGCCGGATACAAGGAATAATTCTCCATCCAAGCACGAGGCGATATGCATGATAAAGATCGATAAGAAAAACGTAATGGCAGGCTCACAACCTTCTGGCGTTCTATCGAAAGATGCGACGGTTAAGTACGAATAATACAAACAGCTTCTCAACTCCCCTTCGGATGCAATGTAGAAATCAATTCTGAAGACGGGCCTGTCGCGTAGCGTGGCCATCACAATGTACTGAAAAGTTGGGGTAGGCGGAAGCGAAACAGACGGCTAAACACGAGCGCGAACGTCTTCTGGAACCGGAAGGCACCGGTATCTGGGAAGCCCAATGTTGCCAAACCACTCTAAACCATAAATGTTCTCAGCTGCGGCAACAACTGCACTTCGCAAACTTTCGCAGTAGCCGAGGTCTCTGACAACGACCGTCCCGCTAAAACTTCCAGACGACATCCTGCATCAGAAGAGAGAACAACGCCCTTGTCATATACAAAGAGGTGGGTAAACGACAAAGTTGAGACCGTCTGATGTTGACAAAGTGCGAATGAACTCGTAATTAGATAGACAGTTTGTCATGCAATGGGGTATACCGAAGGGGACGGGGCATGATGAACGAGAGATAAATAAGGGGGCGAACATGAAATTCAATGGGCTCTAAGTATAGTGCAAGTCTATTTGCACTAGAGAAAACACGAAGCAACTATTTCAAAACGCCGCTAGTGAAGATGTAGATGTCCAGCATCGCAGTAAGGGCAGTCGCATACATATCTCGTCTTCCCGTTGCGCAGAGTCACTTCCTGAGGTCTGGAGGTTGAATAATCTAGATGGTGGTAAACAAATCGCAATTCGTTGTCCCTATGTTCGACTGTGAAATTTATTTCGTCGCAGCTATCGAAGAGGTAGTGAAGTTGTTGGTGCACCAACCAGTCGACCCGCAAATGCAGCTCATCTTTCAGTGCTTGATCTATGGCGAGCCTGTTTTTGAACCGTGCAAGGGAACAAGTAGGGCCGGATGTGTGAAACGCTTGAAAAGAAGTGAGCTTGACACCGTGAAATTCATTCCTTGTGAGAAAAAAAACTCTCATTCGTCGACCGTCCACCTTCACGGCAGTGAAGAGCGTCACGACGGTGGTGCCTCGATATCACACCCTCGCTCGACCGAAGTAGTCTATGATCACCGGCGCCGACTTCGTCGGTTGGCCGAGGCAAAACCAGGCACACAATTTTTGATGCAACTTGTCCAACGACGCCCACTTAAGTTTCTCACATGAAATGTGTCATGCTTCAACCATCTTAGAAGTTTGGACGGATTCCTCTTCAAGGGGTTCCCTCTTCAGAAGTGACTCCAACCTGATAGGGTATGCCTGTACATCCTTCATCAGAGTGTACAGGTACCAAAAGTTCGACCCTACATCACGGCAAATCCGAAGTTATCCTTCTTCCACACTTTGCCACGAAGGGATTTCCCCGTCCGGGACAACATCATCTTCGAGGTGCAGGTAGTCACGGTCCAGACCAGAGCGTCCAATGTCTTCCCAAATGTTCTTCGACAAAATGATTAGATCGAAATCCGGTGCCGCGGACTTCCTACTCTGCGACGAAGTCCCGATATCAATTCTGCATCAGCGGAGAAACGCAAGGAAGCGCGTTAGTTGCGATTCTCGCAAGTGCATAAGCAAAAATTCCAGGAATGTTATATGCACGAAAGGGTTCGATAATTGGTAATCGATTCGCACATCACAAGAGAGCGCAAGCTTTCTAACTGCCGTCTAATGCCGACTTATTTTCTCACGTCATTCATGTGGGTCGACAAGTGAGAGTAGATTCGCACTTCGCAAATCAGCGCAAGTCCTGCAACCGCCGCCGACGATTGAAAAATAAATGACAGTAGATTCGCACTTCGCAACTGAGCACAAGTCCTGCAACCGCCACTCAACTTCGACTTATCTCCAACACGTCGTTCATGTAGAACGGTCAGACTACTCTCTTAATCAGCGCAAGTCCTGCAACGATGGCGTCGATGAACGGCGAGGTCGTCCTATGAGTACAGCAACAAAGTGCGAACTAACTCGGAGTTGTCTCACATAGCAAGTCATGGCGACTAGTGTCCATCCTCACAGTAAGGACAGTCGTAGATCTGTCTCCGCCTACCCCCTACGAATTCCAATGTTTGGACTCCCGAACGGTGATGCGAAACTTTTCGTAGAGTGTAGTCATTGCAGTTGTCCTTGTGTTCCAACGTGAATAATATGTCGTCACACAATCCGAAAAGGAAGTGAAGTTGGGCATGCACCAAACAGTCAACCTTTTGATTCAACTCTTTTGCGAGCGAAGGATCTATTTCGAATCGTTCACGGAAGCGCTCGAGAGCACCGACGGACGCAGGCTCGCGAAAGTCTTCCCTCACAAGGAAGAAAGCTCTCATTTGTTTACCACAAAGCTTGACCGCCGTGAAAAGAGTTAGCACACGGGTGCCGCGGTTGAACAGACGAACTCGGCCATGGTAGTCTATGATCACAGGAAAACGCAACTTCGGTTTCCCGATGCAGTACCATGCGCAAAGTTTAGCATGCTGCTCGTCCATACAACCTCACTCTTGTTCGAAGCGCAGCGACTACCAGTCATCTACCATATCCTCGACGTCCATCTTCTCCTCCTGACTGAATGGAACTTCCAAAAGTTGGACTTCTTTTAAACTCCAGTAGAGTTACCACATATTTGATCCTCTATCACAAACTATTGTAGTTTGTCCATCAACAACACGTGTTTCGGGTGCAATGTAACCGTCGAGGCCGACCCCAACTTCGATATGCAGATAATCGCTGTCAAGCCTGAGCGTTTGTTGTGCCCACATGTATTTGTTCATGATGATAAGATCAGTGTCCACATTCTCGATCGAAAAGGAATACTCGCTCGTGTACGACGAGGTTTTATAGGACGTTGTCTCATATATAACATCGCACGATGGTGTGTCGTCGTCATGCATCCTGCAGGACAAGAAACCGGAATTAGTTCGCAGTTCACGTCTTGCCATTATCTTAGCGGAGTTCGTAGCTACCAAATCCGAATCAGTTCGCATTTATCTAAACGGGCACGTCAGACGGACCGGAAAGACAACCGTTCCCCAAGGCCACAAGCGCTTTCTCGCAAACGGATGTCGGTATTGCAAGGCGTGTCACGAATTTGCTCTCATTCGTCCCTTTGGAAAAAGGTCTTCTCCAAGAATAAGCCACGGTTTCGGCGCGGTGGCATTGTTCTTCGTCCGAAGTGGAAAGTTTCCACCTCTTCGTCCAAGCGCCGGAGTACCTTTCGCGAAGATCGGATAAGTGACCTGTAGGCACCCACCACTGTATACGTAAACAACTCAAATGCAGTGAGGAACGGTCGTCCACAACCTCAGACTGTGCTCTGCCAACCTAGAATGGGACACCTTGAGACAGTTCCTCATCAGGCGGCCTAACAATCAGAAAATCAGCTTTGTTTATATGGCGCCAAGGGTCGAAGTCCACTTTTGGACGGCCCGCTCTCGGTCCTACATATATAAGCGAAGCATCTGGCGAAGGAGGATCGGCTTCTTGAACTTCGTCCACAGTTTCGACTGATTGTGGCCAGAAGGAGTGAGGGTAGATCTCCGGGTCGTCCGCCCCGAGGACATCCTTTTCCTTACCCTCTTCCGTCTCTTTCTTCTTTTGCTTTTGGATCATATCGTCCGCCTCGACGAAGAAGGCTTTCCAGTACGACAAAGCATCCTCCCGCTTGTCAACCTCCTCCTTCCTATATGTCTGCCACATGTGTCTATGCTGTTCGAGGACGTCCATAAATTTTTGGACACTGTCACGATCCATTTGAAAATCGTCTTTAACGACACAGGGAATAACACATGGCTGTGGAGGGGAAGTAGGGTCTGCATACTGGCCATCGACAACCGGAAACCAGTGAACAGGTCTCCCTTCCGGCATTCCGCATCGGTACAGTACTTCTTGTACACCATGATGGGACTGCCGTCACGCATGAAGAATTTGAAGAGGTGCGGTTTCGATACGCCGACGATGGTTCTATTGACGTATCGATCCACTACCCGGCGCCAATCGGCATAAGCGAGAACAACTGCTTCATGGTGTAAACATCGTTGTCCTTCAGTTTTTTCGAGAAAACACTAAAAGTCGCGTCTATGTTGGTATGCGTGTGGCCAACGAGCATGAACCCCACTTCGACATCTTCGAAAATCCCGAATTTTACCAGAAAAGAGGCCAAACACATAAGGTATTGGTTTTTGTTTTCCCTCCAGCAATTGTCCGCCTGGATGCGGAGGTGGCGTGGCCATTTCTCTCCCGACGCCTGCAACTCACATAGAGTCCGCATAACGCACGTCATTGTGCCATCAGAACCGTGCGCATAGAAAGGCAAATACGTGTACACATAAATGGACGGTTTCTTGTCGTGAGCTACGACCGCGGTCAGGTTCGTTTTCATCATCATCTCGTGTCGATGCTCCTTGGAGTAATCATACATGCCGATGTGAGGAATGGTTGTCTTTTTCTGATCCATTCCATCCACTATAAGGCAGAGGTATTCCGCAGGGTTCAAAATTGAACGAAGTTTTCAGTCAGCGTAATCCGCACGGTGAGCGACCTGATCAAGTTGGTGTTTGCGGTGTTTTTCATCGAAATCCCTATGGTCACGAAGGAGGAAGGCATTGTCTCTGGCCTGTCTAAGGCGGACGCACTCACCACACTTTGTGAACGAGTTGGACTTGGCAAGGTCGGCATGCCACAAGTACTTCCTCCATATGGAGGAGAAGACTTGCTCCGAAATGACGGTCATACCCGCCGCTTCTAAGTCCGCCTTGATAGACTCGTATACAAGGAGCTTCGTGAAATAAGCAGGGAGCCTAACTTTGGGTCGTTGTGAAGTCCCCCTCACAACCATTTCTTTAGGCATAGCATCTCCATGTTCTTCAACGAACCTTGTCACACGAGCCAGCATGATCACATACTCCGGTCTCGGGTTCAACAATGATCCCCATCGACCATGACGGCCACGGACGACCCCGTCCGACTTGCACTTGCTATAACGACGAAATGTGTTTCGACATATCCCTATTATTTTGCACCAACCGGCGATGCACACACGGCGTTTGCACTGCACTGGTTGGACTCTTTCCAGACCGCCGCCGAGGATAGTGAAATTGTCGAGGGTTTGCATCCACCACTCGATCCTCCTTTCGATAGACATTTCGTAATAGGCTTCGCGCACCGGTTTGATATCGTCAATGATCAAGACCCGAAGACACTTGTTCTTACAACATTTGTACGCCGGGACGAGCGCAATGTGAGTTTCATTCAATCGACTTTTGGCCCTCTTCGAATGCTCTGACCTTCTAACTGGCCTATTTTTCCGATTATATCTTCTCCTTTCTCCACGTAGGGGATGGGACAAAACATGAAGGACTGCTTCGGGAGTTCCAGGTTGGCTTTTGGTCGGGGACCTATGCGCTGCACCTAGGAATTTCGATTCGTCTGTGGGAGCGGTTCTCGGCAAATCAGATTCGGAGGATTCCGATGAACTGTAGAAATCTGTGTTTACAAAACCAGTCTGCCAATTTTTCATTGCACCCGTCGCTGTCATCGACGGAGAGCCAACTATTCCGGCTTCACATGCAATTCTCTTACCTACCTTCGCACTTCCACACGCAAGTACCGTTGCCTGGTCCCTATCATACCCGTTTCTACCAAATGCACCCACTGTTCCCGATCAAATCCGTTTCTATCGGGCGTACTGCAGAAGTCAGTGTCCACCAACGACCGACTATAGTCACATGCTAGGGGTTAGGTAACTTCAATGCTTTGAGACAGTCTACCCCCTGTCCGCACGAGATTGATCCAGTCATTTCGGACACACCACAAAAATTTGTGTCCACGAACATCCACCAACTGGAAAACGTCTCGGCATCCCGAACACCCTCACTAACGGGGATTAGCGCTGTAGATACGCGCTGACCGTCGGGAACGTCGGTAAAGCGAACAAAACGACGCCGGGCGGACGTCGTAGACGAGCCTGAATGATTCGTCGGGGTCAACATCGAGAACTCCCTTTTCAAACCGCAATGCCAATCAGAGGGAGCTTCCGGGCTGCTGTCACAAGAACTACGTTCTCGAACATTGTCTTCTCCGTGTTGTCGTGACGGTGGCGCTGGCGTGACACAGTGAACGGATTGGACAGCTATTTGAAGAGACGATTCACACGGAAACTGTACAACAAGAAAATCACGTCAACGTATGACGAGGTCAGGGAAATAAACAAGAGGGACCAAACTCACATTTCAAACATTTATCACAAAACAGTGGAACAACAACATTTGAATCCGTATCGTTTTGTCGGACCCTGATGTGAGGCTCAAGTGGTATCTCAAGTCCGACTCCTCACCCACTCGTTCAGTGTGCAAGTGGTTTGGATATGTCCGAGTAAACTTGCACTTTTTCAGGAGAGAGTACAAATGCGAGTTGATTTAGACTTATTCAACGTACAGTAAGAAATTAAGTTCATGGTTGGAACAAGAGCGAACACAAGCGCGAGTCGATTCGGTATTATCCACTAAACAGCTAGAAATTTCAAGTGTCAAAAAATTTGCACTTCATAGGAACATTTCAATTACGTCGTGCAATAAGAAATTGCCTTCGTGGTTGGTTCAGTGGCGAGTTAACTCGCAAATACAAAAGGACTTTATTCTTTTGGGCCGAGAAGAGACGCGAATTATCGACTAAAGAGGAACAAATTTAGGGGGATGGATGGTTGAAGAGCGAATAAATTCGCACTTGCAAACGAGCATTTCCATTATGAAACTGGGGCTTATGGACTAAAGAGTCACAAATTTGGGGGGATGGTTGGTTGAAGAGCGAATAAATTCGCACTTGCAGATGAACATTTCCACTATGAAACTGGGACTTTTGGACTATAGAGTAAGAAATTGAGGGGGATGGTTGATTGAAGAGCGAATAAATTCGCACTTGCAAACGGACATTTTCATTACGAAACTGGGGGTACAAGTGCGAGTTCATTCTGACCTATGGACTAAACAGTGACAAATTAAGGGGTTAATTCGTTCAAGAGCGAATGAATTCGCACTTGTAAACCACCATTTCCATTACGAAACTGCGGGTACAAGTGCAAGTTATTTCCGGGTTGTTCTGCGTGTAGTACGAGCCACAGATCGTCGCAAGAGAGAAATAGGAAAAGATGGCGTGCTATTTTTTTAGATGGAGAAAGATTGCGGAGCGATGGGCAGACGGCGCATCGATGAAAATACTCGGAGAGAGATGGTGCACCGAATGAGAGAGATGGCGCACCAAGAGAGATGGATGGAGTCACAGTCTTCCCCCGAATACAACGTCCGGTCATTACAACTAAATTCGGGTCATCTTTCAGTCTAATGACAACTATAATGAAAGTGCGTTGTATATTCCGGGGAAGAAGGTGGATGGCGTAGGAAGGGAAAGAGATCGCAAACTGATTGGGAGATGTGCTGCAGGGAGAGAGAGAGATTGCGCACCGATGGAGAAACATGGCGCAGCAATGGAGATAGCAGGCAAAGCGATGGTTAGCGATAGCACAACAATGGAGAAAGATGGCGAACCGAAGCAGATAGATAACGATGGAGATAGATTAGGAAAGATAGCGCAGCGATGGAGATAGATGAGGAAGGAGATAGATTAGGAAAGATAGCGCATCGAAGGAGATGGATGACGAAGGAGATAAATTAGGAAAGATACCGCAGCGATGGGGATAGATGACGAAAGGTCGGTAGAGATCGCGCATCGGTGGAGAGAGATGGAGAGAGGACGTGCAACAATGGTCGGCGATGCCGCAGCGATGGAGAGAGAAGGCACAGCGATGACCAAGATTTGTTATTGCACAACATCAGTTCCATCGAGTTAAACCTTCGTTAAGCATACCTGTCACCTGTTTCGTGCGATTCCACAGTGATGGGCGGCTGCATCGACGACGGCCTGAAACAACAATACAATGGCGATGGCGAGATCGCGCACGAGTAATGGAGAGCCTTTGGGGCAAGGATGGAGGTTGCCCGGTTGTCGAGAGGGATCACGCAGTGATGGAGTGAGATGGAGAGTGATCACTCAGCGATGGAGGGAGATCGTGCGGCGATGGAGAGAGAAATCGCGCAGCCCAGCGGTGGGATAACATTGGCCAGGGCTTTGATAGCGATGGCCAGCGCTGCGGTGAAGAGCGATGGCGCACCGTTGGAGAGCGATGGCGCGGCGATGGAATGCGTTACAATGCAGCGATAGCGATAGCGATGGCAGTGATGAAACAACGATAGCGATTGCGCAGCGATGACGCACTGGTGAAGAGCGATGGCGCAGCGATGGAACAGCGATAGAACAACGATAGCGAAGGCAGCGATAGCGATAGCAATGGCAGCGATAGCGATGGTGCACCGATTGAGAGATGGCGCAGCGATGGAACCAACGTTGCGATGGCGCAGCGATGGCCAGCGCTGCGATGAGAGCGATGGCGATTGTCAGCGCTGCGATGGTCAGGTGAGCGCGACGGCTGCGATGGGGGATATAGCTTTGCGTCGCGATGACGATGAGCTAAGCGCATCGATGGCGATGGTGCATGGCGAGCGTTGGCGATGGCGATGAGCTAAGCGCATCGATAACGATGGTGCATGGCTAAGCGCATCGATATCGAACGTCGTTGACATTTGCAAAATGTTCGAATGACAGCGACAACGGAACTAATAGATTTCCGGTGTTTTTGACCTCGGCGCACAACGACTCGTCGCGCCTCGGCGGAAAATAAACCGTCGCATGGCCTCGACACACAACGAATCGCCGCACCTTATAGATCCAGTTTACAGTTTGCGACGTACAGTGTTCGAGGAGTGAAAACTGTGAGGTTATTCGCAGTTTTCCCAAGGTTAGACGCATATTTCATTAAAGGCAGTTCTTTATTTCCACAAATGCGAGTTAGTTCGCACTTTTTTAGCAACATTGCTGGAGTGTTGACAACCCAACCCGTGCGGCTTTCCGGTCTTCAGTTACACAATTCCGCGTTAGTTCATACTTTCCCCTAGTGCTATGCATCGCCGTTATTGTTTTGTCTACAGAACTGCGAGTTAGTTCGCACTTGTCGAAACCCTTCGCAATTGTCGATAAACCAGGACTTCAGTTCCACAATTCGGAGTCAGTTCGTCCTTTCCTGTTGTACTTCGGGTTGCAATTGTCGTCCTGTCATCAGAACTGTGAGTTAGTTCTCACTTGTCGATTCGCACTTGTCGATAAACCACATCTTACTCGTTTCGTGCGTCTTTCAGGTCTTCAGTTCCACAATTCCGAGTTAGTTCGCACTTTCCCCTAGTG
>BFEA01000843.1:340984-352120 GCA_003427395.1 Chara braunii | reverse complement strand
GTTCCACAATTCCGAGTTAGTTCGCACTTTCCCCTAGTGCAGCGGGTTGCCATTGTTGTCTTGTCTACAGAACTGCGAGTTAGTTCGCACTTGTCAACACCCTTTGCACTTGTCGATAAACCACATCTTACTCATTTCGAGGGCATCTAGTTGGGTCGCAGTCTTTCCGAACAGTTATCGTCTTCCCTCCGAACTTCTGTCTTTCCTATCCTTCACCCGATTGTTGTGACTTCGTGTGCATTTCGAACACCCATCTCTTACGTCCTTTTCTTCCTCCATTTCGTTAAGTCCGAGTTAGTTTGCACTTCGCTTCTGTAGTGGTCTCGGGTTGGGCGTATTAGTCATCCAAGTTGGTTTGAGGTTGGGCGTGCTAGTCAACGAGTGGGAATACAATGGCGTCCGCAAAGAACACATCCACAGGCGGTGGACCATCTGCCCCCGGGGAGGGACGACCTGCACAGCAACCTACTCCTCAGTATATGCACGCAAAGGGAGCACCATGGTTTTTGGACTTCGTTGTTCAGGGGGATCTTTTTGGGCCAGCTGTTTTCATGCGACCCACTTGCGTTACAGACGCCGGGGGAGCGGTCAACGTTGTTCCTCTCGGTACCGTTGTCTCGTGCGCGAAGACTCCTGGAGGTTTCCTCAAGCTCTACACTAACGGCATGTACGACGAGTGCAGACTGCCTATCAGAGGTGTTAAAGGTGTGCTGGTGACCATGAAGAGTTTCGCGGGGTACGGCTCGAACATGCCGTTATGCTCTCACTTCAAAGGCCTTTACGATTGCAGCAGCAAGCGTATTCCATCGCCAGAGCAATATCTCGATCTCGCGCTGATGGTGCCGAAAGAACGTCCGGTTCTTCTGCCAGAGCATTTTTTTCGGCTTCTGCCACCCAGTGAGGAGTCGTCCTGCTTGGCTCAAGAAACTCCAGGTACGGCAGTGGGGCGTGGGAGTCTGATTCAAGACGCTGGGGGTCGGATCAAGGGACGCAGCGTTCACACGCAGGTCGGCCCGGATGCTCCTAGGAACACGTCGGACTTGCATTCTCAGGGTACAGGAACTCAATGGGTCGGTACTCCGAAACTTATCAAGGTCCGCTGCGGCGCCGACACGTATTCGCTTCAAGATGAGACGATAAGAGATTCAAGCAGATCGGGGCTAGATGTTGGCGGGAATGAGGCTGAAGGGATGGGCGTTGTCCGCGGAAGCTCTGGCGGGGAGCAGACTCCTTCGGAGAAGAAGAGCGAGAGACAGAGGATGGTGCAAGAGGAGGTGACGGAAGGAACCCTCCGCATGAAGAGGATGAGAGGAAAACCGGAGGCGGTGACGGGCGGGGATGGAGGTGGCGACGGAGAACGTGCCTCGGGAAAGAGGCCGACGAAGGAAGASGGTGGGACGRCAAGTAAKAAAGYGAGGAGGCCCGACGRTTTGACYATCCGCGAAGGACAAGCCGCGGGTGGAGGAGATTCGGTTGATCCAGACGCTGCGGCCGCGAGAGAACCTTCGAAGAAATCGAAACGGAAAGTGGCWGWTGAAGAAGGCGATKGCCARAWGAAACSTCGAAGGTGGAAGACTGYTGAGGCRGCGAGCGGGGGCGAACGGCCTGTCGGTGAGGAGTGCGACGAAGCGGCAGCGTTCTGGCTCGAATACGAGCGGAACGATGGCGGTGAGATCGTGGAGAAGGAGCTCCCCGTCCAACTGCTCATCGACCCCAAGAAGGTCTGCGACAGCCCGTCTTGGGAAATATATTACAACCACCGCGGTCTTTATCGCGAAACTGTGGACGACATCAAGGCTGCGATGCTGCGTCAATTCCACGACAAAAGGGGCAAGATCTGGACGAAAAACCCTTTGGTTCTGACACCCATCTACAAGCCGATGGAGCGTAGGCCGGAGCAAGCTGAAAGGGTTCACAACGATGTCTTCAAGCCGGAGGACAAGGACAAGTACTACTATTACCCTGTTAACGGACAACACACCGTGGCTGCTGTGAAGGAGTTGGAGGGTGAGCCAATATTCGTATTGTGGAAGATGCACTCGTGGCCGGCGAGAGTGGTGTGGTTCTCCGACCGAGGTTTCGCGAGCTATAGGCAGGTCAGTCTCAACGAGAATACGAGTCACAAGAGGTCTAAGTAGCGATCGCAGAAGGCCGCATTCTTGGACATGCGGGAGGAATGAGAGAAAGAAGGAAGGCCGATGGCCATTCAAGGCAACCCTTCCGACAAGGAGGGGGGAAAACAAAAGTTTTTCGATTTCCAAATGCTGATTTTGGGAATGAGTCCGAACGAAGCTCGCTGGTCGTTGGCAGAAAAAGATAAATTGCTCGCCGACAAGGAGTATGTCGCTGCCGTTGGCAATGCATTGAGGCAGTGGATGCCGCTCGTGACGGCCGGTAATGACGTTTTTGGCAAAGCCATGGAGTTCTACGCGAAATGGGCGGAGGGAAAGGTGTTGGGCGGCGACGGCAAGACGCCATTGTCGAGCCCGGGCAAATACATGCCAGACAAATCTCTGGGTCTGCAAGCAATTCCGGAAATGGGCTCGAAAGGGGCGGCTGGTGAAACGAAGATGGGGTGGCTTGTCCGGGTACCTCCGCCTCCTACCAAAAAGAAAACGCAAGCGGACGACAAGTTTTTCGTGGTCATGAAGGAGCCAAACATGTTCTGTTGGCAGTCTCCCGCCGACATGACCGATGTCAAGAATCTGTCGATCCTTGACGACATTCTCGCGCTAAGGAGAGTGTTCGTGCAATCCGCAGGCGGCCATCTGAAGCGTCAGCATAGACTTGGAATTAAAGACATGGTCGCGACGAGGAAAGTGGACCGTGTGATGCTCCGTATGTTCCACTACATCTTGTTCCTTGAAACAGAGGAGAACGAACGTGTTAGGCGCCACGGGAGCCCAATTTTTCCGACTGAGGGGAAGCTTCTGGAGGAGTTCGGGCCTCAGGGCCTCACGAAACAGGTGTGGGTTGAAATGCGAAAGCATTTCTAGGGCGCGGTGGAGTACGTGAACACTTGCAAACGTAGTCTTCCGCACGAGAAGGAGTCCATCGACGACGCAAAGAGATTGTACGATGATGAGAGGTTCCCTAAATTTTTCGAAAAGTCTGTCCGTTCCATCTTGAGACGGACGGAAGAAGAAGTTCGAGACACGATTAAGGGTCAGCGGGGATGTGAGGCACATCAAATGGTCCGACCTCAACCGGGTGACCAGCCTTATTCCTTTCGCTTTCCCGCCTTCCCAAGCTCAAAGTCATGTCACTGCGATCCGTGAGGTTGTGCGACATTACGTGTGCAACTTGTACGTCCTCGATTTGTGTGATCCCATACTCCTCACAGACTGGCGAGAAGACAATTTCGCCAACTTGCAAGGCCTTCTACAAACACTCTCGCCAACGCACTGGGCACTTGTGATCTTTTTCCCCTCTCGTTGGGAGCTCAGTTTCTTGAAAGGCATGACCAGGCTTAGCGTCCATCACGTCAGGACAGGGAAGTGGGTACGTAATGCACAAAAGCAGGCCACTGTCCGGGAAGGCAATATGCTGGTTGAGGAGTGTGACCGCCTGTACGTGATTTTTAATGGCGAGAAGCTGAAAGACGCAGTCTACTCGGCCAGTAGCCCGGCAAAGGCTTCCCGTGCTCATGGTCCAAGTCCGGCCAAACACACGGTGGAGGGCCGCTCGAAAGTTGTATGTTCGTCAGACCCATCAGGACAGGCTGTGGCGTGTTTCGACGTGGCGGAAGAGGAAAGGTTCTCTCATAGCATGTGGGAGGACGGCGGCGTGACAAGTTCTCAAGGACCTGCTTACGGGGAGATGGTGCGGAACCCATCCCGTCTACTTGGTCTACTCGTAAACTTTTGCAAAGCTGGTCAAACTGTTTTTTTCTTTGGGAAGGTGCATGCGCCTGTCGTGTGGGAACTCCTGAGCACCGGTCGGAACGTCGTCGCGTTGGAGAAGGAGGCGAAGATGATCGATTACCTTTACGAGTTCGTGAAGGCACGCGTTGCAGACACTCGCAATGCTTGCGAGTTTGCCCACACCACCGGCGAACGAAACTGGGATCCCAAACGTGACATGTATTGGAAATTGTCGGGGAACAAAAGGACAGACGTTTGGGACTTCCTTTTCGGACCCGGACCGCCTGGTCCGACCGACCTCGAATACAGTCGACGGAGAAACCTGGTGTTCGTTGTGCTCAATGGGTACCACGGTGCACCCAGGGAGTCTGTCTCGCACTTCTTGAGAAGGATGGAGCACGTTTACTTCACGCTGGCCGAACCGCTCACTCTCGAAAACTACAAGTCAAAGTTTGACGAGGAGGACCCTTTGGACGTTGAAGACATGGAGGAGCTGAGTGACTCCAAAACCTTCGATTGGTGATTGGACAGGTTGGTGATGAAGAGGAAGGTGGCCCTCGGAGATATAGCACGTCCCCTGCCGGTTTGAAGCATGTGTTTCGGGGCGAATCAGTCGACGATCAATCGTCTGATGACGAGGAGGAAGAGAGAGACTATGATCACAAACGTTGTGACAGGCTCCCTGTGGACCATGACACCTGGCAGAATGACAGACTCTACTTCTTCGGCCAGCATCACCGGTTCACGTCGGAGGATGTCTGGGGACACAACGTCGTCTGGCACCCGAGGATATTCCAACCTGCTGTGAGGAATGGAATATGGGTCATAACAATAAAGGAGGCCGATGGCAAGTGGAGGGGACTGAAGAGACTGGGAGCAGGTGCATTTAAGAGAAAGGCAAGAACTGCTCTGGTGGAGTATTTTAGTCTCATGAACCCCGAGAGGAACGATCAGGACGTCGATGCGTATGCAGAATAAAAACTACATGAGTTGTACGCCAACAACATGTTGGAGTTTCGAGCGCCTTTCTACGCACTCGAAACAGCACCGTCTCGTGGCATTGACTGGCGCATGCCACAACCTCCTTCGACCGGTCATCATCCGAGAGGGGGTGGTGGAGGAGACAAAGGAGACGGCGGAGGTGGCGGAGGAGACGGCTTACAGTTTGTCGGAAAGGGGACGGGCGAGACATCGTCGGTTGAGAAGACGTCCGGCGGAAAGGGGTCGGGCGGGAAGGGGTCGGGCGGGAAGGGGTCGGGCGGAAAGCGTAGAACGTCCGGGAGTCCCCAGTATATGGAAATTGACCCCACTGCGTAGGGAGTCGAGATTCCGACATGCGAGACGAGGCCACCCTGACGTCTGATCAAGTGCGAGTAGATTCGCACTTATCTGCAAGACGTTTGTTTCCCGTTGCCCAGGAGAGTCCATCCCGCCGTGCGCAGCAGAGGTCTCCTGTGCTCAACACCTTGCTCCTAAAAGAGGGCACGTCTTCGTTTTGCCTGGAGGGCGGGATGCCTGCATTGCGAAGGAGCAAAGGTGCGACCTCCGGTTCCCTCGACTCGGGCGACCGCCACAAACTCCGAATACATTCGGATTTGCTGACGTCGCCCTCCGCCATAAGTGCTCCTCACGCAACAGTTCAGCGGGGCCAAGAAAATGTGACGTCCTGGCCCCCGCATCTTCAGTTGGACACAGGTCTGTCCTGCTCGCCTCCTTTCTCATGTGTTGAGACTCGAGACTAGTGGTCTCGCGACGTGCTGGAGGGGCCCGCTCCAAGAGTGTTGGAGACTGGGGGTAGCGAGAACGAACGTCACACTCCTGGGGAAAACGAACGCTCTCCGGGAACGCGTGCTGTACATCGGGAAGAGGAGACTCAATGCTGGGAGTCTCGCAAAGTGTTGGAGACCGGGGGTAGCGAGTGTGAACGGCATGCTTCGGAGGGTGCATCCGTGGACACTGACAGCGAGAGTGCAGGAGCTCCGGGGGAAACGCATGCTGTACAGCGGGGGGAGGAGACTCGACACAGGCCGACTCGTGAAGACGTAAAGTGGCTCCACGCACGAGCGCTGGTGATCGGGACGTCCGAAGAGGTTCTGCACAGTCGCTCGGCTGTGGCCACGACGCGAGAGAGTGTCGTTAAGGGAGGTCGAGGGACGTCCGTGCAAGCTCCCGTTCTTGGAGACGATGAAGACGAAGAAGAACCCGCGGTGGAAGTTCGGGTTCATGGCGAAGGAGAACCCGTGGTGGAAGGCGGTGAGGTGACTGCCGACATCCGGACGGATCCACAACGGAAAGATGGTGATTCTTCGCCCACCCGTTGCGGTAAAGAACAGGGTGGTCGAGCGTCTGTCATGATCACCGCTTGGGGAATGGTGCTTCATGAAGCCATAGAGTTGGGTGACAACTCGGCTGCCACCGAGCTGGTTAGCGCCTCAGGAGTGGCCGAGATGCAGAAAGTCGAATCCAACGTGGAAGACGGTGAGGTGGCCGTCAGCATCAAGATGGATCCAGAGCGGAAAGATCATGATTCTCTGTCCACCCGTTGTGGTGCCGAACACGGTGATCGAGCATTTGTCCTCTGTATCGGTCGGGAAATGGTGCTTCATGAAGCCATCGAGTTGCCAAGCGACTCAGCTGCCACCGAGATGGTTAGCGACACAGCCGTGGTCGGGGTCCAGAACCTCGAATCGTCCGTGGACGTTGGCGCAATGGCGCGACAGGGGGGCGAGTTCCCTCAAAGGGCTCCTGAGCACGGTAAGATTTGTAAATAGGACCACTCGCATATCTGTCAATAGCCAACTCTGTGTTCGTCCTAATTGATGTCGTGGGCTAATGTACCTATTACCACTGGTTGAAAAAAAGCTTGTGGGTTGTGGGTTGTTTTCTATGTTCTACAAGTATGAGGTTGTTCATGTCCCTGCCCATGAAGCCTTTAAAAACTGTGCGTAAGAAACGTCTTTCAGGGAGGTCATTGGTCGTTTTACCGAAGAAGCCGTCAAGTGTAGGGTTGTTTAAGAGGATCCAGATGCCTCGCCTTTCCCAAAGAATTGTCAGCGTTCTGAAGGCTTGTGGAATAGATAAGGAGGAAGGTCTGCGAAAACATTTGGTTGCGTCTATTGAGAGCGTTACTGCTTTGTGTGATGGGTCTGATGACGATGGCGAACGGGGTGTCTTGAAAGACCCGTGTCCTAAATACATCGCGAAGGACACATTCAACTGTTGGGGATACAACTTTTCTGGAAAAAGGGCAGACAGTTCTTAGTTATTCCACCACGGGGTTTGTGCTCACTCCTCACACTTGTTCGTGGGTGTTTGTGCAGCTGGGGCTACATCATGTTTTCGCGTTCCGTTGCCTACTGAGGAGCTTAGCGCTACGGACTTTTGTGGAGATTACAGCAACGGCCACGAGGTGGTGTGCTCGGTTCGCAAAGGGGTCAGTTCACTTCCGTTGAGCAGAACAAGTCTTCAAGCTCTTGTTCAGGGGGAATGGATTTCCGACGAGGTGGTGGAGTCATACTTGGCCTTGTTTGCCAACGCTGCGTTGCCTGGGTGTCCCTCTCCTTACATTTTCAGTCCATTTTTCTATACCAAGCTCGTCCATGGTGGCTATCGACATGATAGGGTTGCGAGATGGACAAAAGATGTAGATATTTTCTCGCACGAGATGATCTTGATTCCTGTTTATAAACATGGAGTGCATTGGACCCTATTTTGTCTCCGAGAACAACGGCTGGAGTACTACGACTCCCTCGTACAAGACGATGGCGGTTTTTCTTCCGATGTGATTGCGAACTTCACGCAACACCTCCGTGACGAAGCGGTTTGTCATTATGGTCCAAAAACGAAAGTGGATCTTCAGAAGCCCAAGGTGGTTGTTCGTGGTGTCCCTCAACAATCGGACGGGTCGAGCTGCGGTGTTTTCATGATCGTCTTCGCTTCATTTCTTGCACGTGGCTGGCCGCCACCATTTCCGATAGCCCAAAGCGACATTCCAAACATCCGACTGAGGATTGCGGTGGACATACTCCAAGACTCTGAATAATACCCCTGTTGTTAAAATACGCGTAGTTTTTTTTTCCAAAGGCCATAAGCAGAAGTGCGAATCTATTCCCACTTCATCTGGTAGTCAGCCGGTTCGAGCTGTGCTGTTGTTTTGATGAGGCACCGGATTGCAGAGGGCGTTTTTAGGTGTCGATGTGAATATCCCAGCCTCGTGCTGTACCAATTTTTTTAAGGGATTTTCATTTTGTGGAACCTGTCATCTTTATTCGTAGGACTTTCAGCAGCGCCTTGCTGCCTTTGTTTGTTTTAGGGTTTTTCTCATTGCTTGTCGCGCAACATCTGCTAGTGGGTAGCAGCGGACGCTTACGTGAAGTAGAAGCTTAGATGCCGATGTAAATATCCTAGCCACGTCGTGCACTTCCTTTTAAGTAGACGCTTACATATCGGATGTGAATATCCCAACTTTGTGCTCCTTTGGTTTATTTTCGGGTTGTTCTCCTTATGTCCTCTCATACCGCGGCAGCACCGTGCTGCGTTTGTTCGTTTTGAGGTTGTGCTCCTCTCTTGCTCATGTGAAAGATATCGACGATTTATTCTTGGTCGCCAAATTGTTTTGTGCTTATCTCTTTCGTTCTCGAGACTTTGTGGTGTGAAAGCCCGTCTCCCCCGCCCCACCCCGACCACCCAACTTTCATATGTTTTGGCTCGCCCTTGTTCTGCGTGTGCCGCCCCGTTTTACGGTTCACCCCCTCTGCTTGTCTTCATTGAATGTTGTATGTTGGTTCCTTACGACAGTTGCAAACTTGTTCTCCATTCGGAAACCAATTGTCGCCAGAATGTATGTATGCTTGAAGTTGTTTTATGGATTCAGCGGTCCAATGAGGCATCACCAATTTTGTTATCCCCACAATACATCTCGTGCTCTCCACGGAATGCTGACTGTTGTTTCCGTATAAGAAATGTGAACATATTCGCACTTCGGATGCCGTACATTTGTGATTGAACTGTTGGTTCCATGTGAGAAATGAGAACATATTCGCACTTTGGCTCCATGTACTTTGTGATATTTGGAAAGCCTTCGTGCACTTTGCAATGTGGGATTGTATGATATTTCGCGTTCAATGACTTCTTGAAACGTCTCTGTGTGCTTTGCAATTTGCCCTCGAATGAATTTTTTGCATTGAATGGTTTCTGGTACCTGTTCGTGTGCTGTGAGACTTCACCTTTGGAAAAACACTAGGCAACTTGAGATGTTTTCACCTCGATGTTTACGATGTCTCTGTTTGCTTTGCAATTTGACTTGTGCTTGAAGTTGTTTAACGGATTCAGCGGTGCACTGAACTGTTGGTTCCATATGGGAAATGAGAACATATTCGCTCTTTGGCTCTATGTACTTTGTGACTTTTGGAAAGCCTCCGTGCACTTCGCAATGTGGCATTGTATGATATTTTGCGTTCAATTTGGAAAGTCTCTGTGCTTTGCAATTTGCCCTTGAATGAAATTTCTGCATAGAATGGTTTCTGGAAACTGATCGTCTTCTCTTAGACTTCACCTTTGGAAAAAGAGTGCGCAACTTGAGATGTTTACACCTCGATGTTTGCGATGTGTCTCTGTGCTTTGCAATTTGACTTGAGATGTTTTCATCTCGATGTTTGCGATGACAAGAGATACTTGTATGAATGAATATGAATCTTCTACACAAAAAAAATTGATGGCGTTTTCAACCTGTGATATAAAAATGACAAACCAATGTCCATATTAAATCGTCGCGCTGATGGACTGTGCAACTGCTTCTCCATCAAAGTGTTAGTTCAATCGCACTTCTGATGTGAGCCCTGAGCAATTCCCTCGCACTTTGCTTCACATCGAGGAGGGGATCGAACGCACCGCCTGTAAGCACCAGCACATCACGAAACAAGAACACGTCCCAATGAGAACATCGTCGGGTCCTCACTTCATCGACTCTCAAGATGACTACAGCCAACATCGGTAGGATGGCAGGTCCGCCTCTCCGATGTGGATCTCATGGTGGAGTGCGAAACTCTGCTCTCAAAGATCCAGACTGGGTAGAAGGTCCTGCAAGCAGTCGCTGCTTGCTTGTAAGGCATCTTATGATGTATCGATATAACCGACATCCAGAACTGTTTGGTGAGCATCTAGTGCTACGCCAATAAGTTCCAAACACGGCAGCAAAATCCCCTAAGAGTGTTCTTTGTCGGGTCCTCACCACATCGACTCTCAAGATTACTACAGCCAACAGCGGTAGGATGGCAGGTCCGCCTACCCGATGTGGATCTCACGGTGGAGTGCGAAACTCTGCTCTCAAAGATCCACACTGGGTAGAAGGTCCTGCAAGCAGCCGGTGCTTGCTTGTAAGGCATCTTATGATGTATCGATATGACAAACATCCAGAACTGCTTAGTGAGCATCTAGTGCTACACTAATATGTTCCAAACACGGCACCAAAGTCCCCTGACAGTGTTCTTTGTCGGGTCCTCACCTCGTCGACTCCCTCAAGATGACTAGAGCTGACAGCGGTAGAATGGCAGGTTCACCTATCCGATGTGGATCTCGGTGGAGTGCGAAACTCTGCTCTCAAAGATCCACATCGGGTAGAAGGTCTTGCAAGCAGCCGATGCTTGCTTGTTAGGCATCTTATGATTTGTCGATATAACCGACATCCAGAACTGCTTGGTGAGCATCTAGTGCTACGCCAATAAGTTCCAAAAACACGGCAACAAAGTCCACTGAGAGTTTTCTTTGTCGGGTCCTCACCTCATCAACTCCCTCAAGATGACTACAGCTAATAGCGGTAGGATGGCAGGTCCACCTATCCGACGTGGATCTCACAGTGGAGTGCGAAACTCTGCTCTCAAGGATCCATACCGGGTAGAAGGTCCTGCAAGCAGCCGCTGCTTGCTTGTAAGGCATCTTATGATGTGTCGATATAACCGACATCCAGAACTGCTTGGTGAGCATCTAGTGCTACGCCAATATGTTCTGAACACGACCGCAAGGTCCCCTAAGAATGCTTTTGGCACTGGAGTCCTCTGACCGCCGACTATTTGGCACTTCGTGAAGGTTGACACTTCTTGAAGGTGGTCTACCACTTCTTAAAGGTGGCCAGTCACCAAACAGATCACGACATGACATCGACCTCGATAACTGCGAATTGACTCGCTGTTCAACTAGAGTCTCTCTCTCTCTCTCTCTCTCTCTCTCTCTCTCTCTCTCTCTCTCTCTCTCTCTCTCTCTCTCTCTCTCTCTCTCT
>BFEA01000843.1:294351-305852 GCA_003427395.1 Chara braunii | reverse complement strand
TCTCTCTCTCTCTCTCTCTCTCTCTCTCTCTCTCTCTCTCTCTCTGTGTGTGTGTGTGTGTGTGTGTGTGTGTGTGTGTGCGTGTGTGTGTGTCTGCCGGGGAACGTGTGACCCTATCCTGGACAAAATGTGTGACCATCGTCGATGTATAGGCCCTGTGTACATTACATGTACCCACACAATCTTTGTGGGCCGGAACAGCGGCCACACGAGAAATTACACACACGAAAAAAAAGAAAAAGAAAAAAGAGAGAGAGAGAGAGAGAGAGAGAGAGAGAGAGAGAGAGATTCCATTACGCAACACTCCACCTTTATCTGGCCCGTTGTGACGACCAGATACACTCCCGTTGATCCAGTGTTCTGAATGCATCCGGATGTGTGTGTATATTGTGTATCTGGTCATCAATACGTTCCAGAAAGGTAGAATGTTGGGCCTCGCTCCACTACTTGTCGACATGTGCAAAACGATAGTGAATCTTCCGCTAGAACATGGAAAGCTAGAACATGGAAAGATACACCGCCATGATTTTTGTCTTTTGTGCAGGTCGAGGGTAGCCAGGCCCGTTGTGTAGTGGCCATCTAAATGTGCTTCCCCTCGAACATGCGTCCACGGCGGTGGAGGCGCCGATAATGCCTGCATCTACATTCGTTGTCGGGGAGAGTTCTGTCCGGGGTCGTGTGTGTGTGTGTGTGTGTGTGTGTGTGTCTGTGTCTGTGTGTGTGTGTGTGTGTGTGTCTGTGTCTGTGTGTGTGTGTGTGTGTGTGTGTGTGTGAGAGAGAGAGAGAGAGAGAGAGGGAGAGGGAGGTCCAGATGGACGAGGCGTAAAGCCGCCTAATCCAGCACTGCCACGTGGCAGTGTAAAGAGAGGGATGGAGGGGGAGAGGGAGACAGGTTGGGGTCGGGAGTCTGTGGCAAACGTGATTACGTGTTCATTCGTTGTCACAGCAACAACTGGTGCTAGTCCACGGCGTGATTACGTGTCAGAATGCCCCCCGATATTTTTTGTCAGAACACGCAAACGTGATTAAGTGATTACGTGTCAGAATGCCCCCCGATATTTTTTGTCAGAACGCCGGTATTTTTGTCAGAACATGCAAACGTGATTACGTGTTCATTCATTATCGGGGAACGTTCTGACAAAAAATATCGGGCGGCATTATCGGGGAGCATTCTGACATGAACATGCAACAGACGGACCCGCCCAGCGCCGCCCACTTCCCCCCCTTCTCTCTCTCTCTCTCTCTCTCTCTCTCTCTCTCTCTCTCTCTCTTGTGTGCGCTTGCGTGCACGCCGTGGAGGCGCCCGTTTCTGCTGCGTGTGCCAGACAGTCCCGACCCCAACCTGTCTCCCTCTCCCCCTCCCTCCCTCTCTTTACACTGCCACGTGGCAGTGCTGGATTACTCCTCGTCCATCTGGACCTCTCTCTCTCTCTCTCTCTCTCTCTCTCTCTCTCTCTCTCTCTCTCTCTCTCTCTCGCTCGCTCGCTCTCACACTCACACTCACACGCCCCCGAACAGAATTCTCCCCGACAACGATGTACACAATTGATGTTTTCCGTGCCTGTCTGTTGCGTGTCCATGTGCGGGCTAACGCCCCCGCCCAGCACCACCCAGTTCCACCGTCTCTCTCTCTCTCTCTCTCTCTCTCTCTCTCTCTCTCTCTCTCTCTCTCTCTCTCTCTCTCTCTCTCTCTCTCTCTCACACACACTCACACGCCCCCGGACAGAATGCTCCCCGACAACGATGTACACAATTGATGTTTTCCGTGCCTGTCTGTTGCATGTCCATGTGCGGGCTAACACCCCCGCCCAGCACCACCCATTTCCACCCCCCCTCTCTCTCTCTCTCTCTCTCTCTCTCTCTCTCTCTCTCTCTCTCTCTCTCTCTCTCTCTCTCTCTCCATGTCCGCGCGGGACAAGTTGGGGCCTGGTTTCGATATTGCCGCGCCGTCCACTGGTAACGGAACTTGGGGCGTCGCTAGGTGGGCTCCACTGGGCTCCATGGTGCTCTCTCCACAGGTCCCAGTAGCTGGTCTCCACAGGGCTCCGCAGCCCGGTTCTTCCTCGTCTGGGCCCAAGGGCAGCAACAGTTTTTGTGTTGTTTATGCCTCATACAAACTACAGCCGTGGTAGGCCTGCCATCTGAAGTTGTTTTTGCCTATTTGAACTTCGACAATGTTGATGTTGCAACACTCTGTTTTTCTTGCCTATTTTGAACTGAAGTTGTGACCCAGGAGCAGTTTCCCCAAAGAAAAAAGAAAGAAAGAAAAAAAAAGAAAGAGTTGAAAGATGTGAAAGATTCTGTGTGATGGGAGCTCATGATCTGTATCTCTCTTCTTCTTCTTCTTCTTCTTCTTTTCCTTTTTGAAAACTTTATTTACATTGCTGGGAAATGGGCAGGGTCCCTCGCATAAATGGGTGCGACCAAGGAAAAGATCCCGTCCGGGCTCAGGCTCAGGCCACCAGGAAACAAGAAAACGAAACACCCTCAACACTCTCCTCGTATCTACAACCCAAACTATCATGTTCACCGGGCCCGGCGGGCCGTCCCACTTCCGATATGGTAAATGCGGCAATAAAAGAAAAGCAGTAACCACCAGTTTAGTTTAAAGAAAGAAAGAAAAAAAAAAAAAAAAAAAAAAAAAACGGGAAAAAAAAAAAAAAAAAAAAAAAAAAAAAAAAAAAAACCGGGTCAAGTACGTTGGAGTCACACCCTACGTTCAGAAAATAGGCAACTTCAGGAGTTCCCCAAAATTAATGGAGGAAAAAAGGCTACCCCCCTAAACCTGCCAAGCGCCTAGAAACTCACCCCATGACACGGGCCCCATTTTGTCTTTTCTTGGCTATTTCAAACTAAACGACTTGATTTTATTTCCTTTTTTTTGGGGGGGTGGGGAATAAACGACTTGCTTGTGTGTCACAGCCACAGTCACCTTTTCAGTTTGAAATAGGCAAAAAAAGACAAAGTGGCACGCGGTCACCTTTTTAGTTTGAAATAGGCAAGAAAAGACAAAGTGGCGCGGATGTCATCTTTCGGGTTAAACTTTCCGAATGTGCAAGTTCAGAGGGGGCGGTGAAACTGTCGCCCTTTTTTGTTTTGAAGTGGCGTGAATGCAGATCATATAGAATGCTGCGTCCAAGGATAAATCTAAAAGATAAAATGGAAAAGCGATGGATTAGACACCTAAATCTGAGCAAAGAGGAATTTCTTTCGGTCAAATGGTTCCACTTCATCAAATCCAAACCAGCTGAAATGGCGTCCCTTCAATGGCAGGACACTCACCGATGTTTGCCAACCAATGATTGGATTATTGACAGAACTACTCTAGAACAAAGAGGAATATCTCTACCCTGGTGCAAGTTCTGTAAATCTGCCTTCCCATCTAAGCTAATTCCGGAAACAATAGAACACATATTCTTGCAATGCCCAGGGGCTGTCTGGTTATGGCGCTGGTGGGACAGAATCGGGAACCAGGTTGAAACCTCCGTACCATGGTCATGGAACTGGAAAGCTCTTCTCCTGGAAGCATGGACCCCATCATGTGAAGATAACTTCACAACGAACGTATTTAAAATCGGGAGAAGAGCTCTGTTCTGGGCCATATGGTCTCGCAGGTGCACATTTGAAATGGAGGATGCCCGCCTAGATGGTCCTGAATTCACGGATTCCATCAAGCAACAAATTCAACCAGAGATAAATTCGGGATGGGAAACACTAAAAGAAAAACTTAAATCCCTCACAACAGAAAATGAAATCAAACAGCATATCAAAACGTTCAATCTAAACTGGCTTGGAGGGGAACAAGGTGGTACAATTGGGCAGGTTAAATGGGATGGAATGTGTGGGACTGCTCACGGGGAGCTCCCAAGGAAGTACCACTTATATTTCAATGACTGGAGTAATGTTGATCCCTCCATCCCTCTCAGTCCCCTTTCTGAGTTTCCTGATCCGTTTCCCCCATCCAAGCTGGCTCTGGTTCCTGTCTCATGGTACGGGCGTGAGTGATCAACTGTGTCTCAGTTTGGTTTTATCTCTGAATCCCAGTCTCGTCTCTTGATAAGCAGAAGGGGATGGAGTGTTAGGTGTAAAGGCATATCTGACTCCCGAATAGGGTGACGAGGCAAAATTGTCCCCAGCATCCTATGATCTTTTCTGGTATCTGTTCACTATTGAGGATGTAAAGGGACGCTGGACCCGATTTCCAGCAGGTGCAATTTTGTTGATGTTAAGGGACGCTGGACCCGGTTTCCAGCAGGTGCAGCTCCCCACCAATGGAACGGAGCCATCTAATAGCGAGGTTGGTAGAATGGGTATCTGCTCATACCAGTACCCCTTCTACACCCGCAGCTGATGTTCAAATTAAAAAAAAAAAAAAAAAAAAAAAAAAATGCTTCTTTTGCCCTGACGGTGAAACTGTCGCTCTTTTTTGTTTTGAAGCTTCTTTTGCCCTGACAGTGTTTGGAGAACTGCCAAAGTTGCCTATTCCAAACGCTAGGTGTGACCCAGGAAGCCGTTGGCCCAAAGGAAAAAGTAGGGGTAACTAGGGGCCTCTTTCCACACCACTTGAAATGTCAGGATTTTAGCAATTTTTAGGGAAAGAATCGTTCCACCACACCCTTTTTTTTCTTTTCTTTTTTTTTTAATACAAAAAACACAAGCTCCATCTATTGGTGGGGAGCAACACCTGCTGGAAACCGGGTCCAGCGTCCCATAGATACAACCATATCCTCACAAATTGGCACAAACTGGGAACCGGGCCCAGCGTCCCATAACGAGCACGTTCAGAAAAGTCATCAGAAAATTCCATGAAAATGAGACTAGAAACCAACTAAGAAATTTGGAGCTACTTCAGACCGTTTTTTGCAAGGAACTTCAAACAATATTCAGAAAACGACTCAAGAATCCACCATCAGTCCTCTTTACCTCACTCCGGCAAGACTTACTGCAGCAAAGCCACCATCTCTGCTGCTGCTATGCCCTATTTCTGTCCTACCAGCTAGCCCCTTCACTAGTAGGACGTGTGATATCTTTCTCTCTCTCAACTCAATCCCTTTCTTGCCCGTTACTGAGAAGAGGTATGGGAATAGACTGCAGAAGTCCTACAAAAGCCCCAATACCCGCACAATCCCTAACAAAACCTTCCAAGGTTCTCCAACTCTGTCTTACTCCCTGCCGAGCTCTACCAGGCCTCACGCCCCCCATCCTGCTGGGTTACAGGGCAACACAACTCACCCCAGCTCCGGCCAGCGTCGTCCCAGCAACAACCCTTGGTTGTCCCGTGGAATGCCCCCCCAAAGCACCCCCAGATCTCTCTACCAGGCCTCATGCTCCTGCATCAGCAGGTTACAGGGCAACGCCCCAGCACCGTCCAGCGTCGTTCTGGCATCGAACAGCCTCAGGTCACTAAGTATTACAGCCTCGAAGCCACCTAAACAAAGTTGCCAGGAATCCCCAGGATCCAGAAGATATTTTTATGACAAAACAGACTACCCCCCTTTTTTAAGAACAAATTTCAACTTTTGGATAATTCTGAGAAATTCTAAAAATTTAGCAACTACCAATGACCATATTCCGAGAATATTCAGGAAGCAAAAGAAAGGGGATACGAACTAGAAACACTAACCAACCATCTTCTCCCCTCACCACACACGAAGAACCGCCACCCAAGCTTTCGACCCTCGTGCCCGAAATCATCAGATCTCATACCCCTCTCGTTGAGGTTACAGGGCAACACTACCTACCCCAGTACCGACCTGACTGTTTTTGACCGGCAGGAAGTGCCTTCCTCCCTCGACAACTTCCTGAACTGTCAAGCCCCTCAGGTTACAGTGTCACCGCCCCAGCTACAGCTACGTTGAACGGGATGGTTATGCCTTCTACCCTCGGCATAACTTCAATGGCCTTAAGCTCCCCCTGGTCACAGAGCTATGCTCCAGCACCGGCCAGTGTCGTCCCACACCGCCCTTCTCGTAGGCCTACTACCCTAAACGATAGGTTCTCTTTTTGCCTGATCCCACCCCAACTCACCCCAACCCTTCAAACCCGATTCTAGCCACCCCCTTCCTCTTACCCTATACACTAAGGGCAACAGTCAGGACAGACTAGGACTTGCTAAGCAAAAGGAGGGAACGTGGAGGCCGTCAGTCCTCGTACAAAAACGCGGTAGACCTCAACCCCCCTCATGCTAGGGTGACAGGGCGCCACCGGTACCCCAGAACCGGTCCACCTTGTTCTCACGGAAGAAGTGTCTTCCACCCTCGACTACTCCTCAAAAGTCATCAAGCCCCACAGTTACATGGGAACACCCCCGGCAATGGCTTCGTCGAACCCACTGGTTATGCCGCACTGACACGCATAACTCCCCAGGCCTCAAGCTCCTATGGTAACCCAGGTTATAGAGCCTCAACTCCAGCACCGGCCTGAGTCGTCCCAACAGAATCCTCCTGACCTACTAGCCAAAACCAACCATCCGACCACATAGCAGATTCGTACCACCCTAAACCGATGCAAAATTGAAAAGACAAAACATAATCGAAGTTTACAACGATAGAAATCAATTAGGTTTGCTGACGCAGGTTTGTCAAGTAGAAAATAATCAGAAACTAAGATTTAGAAAATAAGGAAAATAAGAAACTCTTATCTAGAACATCTCTTAGAAGTTTTGAAATTTTAAGATTCTTAAAAACGAAATTTATGAAATATATCTAAGATGTCCAAAATTAGACTCGTGAAAATCTAAAATCAAGAGAATAATCCTGATCATAGTTAAGATTATTGTTAAGAACAGCAAACGAACAGTGAAATTACCTTAAGAATTATGAACCTAACAGAAATAGAGTCTGATTTACGATTTTCGATTTAACAAGTGAACTCACAGGATGAAAAGTATTTTGAAAATAGGAACAGAGGAGACGATCAGAAAACAATTGGAGTACAATCATCGAAGAAAACAATCAGAAAAACTATCGGAGTACAATCAGACAATTCACAATCCAAGTGTCGAAAAATTGTGGAAATTATCCCAGACTGTAGATTTCGAATTATCAAAAAACCAGGCGACGCATGGGCAGAATTCTAATCCACTAATACCAATTCTCGTCCCTTCTTCCTCAACTCAACCACTTACCCCACCTCTCAAACCCTACCCCTACATCTTTGGGGAAAGAAGGACTACCTTCCTCCCACTGCTAGCATCTGGGCTCAGAGCAAAGCTAACACCAAAGATACAAACGACCATCTTCAATCCCTCAAGGAAAATGAAAACGGTGTGACACCCCTCGCCAAACCTGTCAACGAGTTGCCACAGGGGGTTCAAGCTACCTTAGCTATAACTTTTCCATAGTGTTGAGGAAGGGGGACGGGTATACGAACACAAGACAAGAACAGCAGGACCCACCTACCTGGCTGTCCTTCTCCCATCACCGAACTCTCTCGTGCCTTACCTTCTCTCGCCTCACGTCCATGCATCTTCACCCCTTCACGTTGCCTGGCTCTTCAAATCAATTAAGATGTCGCTAAAGATCTGCATCATCAGCCACAGAACTGCGCGCCACCTGGCACCTGAAAAAACACGATGGCCAGTCGTGACCTCCATACCGTTCACCAACTCAACCTCTACGCTCCCCCCCCTTCACCACACCGCACAGCCGCAACGTCGCACCGCCCTGAAAGGCAGCGATCCCTGCGCCCTCAACCACACAGCCACAACGCCCATCCTACCACCTCTCGCCAACCATCGCCGCGCGCCAACACCACCGTGAACGACAGTTCGCTCCCATATCGCACCCTCCCACTGTTCCGACCAGTCGTACACATGCGGGGCGCAGCGCTCCCGGCAGCGCTGCGCCCCAAATTAGCAAAGTTGAATCCAACTGGAAGGATAAGCATAGCGCCCTGGCTACTCGCCCCAACAGGTCATGGGGAAATGGAAGTTCCCGACGTTCCCACATTTCTGTTGTGTAGGGTCCGTCCGTAAGAGTTAAGTGCCACCCAGCCATTTCAACATCTCAAGGGTGCCTCTGGAGGTCTTTTGAAACTCAAGGGCACAAAACGCGTAATACACAATATTTTATTGTTTCTTTTCGCCAAAAGACAAGTGGTTCTGACATCAACACGTCAGCCCTCAAGTTTCAAGGGCAACGGTCTCTAGGGTTTCGCGTAGGGGTTGCGGAAAGAAGAAAAATCAACTTTAGGGTAAATTAATCACGATCACCAGGTAAGGGTGCCCTTATTACAATGTAAGGATTCTTTAGTGGTGTGGAACGAGGAAGGATTCTTTAGTGGTGTGGAATGAGGCCCCTAGGGCGCAGTCACCATTTCAGTTTAAAATCCAGTTCAAGCATCCCTCAAACACAACAGGTCCCCACCTGACCCTAAAGCTAGGTTGTGTACATGCACGATTTTCCTAGAGTTGGCACAACAATGGTGAAATCATCAAACTGAAACTGTGAGAGCGCCCTAGTTTTCCCTAAAGAAGTAAAAGAGCAGCCCAATCGAAAAACAAAACAACACAACATCACTGCCGTGTTCACCCGAACACAATGAACTGTCATTTTAGATACAGCAATAAAGACCATACGTTTTGTTTGGCTGAACACAGTAGCCAAGGCCTGGACCCCAGAGAGAGAGAGAGAGAGAGAGAGAGAGAGAGAGAGAGAGAGAGAGAGAGAGAGAGATGACAACAGCGGCCTCACTGTTCTCGAACTGGAGGGTCACACATACACAGCATGACCAATCGCCAGCACACTGAGAAAAACAATCGGGTACCGCCCAAACTTCGCGTAAATCCGAAGAATGAATTCAATTAGCACAAGTACACATTGCTCCCACGCGTTTCGCTATGAGTGTACAACCATAGCTCATCAGGGAGCTTTTTCCCATGCCAAGCCGAAACTCGCTTGGAGAGAGAGGGTTTTGGCCTTCCTCCCTCGTCTTAAATACTCACAAAACGCACCCTCGTTTCCAGTCATCTTCTCTTGCCCACCTCCGTTTCCTCGTTCTCACGCACTCTTCCCCATATGCATCCATGTCCCTGATACAGTATACGTCAAGCGAGCGACCGTACTCCCTCACGATCCACATACCCCATTCCCCTCGATCGTCGCATCACTTCAAACGCCATGTCCTTCCTCACTGTCCGCTAATCACTTCCCCTTCGGCACCTCTCACGATCCCTCAAATAGATCCGTCTCTGTGTGTTTCTACGTTTTTGTATGAGGATAGTAAACTCTGTCAGCGGATCAACCGCACTGTTCCTAATGGAGTAAAAATCCTGGTCTCTCTGTATCCTCCACCATCGCCTGTTCTTACGATCTTCACACCTTTCTGGAAGCCTAAGTTGGCGAAGGAGAATAGGGATCAGAACAAACGAAAGGCAGAGCGGCCGTTTTTTGAGCCCGCGCACCCCTTCTATCTTTAGCAAGAAGTCCCTACCCTCCCTTGGCCCAAGACCTGGCTCCTATACATTTCAATTTTTTCCCTTTTCCCCAATCCTAACCTACTGAGGTACAGATGGTCCGCTTTCCAATTTTCCCACTGTCTGTACCTCCGGATTCCGATTGCGGCCTCCGAGGTACGCACTGATTCAAAATTTCAAAATTCAGATAAAATTCAGAGAAATCCAGAAAAAAAGCGACCTTGGATCGTCGAGCTCCGGTTTCGGGTGTGGCCCTAGGCGGACCCGTCAGGCAAAATTTTCTAAATTCTAAAATTCTTCAGGCCGGGGTATAGGTCGAGGAGCAAAGCCCCCCACCTACCACCAGCTATCCTAGCAAACTGAGCTAGGGAAGAGAGAGAGAGAGAGAGAGAGAGAGAGAGAGAGAGAGAGAGAGAGAGAGAGAGAGAGAGAGAGAGAGAGAGAGAGAGAGATGAACCCTAGACAGGCCGCTTGCTCTGCATGGATGGATTCAGTTTGCCTATGTTAAATTACTCACTGGTAATGAGATAAAAAATCCAAGCCAGGCTGGAACATGGCGTGTTCCAATCACCCGCCAAAATTAGATAATCAGCATCCAGCACAATGCCTGACAAAAATGGAAAGCACTCTTTGCTCCAGTCCTTCTCTGCGTCTTCCCGTTTTCTATAACTACTTCATGTTGTTCCATGTGAGCACTGTTAGGGCCTGGAGTGCTATACAGTTGGTGGAGGATTGTTTGGAATGCATGTAGCACCATGGGGGGGTCCTCTCTGCTCGTAATGTCTGTGGTCAGTGTGATGCATGTTGTCTATGGGTGATGATAGACGTCAGTCAGAGACAGTCACAGTGTCTCAGCAGGCAGTGAGAACCAACAGTCTGTGGGGTTCTGCTTGCGCTGCGAGTACGTGATGGATTCCTTTTGTCCATGTCGGATGTTTGGATTGCCTTCAAGTTGTCTGTGCTCCTCTGCTGCCTTGCTTCCCACCCACTGCCAGTTTGCCATGCCGTTCCCTGAAAGTTGTTGTCTGCCGTCAGTGCCGACGGTGTAGTTTGGTTGCCATGCTGAACTTCATGTTGCATTGCACTTCCCTGTGCTATTGCCCTCGCGGCCCATCGGCGTGCCTTGTCTTCCGGTGCAGTTTGCTTCTTGCCATGTAGTTTACCTGTTGTGCCAGGCTGCCAGTGCTGCCTTTTGTGTCGCTGTGTTGTTGCCTTGCTGCCCGTATGCTTGCACTGTCATTCCATGCAGTTAGGTCTGGGCCTTTGGGTGTTGTGTAGTTTGGCTGCCCCATCATAGCATTACTTGCTTGGTGCTTCGCTGAGTCGTCTCCTTGCTGCCATGTCCCGTTTGCGGTGTTGCCCGCCCAGGCCTGCACGTGGCCCTATTCGGACAGGGATTAAAACTGTTACAGTACTAAATGACTCAAAACATCAATACGTTGAATACGGGGAATCCACAGATTGTCGAGGGTTCACCCTCCTGACCAGGCGCAAATCCAACGAAACAATCTTTCATCATCAGTTTTATTCTTTCCCGCTGTCGTTGTTTTTCATATGTGGTATCTTTTTTTCCTTCGTTCTTTTGTTTGTGTGGGCTGAAAGCTTTGTCTCTGAACACTTCCTCTACTCAGTTTGTTCTGCGCGGCAAGAAGGTTATGTATTAGGTTTCCTAACAGTGCACTTTTCAACGCTAGATGTCGTGATGCTATGGCGGAAGTTTTGTTCAGCCAAACACAGACACAATCCTGCAGCAGAAGTAGCAATGCTGCAGCAAAAGCAGTTCTGCTGCAGCAGATGTTCTTCTGCTCCAGTGTTGCTACTTCTGCCGCAGGCGAAGTAGTTGTGCAGCAGAGGCAGTCCTGCTGCAGCAGAAGAAGAAGTGCTGCTGCAGCGGAACGACATCTGTTGCAGCAAAAGCAGTTCTACCGCAGCAGATGTTGTTCTGCTGAAATGCTGCTACTTCTGCTGCAGCCGAAGTTGTTGTGCAGCAGAAGTAGCAACGCTGCAGCTGAACGACATCTGCTGCAGCAGCAAAAGAAGTTCTGCTACAGAAGATGTTGTTCTGCAACAGATGTCGTTCAGCTGC
>BFEA01000843.1:259303-273421 GCA_003427395.1 Chara braunii | reverse complement strand
ATAAAACCCCATTTTTGGGGTTTAGCCCATGTGGTGCGCGCTTTCGCTGCGCACCCCCCACTATTTTTTATTTTTTTTTTGAATTTTTTTTTTTTGCGGGGGGGTCTGGAGCCGGGGTTGGGGGTGCCCACCCCCGGAACCCCGGAACCCCACCGGGGCCCCGGGGCCGGGGCTCGACAACCCTGGATCTGAGTTCCAAGGGGAAGTGAAACAACGTTTAATTCGGGCGGACGTTAAAATTTCTTACTCCCCCAGACATTGGCCGCAGGCCAAAAGGCTGGTAGAGAATGCCAACCGCCTGATTAAGACAGCCCTTACAAAGAACATTACTGCGGGTCTGCGGGAGATACCCGGCCCTGACCAGTCATAGCCGATCACATCCTGGCTGTCTATCGGGCTACCTCGCACGGTAGTACCGGGGTGTCCCCATTCCAGCTGTTAACCAACAATGCTCCAAGGATGCAGTTGTCACCTCTTATGGGTGAGAAAGTTAGGATGACTAGGATGCAACCATGAGACACCGCTCAACAATGTCAACACTATATGGATTTGATGGCTAGCACCTACCCGACATTGGCCCGAAGGTGACAAAAAGTCGTGGATTAGACGCATCAATGGTAGATCCAAGATTATGAAAATCGACATGCATCGGTTGGCCTATTGCCCAACTTTAAAATCAGTGTGCGGGTATCGAAAGTTTGCACGCTCCTCCAATATCCATCCTCGCTATACTGGTATTTACAAGGTGACGGAAGTTGGTGCACAAGGCAAGCACTCGATAAAGCTCGCCCGTAGGCACAACGCTCATTCATGACCTACGACTCTGCACACCACTGCCCTACGCCCATTTTGGTAATCGCTGGACTGCTCTCGTTCCCCTGCACTGCCTTCATTGTCTCCTTATCTCCTTCGTCCCCTTTGTCTTCTTCCTTCGGACCAGGTGCTCTTTCTTATTCTACTTTTGCGGCCCCACCCACTCCCATTTCCCTCTCATAGTCCCGATCCTCACCACCTCGTTGCGTAGAATGAGCAATCATGAGCACGGGCGTGAGCTGGTTGAACATTGCGCCGATTGCGAATCACTTGTTGCGCCATCAGTACAATGACGACCGACAGCTATGCTACGACATTAAGCAAGCAAATGTGCCATCGCCTGCCACTGCGGATCTTGCTATCTGTGAATGGTTGAGTTATGCGAGGGCATACGTCGACGTGACATATATGCCTACGGAGGAATCAACCTAAGATCCTTGCGTTGCTAGTGGCTGAAATTTTTGTTCATAACATCGTCAGATTTATCGGCGATTTGATGCACTTGTCAAGCGAGGTGAGGGAGTCGGTGAGGAAGTTTCTGCGGGAGTATGCCCTTCAGATGTCCAGATCGGTAATTTGGGTGTAAGGGCACGAGGGCCATCTCTTTACTGCTTGCGGGTCTTTGCTTCGCAAGGGGCAAGGGGTCAGCCGACTTTGGTTCCTCAACTGCCTGCGCTCCTTCATCCTACTCCTCTTAATGCCCAAGCCATCCCGCCTCTTTTCTAAATGGCTCCCTTCTTTTCCTATAATACCCTTCCCCATCATCTGACAGCGGGCCTCTATCCTATGAGGGATTTCTCAGAATACTTGGTGGAATTGTCCGACGCGGAACCACAACCATTCGTAAACAAGACATGTGGGAGTTGCATCGAGCATTGTACTAATTGGTGGTGTTAGAGCACGACTAACATGATGTCGGCGAGCAGCTTGTCGTGTACTTCATAATCGCCAAGTCAAAACCGGAGCAAAAGCAAGGAATAGTGCGCCGGTGCCACGGTGGCCCTATACCCATTCAAGAAGATCCGATAGGACAAGTCGGGGCTCTTGGAGCTCATCCATATTGAAATGTTGCCCATCACGCAAGTGATTGCCATCGAAGAAGGTGATCCCCAAATTTCGTTGTGAGTAGTGGTGGCCTGGAGGCAAACGTACCACACAGTCGTCATTCCATATTATGTTGTCGAGGCGGCCCGTGTCCGGCGGCTCCAAGGGCACATAAGAGGACCACCAAGAAGCGTTGCCGACAGCAATCACCGGAGGCACAAGGTAGCCGGTTGGATCCGGAAGAAAAAGTAGTCCATCCATCGCCGACGCCAAAGCCAGAAGCCGCACCAAAGGAACAAGCCATGCCCATTGTTGGACCTTCGTCGTGGGAAGGGTTCTTTGCACGTGAGCGACTGTCGGATCTCGATCAGCTTCCACGTGAGAGCGGTCCAGAGAGGACATTGTCGCTGCCGACCTTGGCAAGCCTCAATCTTGATGGAGCTGGCTTATCAGCACCAGCCACAACAACCACCCGAGGAGGAGACTTGGGGGAAGGAGTGGCACATCCCGCATCTCGAGCCCCAATCCTTGCGGGACCTTTTCGCTTCCGCGCGCAACCCGGGGATGCCACGATCATTGATATTAGTAGTTCCTCCGAGCAAGAGCATCCACCCAACCAACGTCGATTACGTGGTGGAGCCAGTGACCATTCGACTCGTGACAATCAACGGTGCCCCGCGTCATGATCCTGTGTGGAATCTGTAGATGTCATTCCTACAACGACCATACGAGGGGTGCATATTGACGAGACCAACATGAACGATGATCTACGAGCCCGGGTGGCGACCTAATGTCATGTAGCACTTCCTGGTATTCGTAGTGTTTAGGCAGAAGTGACGCCCATATACAAAAACCCACAGGCCTCATTAGGTGATGACGGGTCCCGAAAATTGCAGTGCGCGATGAAGGATCATTCACATAGTAGCGGATCCGGCGCCACGTGTGTTGCCGCATGTGTCGGGGGCTTTCCTGTATCCCTCCTTTATCCAACACCACTTCAATGAAGTGGATGCGCCAACAACACTTGTCGCCTTGGCGACCTTTCTTCCTTCTCTCCCTGCCCGGCGTAATCCTGAACTTTATCATTTCGTATGAGGTCCCCCTCCTCTTTTCTTTTTCTTCTTCTTCTTGCTCGCTCTCTTCTCATATCAAGGCAACATGAAAAGATTGCACGAAGAATCACGTTGTAAGGGGGGAAAAAAAAATAATCGGGTCTTTAGACAATGAAGTGGCAGCCCGATCGGTTGTATAAGAAATAGGAGGCGTAAAAGGGTGTGAGATGCACCCTGACTAGATCAGTCGCCGAATAGTCGGTGATCAAGGCCAACTCACGACGAAGAAGCCGCCTTGGTCATCAAGCGAACTGGGATACGAGGCAGGAAGTGGAGAGACTGCAAAGTTTCTGGAACCCCCTCCGCATCACAAATGTGATAAGCTCGGATAGGTACTTTGTGGCTTCACGTACCCTTCAGAGTAAAACATGAAGTAAGCCCCGAAGCACGAAACTTAACTAATCAAGAAAAGCAGGGTCTGTTTTTCATATTTGGGGATCAAAAGGCATACATCTGTCATATTTGCCCCTGTCCTCGTTCAAATTAGTTCTCCACGCGGACCATTAGCGATTGCTTGGAAAAATCCATGAAAGAGCTACGAATATCGGTTGGCGGCATTTAAATTTTCTTCGTGCTGAAGCGTGCGTGGTCATTTTTCAATTCTTACATGTCGCGTAACTTCAGTTCCCGCTCTGCGTGCATGCATCATCTTCCCCTTAGGCTAAGCGCTTCTCCCTGCATGTCCTTTCATCTCCCCTCAACTTCGCGGTCGATCCTCCTCTTACCCTTCGAGGCGATCGATCGGTCTTTAGTTATGATGGTTGGATCAATGCCGCATAAGAAAACTTGCGAGGGCCCCGGTGGGCTTGGAGGACCACCCCAATTGAACGAGAAGATGTCGATCGCCCCGCCTCCTTTGTCCTGCTCATCTACACCCCTTGATGCCCGCACCAAACGCTGACACTCTGCCGCCTTCCGCACTATAAATTCTCGTAGCCCTTTCCTTTCCGCCTCTTTGATCTCAGCTGCACTATTGGGCGAGCTATGCACGAAGACCACGACGTCGGGTAGGCTCGACGTGCTCAAGTGACGGGCGGAGTGACGACATGGGGAAGGATTGGCGGTAGGCTTGGGGTACATGCAGTCGCAGGGACTGAGCGGTGGTGGAGATAGAACATAGTCTGTGGCAGGGCCCTGGGGCTATGGTTGATTGACGTTCAAGTCGGTTGGGGGCTGCACTTCATTGAGGCCAATCGTCTGGAATTTTGAATAGCAAGGGATTCACTATTTTCTCCATTGTTGCTTTGTCTAAGTGATTGGGTGTGTAGAAGACTACATGTGGATGCTCAATCGTATGCATGATGTTGGTTATGAAGGTTATGGATGCTGAATGTGGAATGAAGTTGCACGATGTTGTCCAAGATGCATTGATGTATGGATGTGGCATGACGTTGCGGGTGTAAGGCGCTATTAGGTGCGACCTTGGGGAAGGTTGGAGTATCAAACTTCTGCCTATATGCATGAGTGTATTGATATCGTCCTGTCTCTCTGACTCTTGCTGATTCCCTACGCTATGCATGAGCGCGGTGAATCGTCGTTGATTTTTCCCTCTCCCCCCTCTAGCGCGCGAGTGCCACGTGTCAGTTGGTTATACTTCCCATCAGGCTGATCGCCAGAAGCCAGAGACAATAGTCGCATGCGTTCTACGTTGAACAGTATTCAACGGGGATTCAACGGACCCCGATGGCTATTCAACGGGAAAAAATATATATGGTTTTTTTTTTTTTTCCGGGCCTTTTAATATTTGTGTGTGTGTGTGTGTGTGTATGTGTGTGTGTGTNGAGAGAGAGAGAGAGAGAGAGAGAGAGAGAGAGAGAGAGAGAGAGAGAGAGAGAGAGAGAGAGAGAGAGAGAGAGAGAGAGAGAGAGAGCGTATCACTATCGAGGCCCGCACAGGGTAGGACACATATATATACTTTGAGAAGAACTTAGACATTCTGCGAGACCACTCATCGAGCCTATGAGGAGGGCGGAGGAGGAGGACGAGGAGGACGAGGAGGATGAGGGAGAGGAGGGGGACCCTACTTGCCACCACATGGACATTCAAGCGCTAACGGGTTCTATACTATATTCGTATTGATGGGGTACTGACAAAAACTAGACTCTTCGTAAATGCATCCAAGAGGCGCATAGGGGGTCTCCATCGTGGAGCAAATGACACACGCGACTGACGGTTGGAGGGAGTGGAAAGCACTTATCATAAGGAGAGTTGGCGCATGACGCGAGACCACGTGTAGTGCCCGCCATTCCGAAGGACCGCCACGTGCCGTAATTACGAAAAGACTTTTAGGGCACCTAGTTTTCATAATTAGTGACAGTACTAGAGTCATTCGCAATTGCATCCATGGTGATGAGACGATCGAAAAATAATTGATCCGCATATATATCTATGTAATGAACCCAGATCACGAGACAATTGTCAACAATGCAAGTCCGAAAAAATGTCCATCGACTGATGATTACAAATAGTCAAAAATCGTGACCAGACACAGACGAAAAGGGAAGAGGAAGAAGAGACAAAGGAGAGGAAGTAAAAATGCCCACTCCTGCTACGGGCTCCCTCCTCTACTGCCACCTCATCAATCAATAGTCTGAACGAGTATCCGAGTATCCTCAATGTGCCACGTGGCACATCCAATCAGTTCCACATCAGCATCTGGAGCAATGTCGACATGAAGACCACCAGGTACGTATCCTCGAACTCTCCACAATCCTGATCTCCTCCTGAAGTGACGACGAACAGAACAGCAATGCCGAATATGTAGTCCTAGTCACAAAACACGTGGACAGCAGCCACGTCAGCCAAAATAATACACGTGGCAGCAGCCACATCATCAAAGGCCCAAGGCAGTTGCCACGCCGGCATGCCAAGAAAACAGGAGCAAGCCGGCCACCATGCCAGACACGCAGCGCCTCGCCAAGTCACAATGCCAGCAGCGTCGAGCCAGCGTCGCAGCGTCAAGCCAGCGTCGAAGTCAATGCCTCGCCAAGTCACAATGCCAGCAGCGTCGAGCCAGCGTCGCAGCGTCAAGCCAACGTCGAAGTCAATGCGTGAAGTCAGCATCAACGCAAGACAAAATGAATGTCAAAGCCAGGAAGTCAACTCTTATGTAGTGTTGATGTGGGGTTTGGACCCCGGCTGCTATATCCCTCGGCCGTCCAGATCTCAATGCGAATGAGGGCTCAGATCGGCCTGGAACCGAAATCCCTCCGGCCTGGATGCTGTTTGGGTACCTGCACACAACAAGTGAGTGTATCCAACCCAAGGCCTGGGTGCGGTACCTTTGACTCTACAATTGACTTTGACTCTTGAATTTCGTGTGAGCAGAGTTCAGTCACACAGCCACACTCGACAGACTCAGGCCTGGGCGTGTCTTGGTCACATAGCCCAGCGCAGACCTGAGAAAACTACGATTTCGTCAAAACGGACATTTTTTATTTTTTGAACGAAATTGAAACTCACATATTTTGCCTTATTTTTCTTCATTTGTGAAATATTTGTGATACCAAATGGGGGTAAGGGGTAAGGGGTAAGGGGTAAGGGTAAGGGGTAAGGGGTAAGGGGTAAGAGGTAAGGGGGGTAAGGGCAGAGGGGGTGAGGGGTAAAGGGCAAGTAGTAAGGGGTGAGGGGTGAGAGGTAAGGACTAGAGGAGCTTCGAATATAAGAGATAAGATGACCTTTCATAAAATGTCCTTATTGCATGACCAGTTACATTCATCGTGAACCACATAATTAATCCTCGTTACACTTACAAACTCTTTCCCAGCTTTACCAGATCTAATTCTTGATCAGTACATGTTCATTTCATGTGTTTGAACATCTATACTGAAAATGAAACAATCGTCTACTCCACAACAGCTACGTCGAAAGCTATCCGGCATCGTATTTTCTTTGTGTCATCTGATGTGAACGTGAAAGGTGGAAGAAACCCTCTCGCAAATAGTGATGCATATGTCATCATAAACACACCGCATTCGTTGAAGTCGTGCTGCTTTGGAATGCCTTCCACTTCCCATATGTGGTTGAAGTTTTTCGTGTCAATTTTTTGACCTTGTTCGACCGACCTCATGTACAGATATTTTGCGAACCCCCCTGTCACCTTCGTTGCGAGTTCTACTTCTGAAGTCAGCGAATCGTAGTGCTCAGTTTTCATACGTCTGAGGTCTGCCACTAAGAGTGTCCAATGTTGGTTTTACGCGACGTGATAAGGTGCAATGATCAAATCCATGTCGCTAATCACGACCTCTCTGAACCATCTACGAACACGATCATTATCGAACTTCATATCGCTATCAAATAGTTTTGCGAAAAACCACGAGCTTAAAACTGCTATTGTAGGAATGCGCCCCTTTCCTATTCTAACGACGTTTTCGTTCTTCGAATCGCAATTATGGTGCTTCACATGACACTCATTGTTCAGTCGGACAAGGTTAAGATAAAAATTCACTATCTGGTCATTCAACCACTTTTTTTCTATCATTAGCAAGCTAAAATCTCCAACTGTCATCGTTAATTCTTCTTTTGTGTCTTCGTTGAATGAATTTGCTACGACGTCGCTATCCCCAAGTTTCACTCGAAAACACGTGAGGGCCGACATCTCTCTCTCTGTCAAATTCGTTGTTGCCAAGTGGACGGTCCATCCTTTTTTGCACCTCCGGTTATCCTCCATTGTCGTTTGCGTTGCACATGACAACGCGCCATATCTTTATGTGAGCTAATATTTCAATACGTCTATTTGTAGTCATGTTCATTGCATTCTATTTGTTGTAGTAATGCGTAGTATGGGTTACCTTATAAGAGTGGGGTGCTTATTATAACTAGTAATTTACGCAGTTAAAACCAATACGCTCCATTGTTTTTTTTTTTCATGAACTTCCTTCATATTCATCAACCGCATAAAATCGAAGTTATCTTAAACGAGCGATTTTTGAAAAAACTCTATTACCAATGACATCTCTTTATTACATTCATCGACCGCATTACCAGTGTTTTATGACATACTGCAAGTATATTTTTGACATTCCTCGCTATTAATCACACTTTCTTTAGATTCATCGATCGATCAGTCGATCGAGAAATCCAGATAGAGATAGATAGATAGATAGGGAAAGGAAGACGGAGAGAGAGAGAGAGAGAGAGAGAGAGAGAGAGAGAGAGAGAGAGAGAGAGAGAGAGAGAGAGAGAGAGAGAGAGAGAGAGATCCTCTCTAATTCACTGCGGAATCAATTATTATACCACACGTCTATCGCCTAAAATATTTATCCGAGTTGCGTACAAGCACTAACACACATACACAGAGTGTTACGCCAACCCGGACTCAACCTCTGCATATATCTACACATTAACCGGGTGTTTTTTCTTTATTTCTCTTGTCGACCGTCTTGCAGGTCGACCTCCGTCATCCACTTCCTTCTGTTCATCGACATTATTCCTCGCATCCTCATTGTCATCATGCCTCTCTACATGTACGTCTACCCCTTCATCACTTAACGATATACAATTAATCACCGTCTGGGACGTGGTTGATCCCTCTAGCTTCCTCTTCCCATCCTTCTCCGCCTCATCCAACAGTTTCATCATCTCGTCGGAATTTTTTTGCATCTCACTCGCATGTTCTACATACCCACCTTGTTGCATTCGATCTGAAACTGCCACGTTTGTGGAAGGACTGGGACAGATTCATCTGCGATGCACTATGGTTTTTCGCCTGAGTTAATAGAGGAGACCCGTACAATGCAACGTTCGAAGGATCTTTATCGACATTCCGTGTTCCCTTGTCCACCCCCATTATCTTGACATTAGTTTGACTCATCGCTTCCCCGACACTGGCAGCAAAGTGCGTCGTCGACTGGCCCCCAAGCCGTGAACATCCCAACTGGATTGTCTCGATGCCTTGACATGCAGGAAGTTCGATCTTCCAATCGATGGTCTTGTATGACCGGCCTGACGGTAAATCATAGAACTTGTGTTTATATTCCTGCTGATTGTTGGCGTGTAGAGAATCGAATAGCAATTGAGTCATCTGCTCAATAGCCGCCTCGTCCGCTCCATCGTTTCGCACTTGACACGAAATACGATTTCGCGCTTCGTCACTTTCAGCCACGGTACTTCTGCCAGTCTGGCTTTGACTTTCGATCGTGATGTTAGATGCAGTGCCATCATTCACTCCCCCTTGAAAATACATGGCTCGAATACGTTTGTGTGCCACAAAATGTGGTGTCCCCACTTCTCAGACGTCGTTTCTGACACCTTGTCTTCAATGAAGTACGACTGTTCACTGACCTGCACAATGCGATCGGGAATATCATCACCAGGCATCAGCCTTGGAAGGGCATCTGGAACTGCCAAGTTATCCTCATCGTCGTCTGCCATCATGTTGTGTTCCGTGTTTCCTCGAAGACTGCGATGCCTCCCCTGGAGCCTGTGACGATAGCCGTGAATCAATGTATTCTCAAGTGCTTAGAGGGGCGTAGGCGAATCCGTTTGCATCTGTTCAACGAAACTCGCCCTGTCGGTCACGTCACGCGTTGGACTGCTCGCACCTCCCGATTTTGTGTGACCTTCTTCTCGATTCTCGTTCGGCACGCTGCATGCTGGCACACTCTGCGTTCCCTCTCGCAAACGTTCTTCAATTTCAAGGTCCGATGTTTCGGTCTCCTCGTCGCTCTCTATCGGATTCCATGCATCGGTTGTTTTGGCGATTTTGTTGTACTCATCGTACGACAGCGTAGCCTGATTGGCTGCGAACCTAATTTGTTCACATCTCGCCACGAACATTGCAAACGCACCCACGTGCGCTTTATGGTAGCCACCATACGCTTCCTGTGTCATCGCTTTGCGAACTATGTAGTCATTCTCGAATAGCGATTTGGGTTGGACTTGGAACAGATAGTCCCACATCGTGTTTCTCTTCTTGCCCAGCTTGTGGTACATATCTCTGTCCGGGCGCTGCGTTGTCTTCTGCCTCTCAACCGGGCAATTGTTTCTTGCGTCCTTCTCAAGAATGTCGATGGCCTTCGTCAAGTACGAGATGTCTTTGGACGACCCGTCGCATGCAAAAACATGATAGCCCGCGCGCAAAAGCTCCCACACAAGTCCAGCATGTGGCTTTTCGATAAGTAATACCCCCTGATCCTCGTGCAGAAATGAACTACATAGCTTCTGCATCCGTGTCGGATGTCGTTCCCACCGCCCATATTCCTCTCGTTCATTTCCTTCATCGCCGCCGTGCTTTGCTGTGCACCTCTTAAACTTCTCCTCCTCAACATGAAGCTCCACTAGCTCTGCCTCCGACTTAGGGATCCTCGTGACCTTCCTAAGGTCGCCGCCCTCGGTATGCAGGACGACCGCCATCGTGTCCTTGTAGTTGGCTTGCAACTTTCCGTACTTGTTGACAGCCGTCCCAACGAGATAACGTTTCCAAGTCCCAGGTATCACCTCTACGTCGTCCCAGTTGTACAGTTGCCGCATGACGATCTTCTGTTGTTTTTGCGGGGCAAAAACAATCAGAATCCAATTACTGCCGCACAATTTCGACATCATTTTGTGCAGAGCATCGAAATCGGCTGGCGACCATGCAAGGCAGTCCTTCGGGTTTGCGAGATCGAGGATGGCGGCCTTGCAATTCAAGTTCGTGGCTGCAGTCACAATTTCGTCGGTCGCGGGCAGCAACTCCTTCAGGTGCATGTTGACCGGCAGCAATGTCGACCGTCGCCCTTTCTTCTCCCAACACAGATGAAGCGCAACGTTCTTCAACCGTCGCAACTTAGTTGTCAGCAAGTCCACTTTCCCTATGGTGTGGTACACGAAGTACTTGAAATGGAATGACGCATCCCTGTACAACGCGTCCATGGCCTTTAGACCATCTCCTTTCAGGTTTTTTTCCTCTTGCTCTCCGCCGAGTCTTTTCGGAACCCTCCGGACGTATTCCAAAGGGATCCTATCCCTTTCCTCATCCCATTCGCCTGCCTTAACGCCAAACCTCTCCTTCGCGTTTTCATAGTCAAAGAAGTTCCCGTCCTTCCATTCTTTTGCCTCTCTGTTATCCAATTTGTAGACGATGTAGTTGAACAGACGCATCATGTACCTCTCGCGCATTATGATGTCGAGGAGGTTGGTCATATTCAACTTCCTAGGAGGAACTAGTCTAGTAGTGGCGATGACTTTCTTATCTATCACGTGCCGTCATATCTCCAAAACATTTGAAGTTTGACGGAACGAGATTTTTGAAGGACACCGTAGCGTTCGGTCCCCCGTCCCTAGACGCTATGCAATGGAACACCTCCTTCTTCCCCTGTGGCAACTCCCCCGCCTCGAACTTCTGAAAAAACTCCTTTACCAATGGCCATATCCTGTTCTTACATGTGGCGACATTCATGTACCCCCTCATTCTGTTCGTCCAGTCTGTTTGCCACTTCGGAGATAAAGACTCCGTCCACAACGATTTTTCACATGACTTCCCCATGCAAAGTCTCAAAAATTTCCTCCACTCTTTCTGGTGCGCCATACCGGTGGGATCCCCTTTGGACACGTTCCCCACTGGCCCGATCCGTTTCTTCAAGTCCCAAAATCCTGTGATGTCCTGACAGGCTTGGTGGAATGACGGCAACATAGCACGGTCAACTCTCGTGTTGTCGTATGCCGAAACATACACGTACCCGATCGTGTGGTCGTCGTCGAAATAAATGATCCGTACACGATCATAATTCCGAAAGCCGAACACCTCAACGGCTTCAGATTTCCTCGCCACTGCTCTTTTCATAGCTTCGGACGGATGTTGACCGGCAACCAGGTAATAGAAATACTCGTCTGCCCTATCGGGATCGAAGTCCTGCGGAAGGACTCGTGTCCCTTGGCTGTCCGGATGCTCAAGCGATGGCATAATCGGAGCCAGCACCAACTCCAGTGGATCCCACGGGGCCGGATCATCCGCGGACCTTGGACGAGTTGATGCCTCGATTGCCGCATCGATGCCTGCAACGATGGCCAAGTTTAGCTATCGCTGGTTGAAGGCTATATCTCCCGCCGGAATTGGAAGAATTTGCACGACGTCAATCACCACCCTAGGCGGGTCTCTTCTCTTTTTGTCGTCGTCGTCGTACTTGAGGAAGAAGCACTGCGTCATGTTGACCGCACTGGGTTTCTTCGTCTCCTGCTTGTCGTCGTCAGGGAGGGAGAGCAAGCGAGGGGCCACGCCTTCAGCATCGTCGCTGGAGTCGTCCGATTTCTGACGCCTTGATGGCCGCACGGGTTTCTTGGGTTGTGACGTTTTGCGAATCCGAGCACTTGATTTGCATTTCACATCRACGTCACCAAGCGTCCCTTGAGATGCATCCAAGGCGACCCGAGCTTCGTCCACAACTTTTCTTCGAGCCTGTTTCTTAGGCGCAGCAGGCTTCGGCGACGATTTTGCAGTGTGTTTTCCCCTCCCCTTGGAAGCAAGCCCCGCGGAAGCATCCACGTCTTCTCCTTCGTCTTCCAATTCCTCGTCCCCCATTTCCGAACCACGCACAGCACCACCGCCCACCCCACCGTCCGCCGCAATATTTTCCCACTCCATATGGTCTGGCCCTCCTCCAACCTGTTCTTGGCGCTCTCCAGTACCACACTCCCCTTCATCCTCATCGTATTCCCCATCGTCCCTCACCTGGGTTTCGGCACCTCCACCAGCTTCCCGCCCCACATTCACATCGCAAGAGCCTTTGCCCTGGATGTGTCGAGGTGTCGCTAACAACCACGATTGCATTCGGTGAACCCATTCGTCTTCTTCCGTTTCTTCGTCCGACTCCTCGTCCGTTCCACATTGAGCGGTGTCACGCGAGCGCGAGATGGCACCATAACGCGAGCTTCCAGGAAGATCCGAAGGAGGTATGGGGAACCCCCTCTTCTTCGGAAGGTTTTCCGATGGACCACCGCCCGAACGCCTCTGGTAAGTAATGACTTTCTGCTTCCCGCCGGCAGGTTGTTGCGGTGTCGACATGACCTGCCGCCGCTCGCTAGAGCACGTTGATAAGCCTGCGAGACTCTCGACAGGAGCATCGAACGGGACAAGAGGTAACAAGAGCTGGTGACGAGCGGCGACCGTCAGGAATTGACCACTTTTCCTATACCCATTGGTCTTGCTGAGGAATTCAATGGGTAAGAGCATCTTCAAGGCATTCCCATCTCGATTGCCGCCGAAGGCTTTCATAGCAAATGCATTCTGACCATACCCCTTAAACAATGCGAGGTCGAGGCTGACCTTGTGGTCAGTCTTGACCCAGTCCGCACCCTGCTCATCGTACACCGAAGTGAGGAAGAACTTCCTCAATTCTCGCTCGTCGACCTTGCCCTTCTCCGCCATTGCCTTGTCAATTTCAGACCTGATGATGCCACCACAACAGTACCTGGTCGCCCCTTCGTCCTCCGTAAAAAACACAGCAGCACTGCACCCGGACTCGCCGGCCACTCCGACCCAGTCGAGAGCCCACGCCTTGTCGCGATACAATTTCGACCTGTTGTTGTACCTCTTATCCGCATCATTCGGACCCTTACGACCTCTCCCTGGATGAGATATCCATAAGAAAAATGACGAGGGATGCATTAATGTCACCTATCTCTATCTCTATCTCTCGCAGCACAAGATGGGACATTGCATCAACAGAAGCAATCGTAAGGCATGCCGGCAGCACAAGAAGTAGAGCCCCGAAGAGTTTGGACCCCAACCTTGCACAAGGAGGCGGCGAGGGTCCAGCGTTTGTCAAACGCCGGACCCCCTTCCAAAAGCACTGCCGGTGGGCGGGGCGGGGGGGGGGGGGGGGCACAACGGTTAACAAACGGCGGACCCCGGAGGCGGCCTGTGCTTTTGGAGGGGTCCAGCATTTGACAAATGCTGGACCCCCGCCAATGCCTCGGCCGGCAGGCGGGGAGTCCAGCGTTTGTCGAACGCTGGCCCCCCCGCCTGCCAGCCGACCCATTGGCAGGGTTCCAGCGTTAGTCAAATGCTGGAAAGCCGTCAATGCGTCGGCCGGTACGCGAGGGGGGCCAGCGTTCGACAAATGCTGGACCCCCGTCCACGGGCCGTGCCATTGGTGAGGGTCCAATGTTTGTCCTTCATGTGGACCCTGCAGAAGCACGGCCCGTGGGCGGGGGTCCAGCGTTTGTCAAACGC
>BFEA01000843.1:228492-238872 GCA_003427395.1 Chara braunii | reverse complement strand
CTCTCTCTCTCTCTCTCTCTCTCTCTCTCTCTCTCTCTCTCTCTCTCTCTCTCTCTCTCTCTCTCTCTCTCTTTCTCTCTCTCTCTTTCTCTCGGGGCTTTGGCAAAGTTTGCCAAATTATCCGGGAGTCACTCTCTAGTACGTATCCCGGATTAAGAAGGTTTGAGGGGTGGGACTTGGGAGGGTGACGGGAAGGGAGCCGATACATTTAGGCTGTGTAATCTAATCTCGTTTTGTCGAGTTTTTTGAATTTTGGAGTTGTATTTTATTTTTTATGTTTTGTGTTTTATTTTATTTATTTATTTATCGGCTATTAGTTCTTCGGATGATAGTTGGCGCGCAAGATAGAGTAACGCAAACGATAGTAGGGTGGGTTTTTTCTGGAATGTTTTTCTGAAGCATTTTTTGGTCTGTTTTTATGGGGTCGTTTTGTTTCTCGCAAACGGTAATCGGGTGTTTGTTTTAAAACGATTTTCTTTTTTGGTCTGTTTTTCTTTTTTGGTCTGTTTTTCTTTTTTGGTCAGTTTTATTGTATCGATTTACTTCTCGCAGACGGTAATTGGGTGTTTGATCTGAAACGAATTTCGAATTTTTGAGTAATTTTGAAGAAGGGTTAGCCCGGGCCTCTGAACCGGATAGGTTATGACCGGATAGATCTACCACCGGATGCTAGAGTGTAGGAAACGGGAAATATACAAATGGGAATCTACAAGGATAGCCAGGAAGAGGAAAAGAGAAAGACAGCAGATGAGGCTGCCTGAACTCCGGGGACAGGGGATTCGCAGAGGTAAGCGGGGTATCAGCCGGGATGTGGCTTAGACATACGTCTCCATGGACGGACATGTGTAATTAAGGAAACTGCTTACGCTGGCGATGAGTAGATCCTGTTTTTGGTAGCGGGAAAGAAGGGAGGAGGGCGGAACAGGGAGGCGAAGGTATGGTGGAAGGTGCAGGGACGATGATTGAAGAGCGGGGAGGAGGACAGGTGGCCAGACGACGGATGCTGGAAGTGTTTTTGGAACGGGGTGAAGGATGTAGGCGGATGAGCAGGAAGAGGGAAGGGATAGGGGAGGCAAGAGGGAAGAAACTTAAGAGTTTCTCATAGGAGGTCATGAGCGATCTGCACATCGGGTTCCTGAATAGAGGCAGGCGGAAACAGTATAAAGGAGCGAGTGTGGTGGGGTATTGATATCTCGTTACGGCAATAGCTTGTACCTCTAAAGAGTTAGCCCCCTTAAGAGTCTGTTGTGTACGCCGACAGCCAAATGTGTCGGGGCGGAGTGTACAAAGGAGGGATGGTCTTAATATGAGAGTGAATGAGTTCACGTTAATTTATCGAAGTCTCATGGTGTTTGTGTCATCCTTCTTCCTTGAATCTCGGCTAGCGTGGTAACTGTAGTATGCGATACTGTTTCGGTGGCTACGTATGGATCATGCACTTAGGTAAAATTCGGGTTCGTGTTTCCCTTTCTTTCTTTCTGTTTCGCCTATTCTCGGTTCCCTTCTCTACTCTTCTCTTCCTTCAAGTTTCATCTTCCGACTCGACGCGGACACTCGAGTAAGGAGGAGTGGGAAGGGATCAGATTTGTGACGGATAGCGGGAGGGACGTTCGTCTCATGAAGGATTGAGTGGGGAGAAGTAGGGAGGAGGTGCGTAGTATCGGGGATGCGTGTAACAGATCAGCAAGGAGGAACTGTCCGGTGCGTTTGCGGAACGTTTGCCGCGTGATCGTTGGCGAAGTACGGGGCGCAGACGGTTTGGGGGCAGGAAGTGTACCACTAAGTGAGACTGTATTCAGAGAACGGAGGGAAGAGAGGGAGAGAAGAAAAGGGTCGGTTGAGCCTTAGGAAAGGCTGCCACGTGGTCGTTTACGGTTTTCGGAGGGCGGAAACAAGAACGAGTGAGGTGGAGAGAGGTGACGAATCTGGGATATAATTTGCAGCACTGAGCTGTGACGTTTGTGCATCGTGATTCAAGGTAACAAAGAGTGGGTTAGGGGATCCGATTTGGGTGCTGAAAAGTTATATGTATCACTTGCGAGATGTGAGAAGCTGAGGTAGGAATGTCGACTAGGAATTTTAGGGAGTTAGAATTTGAACAACAGTGGGGGGAATTTCAGAGGATTATAGAGGAGAGATTAGTGCCGAGTTTCTTCCTAGCTTTGCACTTCGAAGACTCAGATTCGAAAGAAGAGGCGATCAACCTCTTCGAAATAGCCTTAGGGCGCTTACATAGCTTAGGCTGCTTAGTGAGAGATAGGAGGGCGAGGAGGAAGAGACAAGTTAGGAGGAGGCGTTGAGATGGCACGGCACCACCAACCAATTGGGGTTCCACAAATCCCCCCGACTGCATATAACGGAGGAGCCCAACCAGGTATGGGGGGTGGGATGCAATCAGGGTCGATTACGTGTGGAGAGAGACTATAGCAGAGTCAAGGACCAGACCAGGGAGGACGTTCGCGAGCCTGAGGAAAACGTAGTTTCCTTGAGAACCTTGGAAGTTAATTCGCGGTATACAAAGGCCGTGTTGACCACCGCTTTAGTAATTAGAGCGGAAGGACGAAAGACTGATTTCGAAGCGTTGTTGGAACTGTTGGCCGACTCCACTGAAAGGATCCTAGCCGCATTGAGAAGTGTGGCCGAAAGTTAGACAGGGTGTTCAAGGGTTAGCTAGGAAGGATGGAAGGAGAAGGAGCTTATCTAACCTCGATAGGGGGTGAAGTGAAAACACAGGAATCGAGAACGAATAGTCCAGACATAAAAATGAGCGTTGACGTGGACAATGACGCGGAGAGAATAAGGAGGGTCTTAAGAAAACTAGATACTCGTGTCAAGGAGCCGGATGGACGGAGCTCTAGGAGCAAGGGCTGGAGAAAAGAAGCTTTGAGCAGGACAAAGATGGCAAGGTTTGTGGATCCTAGGATAAGAGAACCTCATAGAGAGGTCGCGAGTGCGCCTTACAGGAGGGACCCTTATGTGTCTCCCTTCCTAGGGGCCCCAGCGTTACAATCTCCCGGGCTGGCTGGGATTCAGACAATCTTTACAGGGAAGAATGCCACGGAATTCCTAGATGATTGTGAAGTGTTAGGAATGCGAGCAGAATGGAGTGATCAAGACATGATAGTGAACTTCCTCCACCATACAGCCCCAAAGATAGACCGTGAAGTGAGGGACGCCATCCCAGATAATTGGCACTGGTTGACGTTCAGGGAGAGAGTTGCCCGAGTCTTCGCATATGACGAGACCTCTTACTCAATAGACGACTTAAAAAGGATGAAGAAGCAAGAAGATGAGAGTCTAGTCGCGTTTGTGAGGAGATACGAGAAGGTGTGTAATCCCCTGGTAGAAGGAGGCTTTATGGGGGAGATAGAGCGATGTGGGATATTTTTAGGGTTCTTATCCCGAGAGAAACGCAATAAGATCATGAGGGATCTTCTGTCCAGGGTGATGTTTGGTCAAGTCAAGCTTTTAGTCCACGATACAGAGGGACAAAGCGCTAAAGCACACCTCGCAAGAATCCTCGACAAACTAGGGAAGGAAGTAACTGCGGACAATGGGGGAGGAAGACCTCAATATGAGGATAGAAGAACCCGAATTGAGGAAAAAGATGTCGGCACAGGCTCGCCTAGGAGGGGAGAGTCTATTAGAGGCGATAATGATTGGAAGAAAGGAGGTAGAGGAGATTGGAAAAGGAACGACGAAGAATGGGGAACTTCCTCCAAGTGGTCCAACATTGAGGATAGTCGGTGGAAGCCGAAGGAAGAGATAAAAGTTAGGAGGTCTAAAAGACGAGATGAGGAGATGGTGAAACAGATAGAAGTTCCGAAGGCGACGGTGGAGAAGCTACAAAGTAGTAACCAAAGAAAGGTAGAGACCCCGACTCGAGCCGCTCCCTGAACAGAGAATCGTGGGGACCCTAGTCCGAAGCGGACTTGGAATAGTAAGGCGTGTATCTACTGTCAGAACGAGGACCAACAAAAAAGAGATTGTCGTGCGATAATGGAAACCCTAATGGAAGGCATCATCAAGTTAGATGATCGGAAGTACGTGATGTGGGCGGATGAAGGGAAGCTAGTGCCCTTCTTACCTTCGATGAAGATCAATGTAGATATCAGGAGACGAAGGATGAATGAGGCAAAGGGGAAGCAAGCACTAGAGTCAGCGGCAACGAAGGTTTCCCGGTTGACATTCGAGGAGGATCTTGAAGGGCTACCAGAGAGTCCTGGGATGAGGATCTCTTCTATTAAGTTTGAAGATACCGAGGATGATGGAGAAGTTTACGTTTGCACTCAAGGTGTTGGCGAATCAAGTAAAGGGAAGAAAGAAGACCAAGACCAACCAATGGCGGACGAACAGGTGGAATCGCCTAAGTCACCTCAGTCCCCTAGGAAAAGAGGGGCCAAAAAGTTTCACTTAAAAAGTTCGCTGGATGAGGTAGATTTGAGGAAGCCGTTAAGGAGGGCTATGGATATGCCCATTCCTATTACCTTGAAAGAGTTCATAGCCAGTTGTGGACCAGCACGAGATGAGCTAATAGGAATGATGAAGAAGGTTAAGGTGCCACTAGCGGAGGCTGCAGCTTCAAGCGAGCCGAAGATAGAAACGAAGACATCTGTTCTAGCGGCAGAAAAATGAGGAGTAGAGCATATAGAAACCAATGATGGTGGAGACGATTATTTCTATGTTCTTGGTAGCGGAAAGTTGAACGCCATCGTCAATGGGATGAGGATGGAAGCCATAGTAGACGACGGGTCTGAATCTACCGTCTATGAGGATAAAGTGGCCCGAAAGCTCGGTCTAGTCTTAGTCGATGGGGTCGAGGCCACTGTACCTGTGTTTACTGTTGAACACTACTCGTCGGAGCTAATCCTTGGACGAGCATGGTTGACACGTGTGAATGCCACCACCGAAAATAAGCGTAATGGGAGCCAGACGATTACCATAGACGGGCCCGAGGGAAGCAGAGTCACCCTAAGAACTGTGAATGAATTCGACAAACGTCATAAGATTTCCCTACAAAACAAGGGACTGTTAAAAACGAGAAGTTGTCAGATGATTCCCGAGGAAGTCACTCTTGGACCTCATAAAGTGAAAGGGGGGAAGATTGAAGTTTAGGACTTGGAGGGCAAGTACGTGGTCGATGGAATGGTTTATGAGAAGGAGGTTGACGACGACGAGTTCGGTGGGTGCGTGAACCTATTTTTTTTGGACGAATTCCCCAACACGGCGGGGGAAAAAGATACAAAACAGTAGCACAAAAAGTCAAGTCAACCGCGGTCGGCCGTGATAGGACCGGGGAGATAGGAATCACAGAGGAAGAGATCACTCAGATGATTAGGGAGCGAAAGGCTACTGAAGGGCAAAGAATTACCGATGACATAATAGAAGGGATGGACATAGGTAACGGGAACATAACTAAAGAGGAGAGAGAGTTGATAATAGACACCTTAAGAGCATGCGACAAGGCAGTAACCTTTTGTGACGTGGAGAGAGGAAGGATAGATCCCAGATATGCTAATCCGGCAAGGATCTATACGATGCCGCACGTGCCGTGGAATGATGTCGGGTGCAAGTGCGTGCAAAAGGAGAAGGAGATGATAGTGGATTTCTTAAAGGAGAAGATAAGAACGTTCGTAGCGGAACCATGTGAGAGCGCCTACGCCAACAGATGGTTTTTCATTAGGAAGTCGAATGGGAAGCTCTGATAGATACAAGACCTTCAGAAAACGAATAAGGTTACAACTAGGGATGTCGGATCTATCCCTTATGCAGATCTTCTATCTGAAGGAGCGGCTGGACGCTCGATTTACTTAGTCTGCGACCTTTTCTTAGGCTACGATGAGATTCCGCTTGATTATCGAGACCGATATCTGACAGCAATGCACACGCCGTTAGGGCTAATACAGATGATGGTGGTGCTAATGGGATGGACTAATGGCGTGGTAGTCTTCCAAAGAGCAATGGTGGCAGTCTTATGAGAGCTTATACCGAATTTGGTAGAGGTCTTCCTGGATGATTTTCCAATCAAGGGACCCTACGAGAAGGACGAGACTCAGGTGAGACCTAGAGTAAGGAGGTTCGTTGCTACCCACGCTGAAGATATTAAAAAAGTGCTGGGGAGGTTGGAGGATGCTAATCTAACCGTAAGTGGAACTAAGAGTAGGTGGGCAGTGTCTTCTATAAAGATACTAGGCTACATCTGTGACAAGGATGGTAGGAGACCGGACCCTGCAAAGTTAGAGAAGCTAATGAACTGACCTACTCCGTTACGACATATTACCGATATACGTCAGTTTCTGGGGGTGGTTGGGTTCAAGAAGAACTTTATAAAGGGTTATGCTGGAAAAACTGAGCTGCTAAGAAGACTCTTGCGCAAAGGGGTGGAATGGAGTTGGACGAGTGAGCAAGAGGATACTGTGAGAGCTCTAAAGGATGAATTTAAAGAAGGAGGACAAGTTATCGGTGTTCGTTATTTTGAGGACGAGGAGAAGCGACCGTTTGTAGTATGCACGGATGCGGGACGTGGTTCCGTTGTCGGGTCTTAGCTTAGAAAGACCAAGAGGGCCGTGAGAGACCTCTTAGATTTGAGAGTAAGACCTTAAAGACCACTGAGAGGAACTACTCACAGTTTAAGAAAGAAGTCATAGGGATGTTATACTGCCTGAATGTCTTTCGTCATTACATTTACGGACAAAGATTTACACTGAGGGTTGACCCAACAGCAGTGGCGGCCGTCCTACAGAAAGATTTTTCGTTGACGGACCCCACAATTACTAGATGGTTCATGCACATAAGAATGTTTGACTATGTGGTGAAACGGATATCGGGGGCTAAGAATTCAGTGGCGGATGACTTATCGCGAATTCCGTTGAAAGAAGGGAATCTAGGATCGCTCGGAGGAGTTGACAAGTTTTTACAGATGTAGATAGGCTCTCTGAGAGTAGAGACAAGTACGACTAGGACTTCGCTGTTCCTCGAGAATCTCTATACGGGGAAATACCACCGAATAGGGCGGTATCTCATAGGTGAGGTGGAGTCGGATGACAAGGTTAGGAAGGAGGCTCAATAGTATTGCCTAAGGGCGGGCCACCTCTTTAAGAGGCCACCTAAGAACGGGATGCCTATGAGGGTCGTCTGTGACGAGGATGAGCAACGAGACATAATAGCGGAACTTCACGACGGTGTCGTTGGGGGGCACAGAGGAGTGAAAGGAACCTTTGAGAAGGTCAGGAATCTTTATTGGTGGGATGGTCTATATAGGGATGTGGAAGCGTATTGTCTCACATGCGTGGAGTGTCAGAAAAGGGTTGTGGTTAAGTATAAGGAACCACCGTTTCCTTCGTATCCTACAGCCGTAGGTCAAAAAGTTCACGTGGATTTAGTTAAGATGCCCAAAGGAGAAGGGGGAATGAATTATATCATGGACATTAGGGACGACTTCACCGGGTTTGTGGAGACAATTGAAGCAGAAAACAGGCACGGCTATTAGTGGATATATAACGGAGTATATCACTCAGTATGGTTGTGTGGGGAAGATTGTTATGGATAGGGGGTTAGAATCTATGACCAAAGAAGTCCAGGAACTGCTCCAGAAGGCAGGGATACGGGTGTCGCTATCTACGGCATACCATCCCCAAACTAACGCTCATGTAGAGAGAGGACATCAGTCTCTAGTGAATGCGCTCGCCAAATGGTGCGAAGGTAGGGAGAAGAAGTGGCCTAGGTACCTACGATTCGCTGTCTGGGCGGATAATATTACCGTTTGATCAACTACGGGGTATCCACCCTACTCCTTGTGGTTTGGCAGACACTGCCCCTTACCAATAGAATTCCATATCGATTATTTGGAGACGATTGACTGGGGGGAAGTCTCGACTAGAGAACAGTTGTTGGCCGCTACAGTCAAACAAATAGCCGAGACTCTTGAGGATAACACCCTGGATGGTACGGAAAAGCTAAAGATCTAGAGGGGAAAGGAGAATGAGAGATGTGATAAGCATATTCGAGTCAGGCAAGAAGGGATACCCGAGGGAGACCTAGTCTTGCTTTACGATTCTTTGTTAGAAAGGACTTGGACTGGGAAGTTAGCAAACCGATGGATGAGACCTTATCGTGTGGTAAAGAGGCTGGAAGGTGGAGCCTATCTGATAGAGGAACTAGATGGGGCTAGGTGGGCGGAACCAGTATCAGGTGCTCGCTTAAAAATCTTTATGGAACGAAAGGAGCTTACTTTGCATCTGCGGAAGGATAAAGAGAAGGAAGAAGCCGACAAGCGATTAGAAGGACGCCTGGAAAAGCGCGAGGTAGACCCTACAAGGGAGGTCACTCATGAGACAGGAGAATCCTCTAAGATGTCTACAAGAAAGGGGATAGAGAGGGCTCTAGGGGTCAAGGGTAGACAATGGAAAGGCACGAAGAAGAAGAAGCACGAAGTCGTAGAATCAGCTGGGTTGAGGAAGGAAAAGAAGTGAAAGGGCAAGGAGACTATTAAGGCCGTGCTGGTAATGGACAAGACAGAGAGTCGGCTTCGCGATGAGAACAGGCAACGGAGGTCTACCAACCGATTTGGGGTCAAAAAGAGATTAGTTAAGAAGAAACAAAGAAAGAAGAAAAAACAACAAAAAAGGAATCGGTGAGAAAAAAGAAGATAATCTTGGAATTGATGGGTAGAGATTAGGTGTCAACTTTTTCTTTCTCCCCTTTCCTGGATATACCCAGATCGCTCGCTGGGGACGTCGAGAATTGGGGGGGGGCTGCTGTCGGGCGGCTCCAACCCTACGCCGCCCTTTACTTCTCCTACAAGGGCACGCTACGAGGTTTCTATTTGTCGGTTTCTACCTAACAGGGGCTCACCGACCACGAGTAAAAAGCCACGACAGGTTGACGGAACGAGCGGCCGGCCTGTGCCACTCAGTTCAAACGGGCTTGAGCATTGAACAACCGTATTTTTGCGAAGAGGACCTAAGACGTAAGCTACCGACGAACACAAAGAGGCTTTCACAGCAGACAACTGTCGAGGGGTTGGACGAGAGGGTATGGCCGTGAAAAGTCGAGATGACACTAGAGGTCGGCTAAATGGTTGAGGAAACGGAGGCCCTGGGCGTTTATCATGAGGCTACGGGCGCTTTGAGCGGTGATGGTATCCGAAGTTGGCTCAAGTAACCAGATTCTCGAGGACACCCTGCGTGAATAAGCAGTGGAATCGGACGTACGCGGGGGCCTCGACACTAAGAGGAGAAGGGTGTGGGCCTAGGGCTCGGAGATGGTCCTCCCGGCCTAGAGTTTTTGGCAGGCCCGGGTGACTTTTACAAGGGGGGGCTGGTACCACTTATGAGTGGGGACCACCAAGGCCGAAGTAGGCCCGGGACAGGCTCGCAGATAGGACCGGTACCGGGGCGCTGCAAAAGGCCCAGTTCCTGACCAAAAGGCCCTCCTCGACAAAAACTCTTCGGAGGTCTAATCAGGCCCGGGCGCAGGATCGGTACCAGGGCGCTGCAGCTGCAGCAGGCCCACGCCGGCACCTTGAGGCCGTGAGTGGGCCGAGGCCGAAGGCTGCAAACTTTATAAGCCCAACAGGGCTCAAGTTCGGGGCACTTCTCGCATGCGGACTTCAGGCGCACGGGACGGGAGCTCGGGACGAAGGCACGCACGACACTTCGGGTGGGCGAAGTCAGGCGCACGAGACTTCTTCCACGCGCGAAGAGGAGCAGGGGGGACTTCTTGCACCCGAGGGAGACAGGCGTGCAGGACCTGAGGCGCACGATGCAGACGAACGGGGAGGAGAGAGCGCACTGGGGACACTTACCAGAGGAGGACGTACGAGGGAAGACGGACTGGGACATGCACGGAACGAGGAAATGTGCGAAACTTCAGGCGGGAGAGGGGAACACTCGCACGGGAGACCGGGCGCACGAGAACCGAGGTGCATGGGAGACACGAGCGAGACGGGCGCACCAGGTAACCACGCGCAGTTGCGTGCACTGTAAGGAAGCATGTGCTGTCACACACGGGAAGTCAACCGTAAGAGTGCGCGCACTTGCGCTCGCAACCGCGCGCACTGGCACGCGCTGCGCGCACACTTGGGCTCACCTGCGAGCAACAGCGCCCACGCTTGCTCACATCTGCGCACACGTGAGTCGCCCTTGCGCACATTCCATTCGCGTTCGCGCTCATGTTTGCGCACTTCCGCGTTCCTGGGCGTGCACACTAGCGAGCTCCGTGCACTCGCAGAAGGTGGGAGTAACGAAGGGGGAGAGGGGCACATGCGGACAGAGGTATACACAGGACACGCGCGAGCACAGAGCTGTGAGCATCAACAGTTCAGTCAGGCACATGGCAGTTTCTTTCTTTCTTCGTTTTTTTTTTTTTTTTTTTTTTTTT
>BFEA01000843.1:194045-205058 GCA_003427395.1 Chara braunii | reverse complement strand
AATTCATTTCTAAAAAATACAGGTAAACTCACGGACCATATATCTCATGATAAAAAATGACCAAAAAAAATTCCTGCTTTTCTTTATATATACGTTTTTTTTTTTTCTTGAAATCGAATTTCGTTTTTGATTTCTTAAAAATCCTAAATAAAGTCCAAAAAAAAAAAAAAAAGGGTTGTAGGGCTCTAAATTCCCTACAACCCCGTATATATATATATATTTTTACCTATTATTTAATTCAGGAAAATTTGTGTAAAATTGGGTCCGCGGTGTGGACCAGGTAGGCCGCGGATGCGGGCCCATTTGGGTCCGCGATCCGAGCTCGACCCCGCGGACGCGTCCGCGGGTGTTTCATAGCGCAGGTGTATACGCGTGCAGTGTCGTCAATGGGAGACGAGGTTCTGGTCAGCCGCGTGGTCCACAGCGAGCTTTTCATTACCTGACGAGAACCCTGTTCCGCATCAACGACATTGTTCAATAACGAACATAGCTTCCTCCTCCGTGCAACCGTTGCCTACTAACGTGTACTACAGTGTGGTCGTGATCGAGTGATGATCACGAAAATGCGCAGAAGGCACGGTTAAGCGTGTGATCGCGATTGCGACACATGTGCCTTCTCATGAACAAATGTCCAAGAGGTGATAGTTGTAGTCCTCCGGGTTTCGATCTCGCACGTGTGCCTTCTCATGAACACACGATGTTCGAATGCCGGCGGACTTGCACGATTGCAACCTTACGTGTGCCGCACACATTGCACCAGAGGGCTCTGACACGGGCTAACACCCCGTAATTCATGGCTATGGAATTTAGGGTTCGTGACGCATTTCGGCGGCGGAGACCTCAGTGTTCAACTGTGGTGGTCGAGGTCATGAAAAAGAAGTCCGGATCCCGACAGACTTGCGGTATTGGCAACCGACTCGAGAGGCGCGCAAAAGACGAAGGGCTCTAAAATCAGTTCTCGCAGGACACAGGTTTCCTGCGAGTCCGAAATCGGACGGATTGCAGGTTGCAACCTCCCTGCGACGTCGCTAACTATACCATCGTGCTATGTCCTCTCTCTACCGTCTGCTAGTGACATGGCTGCTCGCTTTCCACACAAGTCGTTTGCCTTAATTGCAGAGAACCCTGATTTCATTAGTTTGGATCCCGGCAGTCTCAGCAGTACAATGTTCCGCGAAATCGATCACTTCGCAAGACCCTAATTCGGCAACCTCAAGGTGTGGCTGTTATTGCCAACCACGTTTCAGAGGAAGGACGATATATTTCCACTCCGACCCTTGTGAGCCCCGATCACCACAGGTTACCCATGCTCCACGGAGACCGTCGCTTCGCAAAAACACATTCCTGCAACAACAGGGTCTGGCAGTCGTTGTGGGCGACTCGCAGAAAATAAGAAAACGACCATCCTCGAACCCTAAACCCCGCCCACCAATCTTGTCCTCACTCCCATATCAACCAAACTTCGTGGGAATCCGAACTTCCTCATCCACAGTTGTCAGCTCAGTGCCACAGACCCGTTGTTTTCCTGGTCTGGCAGGGGGAGTAGGAGACGAAAATCGGATCACGGGAGACTAACGCAAATCTTATCCTCGCCAGCGAATGAGCTCTCGTAGTTAAAAAACCCCTTCAGCGGTTTGTGGGGTCTGTCGAGGGGCCCAACAACCATGTTCTCCTTACTCCTCTAACGTGTGCGTTTGGAGTGGGAAACAAAGCGAACCCAGTTGCCCCAACATGAAAAACCGCGGGTTCTTAGGGTTCAAGGGGTGGTCGAATCGGGTTTTGTGGGAGTTGTTGAAGCGACCTATACCCATGTTCTTTTCTAATCACGCACAATGGTTGAATCACCTCCCAACAGTACAATGTTCACGATCGCTGGACCCCGACAACTGACAAGTTCGGATCCCGACCAACTTTGAGGATCGCGCTTCGTTCTGGGCATTCGAGGAATCCGCCATCAATTGGGCGCGGTTGACGCACGACCGTCGCAAGGACTGCAGAAGTACGCAATGCCAACACACATGTGTGCCTTGTCGATTCACGGAAGGGGGGTTTGTGGGGGATGTAAGGGTCTTTGAGCCCTGCTCGTTTTTGTACTGTAGGTGAGCACATAATTTTAGGTTCCGCGTTGCTCTTGTCTTTCGTGTCAACCGCCTGCAATTTCGCGCTATTTTTTGTCGTTGTCCGGACTGCGAAGATTTGTGGTGCTAGCACACGAACTCACATTGTCGCTGAAGTTAATCGGGGTTTATAGGGGGGTTCTTGAGGGACCTCGAACCATGATTTTTATTTCTACAACCAGACATGGACTTGCAGTTGTAAAGACAATAGACCAACGGTACAATCTCACTACTTGCGGGAAATTGCCTTCTTCCAAAATCTGCCTTTGACAAGTTCGGATCTAGACACACTTAGAGGATCCATCTACATCATATTGTTCATTACATCCGCCGAAACCGTGCCTTCATGTCACATCTTCTATATTTTGAATGTTCGCATTGCCCTCACCCTGGCTCGCCTTCACCACTAGCCTCATCGAGGGTTTATGAAGTTTTCTTAGGGGTCCAAGAGCCATGTTCTTCTTAGTCCGGTAATGTGTAGGCTGTAAGTGGAAGGTTGTGCAAATCCGACTGCCCAAGCAATGTAGTCGCAGGATGTTAGGGTTTTGAGGGTCGCTGTAACTTGTTGCGTCGGGGTTCATGGGGGTTGTTGAAGGGGCCTATACCCGTGTTATTTTTTAACCTACCACGCATGTCGGATGACGTCTTAGCAGTACAATGTTTGCGATCATGGAAGCCTTATCGTTGATAAGTTCGGATCCCGACGAACTTTGAGGATCGCGCTTTGTTCTAGGTATTCGTGGAATCCGCTATCAGCTGGGTGCGACTGACGCACGACTGTCGCTGGGATTGCAGAAGTAAGCATTGCCAGCACACGTGCGTGCCTTGTCGATTTACAGAATGGGGGGTTGTGGGGGATGTGTAAGGGTCTTGGAGAGCCCTGGTCATTTTTGTACGGTCGGTGGAGACAAGATTTAAGGTTCCCGCGCTGTTCTGGTTTTTCGTGTCAACCTCACGCTAATTTTTATCGTTGTTCGTGCTTTAAAAGCTTGTAGTGCCAGCACACAAGCTTGCCTTGTCGCTAGAGTTAATCGGGGTTTAGAGGGGGTCACTTCAGAGAACTCGAACCATGATTTTTATTTTGCAACCAGACATGGACTTACTAGTGATGGTAACCTCGGCCATGGTATTTTTCTTTTGTCGCAACCCGTCGACCTATAACGGTTTGCGACGCTGTTGTGGTCGTTCGTGCCCTTCGCCTGGAAAAACGCACTAATTTCGAAGTCGCGCGCACTGCAGAGGCTTGCAGTGCCAGCACACGACCTCGCCTTGGTGGTGGAGTTAATCGGGTTTTATAGGGGTCACTTGAGGGTCATTCAGTCATGTTCTTTTTTATCTGCAACCACTCATAGCTTTGCATTTGTGATGACACTTGTCCGACAGTCAATTCATTGCAACCGAGGAACACCAGTTCGTTCTCGATTCTGTTTCCGACAAGTTTGGATCCCGGCGCACTTCTAGGATCCAGGAATGCCGGACCTTTCCTTGCACTTGCCTAAACCACGCCTTCATGTTACAATCGCAGATAATGCCCTGTGGATGGGCGTTGATCATACGTTATTGCATTGCGGATACGCGCGGTCCCACGTCTCCATCAAACCCGTACAAGGATCGAAGCACTGGGGAGGGGGAGGAGGGGGGGGGGGGGGAAGGGGTGAGCTAGGACGCGTCCTACTCGCCAAGCGTCATACAACGCCAAAAACAAAAAAGTAACATACTCTTAAAACCAAAAATGCCTAGTTCCTTCGGTGTCTGACCCATAACCAAATGTTACTGAAATCTTAAGGATGTCGCGCGCCAGACATCATAAAATTGTCGTGCGGGCTCGGACTTCCTCATAACGACTAGTCATGCATGAGTTCGCAAGCAGTTGCAGTAATGGCACACTATGTACTGCGCATACCTATGTTACCGCGCGTTCCGCGTTAAGTTTTTGAACGCTTTGAACGAGCGTTCACTGAACGCCCCTGAACGCAGTTGACGCGTTTGCGCAGGGGTCTGTCGGGGCTTGGGGGGTGCCTCTGAGGCCGCTGGAGGGTCGCCGGTGCTCAGGGGAGCCTGCTGGGAGGTTGTAGTCCCGAAAAAAATAAAAATAAAAATAATAATAATAATAATAATAATAATAATAATAAAAGGCCCGCGTTTCGTCGCGGGGCAGTATATAGTGGGGGGAGCGTTCGCACGCGACACAGTCGTGCAGTGCGCGTCAAGCGTTCCCCACGTTCACTTCCACAAGTACTGCACACGCACTGTGAACGAGGGAACGAACGCACGTGCTCGCGCGCGCGAGAGAGAGAGAGAGAGAGAGAGAGAGAGAGAGAGAGAGAGAGAGAGAGAGACTGCATGGCCTGCGCCTTAGCTAGCGCACGAGCGAGCGAGCGAGCGAGCGAGAGAGAGAGAGAGAGAGAGAGAGAGAGAGAGAGAGAGAGAGAGAGAGAGAGAGAGAGAGAGAGAGAGANAGAGAGAGAGAGAGAAACAGAGAGAGAGAGAAACAGAGAGAGAGAAAGAGAGAGAGAGAGAGAGAGAGAGAGAGAGAGAGAGAGAGAGAGAGCAGCGCGTGGAGAGCGACGTCGACGTGGAGGCGCGCGGCGACATCGACGGCGCATCGAGGCAGCGGGCGCGAGACGACGACTCCGCCGGCGCGCAGTGTGATTAAAAATTGAACGCGCGTCCATTTTTTTGAACGCGCGTTCAACGTTTTAAACGCGCGTTCTTTTTTTTTGAATGCGCGATGGAGGGGGGCTTGTGCTCGGCCCGCGACGCATTTGCAGCAGAGTGCGGGGTTTCGAGGCCGTTGGGGGGGGGGGGGGGGGGGGGGGGGGGGGGGGGGGGGGGGGGGGGGGGGGGGGGGGGGGGGGGGGGGGGGGGGGGGGGGGGGGGGGGAAAACCAGAGAGGTAAGTGGGGGGAGGGCCCGACGAGGCCTGGTGCGGGGAGGGACACTGGCGGGAGTTGGAGATTCGCGGGACAGGAAAGGGGTGGACCGCTTCGGTGAACCCGTCCGCGAGCGGGCACGATGCCGCGAAGTCAATCTCGGGTGTTTGAGGATGGGGGGGAGGACGAGAATTGGAAGGCGCAGAAGAAGTGCTGTGTGTACAAGTACATCCGCGTGGGACAGACTCTTGGCGAGAGATTCCGCGGCAATCGCATGTTGAAGTGCGTTTTCTGCGGCCACAAGTTCCAGGGCAACAAGTTCGTGGCGGCGCACCATTTCCGCCAGGGCAAGGGATGTCCGGAGGTGACAGACGAGGCACTTGTCGACATCCACTATAACAGTGAGTACAAGATGTCTGACAAGTTCCTAGAGTGGGTACAGCGATTTGAGGAGCTTCACGGTGCGGCGCCTGCGATGGATCCGCGACGGGACGAGGGGTGGTAGGGAGAGATGAGGGACGCGGGGGAGCAGATCGACATGGACAACGACGTCGAGGAGGTTGCACGGGCGGGGTCGTCAGGGAGGGAGCGAGGGAAGGGCATTGTCAGCGAGCCGGGGGGGCAGCAGGGCCAGTACTTTGCATCGGCGCACGTGTCGGCTCGTACACGGGCAGGTGCGGATACGACAGAGGCGGGTGCATCTGCGGGGAAGAGGAAGGAGAGAGAGGAGGGGGACAGACCGACGGCAACAGCCGCAACACAGAAGAGATGAGACAAAACACGATCACGGAGTCATTCACTTCAAAGTGGCAGATGGAGTTCAAAAAGAAGTGGATGCGGTTTGTGTACAGTCAGCGCCTGGCATTCAACGTCTTCCGGAGCGAGCCATGGTTGGACGTCGTCCGGCACTTCAGGGACTTGCCGGGGCCAGTGAAGGTGTTGTGGCCTTCAGAGAATGAGATCGCGGACATAGAGACCATTGTCCACACGGCGGACGATGTGAGAGCTGATCTCGCGGAGGTCAGGGCTCCTTTCTATGTCACGGGGGCCACCATCATGTCAGACGGAAGGAAGTCACACGATGCTAGACCCATCGTGAACTTCCTTGCCGACGGGTCGTGTGGGGTGATGCTCGTCCGGACAATGAACAGGGAGGGTGAGCGGGATCAGGCGCCTGATGTGTTGGCGCGCTGGATCAAGGTGTTCGATGACCTCTCCCCTAAGTGGGTGAACGCCATTTGCACCGACTCTGCCTTGACGTACGTCGCCGCGACGAACATGCTCCAGGGGCCCCAACAGAGGCCGGAGCATCGACGGATCACGTGGCTCCCATGCGCAGTGCATGTCCGCAACAAGATGTTGTTAGACATTGGTTGTTCGGGCCCGTGGTCCAAGGACATCATCGTGAGGGGGAGAGCGGTGGTGCGCTTCATTAAGGAGCACGGCGCCGCTCTCCATATCTTCCGGGGGGAAAACACTCAGATGGGCCTCATCTATCCTTGTGAGACACGTTTCGCATCCGTGTTCACGATGGTGGAGCGTTTGCTGGCAGTGAGGTCAGCTTTGGAGAGGACAGTGGATGGCGATAGTTGGGCATGGTCCCTTGGGACCATTCCGTTCGTCAGTTGGCTAGGTGGGTCAGGTGGCAGGTGCGACATGGCAGTTGGTGGGATTCCATGGGCATCTTGTTCCATATCATGGAGCCTGTGTACGACCTGCTGCGCAGGTTGGACCGCGGAGGGCTGCACATGTCGCGGGTGGTTGAGTGGACACAGGATCTGGCACGCCAGGTAGCAGAGGAGGTTTGTGCACTTCCGACAGATCTTGCACACTACATTGTGCAGAGGGTGCAGGCTCGATGCGCTCACATGCTGGAGCCGGTGCACGCCGCTGCTCACCTTCTATGTCCCAGCCGGCGGGACTTGCGGTACTTCGAGGGCGTGGTCAGCGACTACGACGCGAGTTTGGTGAGGGAGGCGGAGACTTACATCTTGTCGCAGACAAGGTTCAGTGTGGCGAGCCGCGACTACGAGACCGCATGTGCACAGTTGCGCGACTTCCACACACGGAGCGGGACGATTGCTTGGGGGGGCAGAGATGGAGATAGAGATGCGCACAGGTGCAGGGGCGATGTAGAGACGTACGAGTCTGGGTGTTGGTGATCGTGGTACGGGCAGTGCGCCCCGCAGTTGCAAGTTATCGCTCTTTGTGTGATGTATATGTGGACGTGCTCCTCTCCTGCGGAGAGGAATTGGGTCGTCCACGAGGGTGTACAGTTGAAGAAGCATAACCGACTTGAGTTGGAGAAGGTCGCGAAGTTGCTTGAGATCTCAGCCAACGTCCGCCTTCTCTCTCATCAGCGGGCAGGCCGCGGGTTCGCACTGCCGTGGACTCTAGATGAGTCGTTGTTGGACGTGGAGGGAGGTATTGGGACTCGCCCCTCGTGGAAGGGGACGAACAAGAGCAGGACGTGGGAGGAGGTTGAGGATCAGAGACGTTCATGGCAGCGAGACCCATGTGGATCTTGAGCTCCTCCGAGTGATGTGGGCGATGTTTTTGGGACTCGAGCAGCCATATTGCACCCGTACCCTCGAGACGACAGTGATTCCGAGGGTCACAAGGACGAGGACGAGCAGGCGGGCCCCGCTAGCGCCACTCATGCGGCGGATGAGCGTGATGAGTGGAGCAACCCAGAGGACGTCCGGAGACGGAGTGGCGGAGATGACCTTTTCTTTCGAGTTGATTTGGAAGAGGAGTCTGGGGGTCATCATGGGAGCCCTTTAGAGCGTTCGAGGCCTACGTCCACTGCCCCGCTTCCCGCTGAGCGGGAGACAGATCCTGGATCTGCACCTTCGAGGGGGGCTGAGTCGGGGATTGGCCATCGTCCTCTGGGTCGCTCTGGCACTGCATCATCCACCGCTCTTCCCACTTTGACAGAGCAGCTTCATCGACAGCCAGCCGGTGCAGATCGATTGCAGAGACTGGTGAGGGGCCTGAGACAGCGATTGGAGGACAGATCGGAGGGCGGTCCTATGCCGGTGCAGGGTGACGACGGAGACAGATAGGGGTTGGTTGGTGGAGATGGTGGTGCGCTAGCCGGAGTTGGAGGCGGTGCCGAGGTTGATGCGGCGGTTGAGGGGATACTGATGGGCGGCGAAGGCGGTTTCAGTGAGTTTGGCGATATGGGTATGCCCCCGGGAGAGAGCGTGGGTCTTCCCCGTGGAGAGAGCGAGTCCCGTGGGGACATTAGTGTGGGTATGCAGGCCTTATTGGGACAGATCAGCTTCCTGGACCCGAACAGTTTCTCCCCTGCCATGCGCGGAGAGGTGATGTCGGGGGCAAAGGGAGACGAGGATCGCACACCTCCTCGAGAGACATTTGAGGAGAGGTTGGATAGGCTTGAGAGTCGTCAAGCATGCCTCATGGCACAGAGGGACCCCAGGACGCAGGAGCTCGCCCGTCTTGCGGTTGAGGACCGACAGAGGCAGATGGGGACATATACGACGGTGTCTGTTGACGTGGGGCCAGCTGCCCACACGGATACTCCTGCAGAGGTTCACGACACGACGCAGCGGGAGGCGGCTTTGGCAGAAGTTTCGAGTACGGGAGTAGATGTTCAGCAAAGGACGCACGAGAGCGGGTTAGCACCGACAGAGGAGCCACGTTCGGAGCCAGCGCAGCCTCCTGCCGTGCAGTTGAGGCCAGAGGAGACATTGCAGGAGGTCGCGGGCGTGCCTCTGCCCGCGGGTTCAGTTGAGGGTGCCGTGCATATGTCCACGGGTCTGGAGGACATACAGACGGGGTAGTCAGTGAGCGTTGATGATATTCGCCCATCAGCGCAGGCGGAGAGGATAGGGCCGACCACCGGGGGGGACGGGGCCGTAGCGGGGGTCGTTGGTGTTGACGGGTCGGAGGTGCCGCCCGTGGCCGATCCGATGTCCACGTCTGGCGGGGGAGACCCCACACAGGTGGACAGGCGTGACGCAGATGGACAGGACACGCCACAAACTTTGGTGGTTCACACTGCTGTGGGGCCAGTGGGGCCACATCAGGCACCGTTTTTGGAGGGTTATAGGCGTCCTGCACATGGCGGTGGCCCGGTCGAGGAGCGACGTGTAGGCAGGGGCGCATGCATACCCCCGGTCCCTACTTTTGCGTCGTCACGGACGAGGCCGGAGATTAGGCATGTGGCTACACCTCGAGGCAGCCTCCCTTTTGGTTTTATGACCGCTGAGGAGTTGGAGGACCACAGCAGGAGGGATTTGACAGAGATCGACCAGCGTGTTTTGAGGTCTGTCCCCGAGGAGGGGAAGCTTCCTCACATGCAGGACTTATCTTGGGGGCCAGCCAGCCCCAGCTTACCTTTTGGGTGTTCCATCGCAGCGCCATCGGGCGGGGCTGCAAGGGGCTTACCTTCTGGAGGTTCCGCCGCAGCGGCATCGGGCGGGGCCGCAGGGGACTTACCTTCTGGAGGTTCGGTCGCAGCGCCATCTGGAGGTGTCGCAGGCCCTTCGTCACCCTTGAGCGCAGCTCCGAGGGAGGGCGGCAGCCTCACCCCGAGGTCGGTTGCCCGTAGACAGAGAGACACTACCCAACGTGCGCGGGAGTTGCTGGACACCATGTTGTTCGGTCGCACAGATCGACCATGAAGTGAGACGAGACGGGTGATGACGGCGAACGCCGGTCGTCAGCCAGGTTTGAGAGGGGTTTCCACGACCGCGAGACGTCGAGATGTTGTAGCTGCAGGGTTTGGCGGTCGAGGGGGTGGCGACGGTGGCAGTGGTGGCGACGGTGACGGCAGACGTGAGGGCGCAGGCAGTGCCACAACGAGCGCAGCAGATCCGCCGCGGACGTACGGTTTGAGAGAGGCGTCGATTATTTTGGAGGAGCCTGATGTTGTTACACGATTGAGGCAGGCCCGACACGTGCCCTTAGATCGACGCCAGGAGGGGGAGACTTCAGGGACTGACGATCTACCTATGGCACGCGAGTCCCACCGACGTGATGACCTAGCAGCAGCAGCCATTTGGATGGTGAAAGGCAGGAGAGTCATTATGGACGACGATTCCGACGAGCTTCCCGTTGCTCCCGAGCCTTCCGCAGACGGACGTGGCGGCCAGCGTCAGAGAGATCGAGGAGGTGGCAGGGGTCGGTCCCACGGAGGAGTTTCTCATCGGTCCGAGCGAGATCCGCGTGCACACGACGATCGTTGACGGATTACGGACTTGCATTTTCGTGACTTTCTTAGTGTACTTTAGTTTTTTGTTATCCATGACAGACGTAGTGTCTCGTGAGGTTGTATTATAGTCTACTTTTTGGTGGGTACTTTTCTGCGCAGACGTAGTGTTTTGTGATGTTGTATTATAGTGTACTTTCCGGTAGGCAATTTTCTCCAGTTTGCTACTTCGGAGATTGCAACTTTCCAGTGTATTTTAGTGTGCTTGTTCGTCGGCATTTTCGGGTTGGTAATTCTTTTCACAGACTGGCGGGGCTTCGACACGATGTGTCTGATTTTTTTTATTATCCATGCTATATTGGTTTGCGTTTTGCTTCGATCATTACGTCTTGGCATTTGCGATGTTTCTGTTTTCAGACGACGAGTGTTTTGTGTGTTTCCAGGCCCCTCATAACCCAAACCCTCCCGTAGCCCCCCCTGGCACCCCGCCCCCACCCCTGCGCCCGAACCCCCCAAACCACCTGTTTTTATTTTTTTTGCTTGCAACACTTTTTTTAAAAATTCTCTAACCGCTTGTTTTGCGCAAAAAAAATAAAAAGAAAAAGAAAAAACAAATTTTGAAAAAAATAAATAAAAAAAACATCGCAGTTTGTGTGTGTGTGTGTGAATGTGATTATGTGTGTGTGTATTTGTTTGTGTAAATGGGTGGCGCAGTTTGGGGGGTTGTGCGTGTTCGCGAAAAAAAAAAGTGCCCGCGACTGGGGCGACGGTGTGAATTTGTGTGTGCATGTGCGTGTGTGTATGTGTGTGTGTGTGTGTGTTAGTGTGTGTGTGTGTAAATGGGTGGC
>BFEA01000843.1:175996-193785 GCA_003427395.1 Chara braunii | reverse complement strand
ATCGGGTGGAATGGGGGGCGGTTTTCGCACTTTGGTGGTTTGTTGAACTCAGACCACCACCCCGTAGCCCCAGTCGCGCGCGCGCGCCCCGCGGGACTGCGTTCAATTTTTTCGCGCACGCGCTCGTGCAGCGCGTTTAAACGCGATTGAACGCGGGGCAGGTGGGGTTGAACGCGCGCGTTTAAACGTGAACGAGCATTCACGGCGTTCAACCGGTTACACAGACGCATACTCATGTGGACCTCGATGGTATATTGAGGGTCCCGTTCGACACTCAAGTGTCGGCTGACACGCGCCTTGAGGGACTAACCTCTCGATGCTAGACAACTGCCAAGGCGGTTGAGGGACCTACCCTCGTCAGCAACCAGTGTGGATGAGTGGTAGGCGGGCGAAGGCCTTGTGTAGCTATGGAGACCCTCGTACGAATACAGGCCGTACGTACGGGCTCATGTGGTAGTTTGGACCGTACGTACGAAAAAAATAAAAAAAAAAATAAAAAAAAATCTGAAAAACAAATATGTTATGCAAAAAAATAAACTGAAACACTTTTGCCTCAGGGTCATATTGAAATTCGTTACCAAATTTGAGATACAAGAAAACAAAACGATTTAAATTTTTTTTTCGTACAGGGCTGTGCATACGGCCGTACGTATGACCGTACGATAAACCCCCGTTACGTCGTACGAAGAGTTACACAGTTTTGTAGCAGCTCGGTTCCATCATTGGAGGCCTGTAAATAGGTCAAGGGGGTTGACTTTGACACTTGCTGATGACTTTAACGTCCAACTAAAAAAAGTATAAAAAACTAAAGGTAAAAGGGCATCTCCCTTTTCTATCAATGCAATTCTTGTCGCCAGAGTTTGAGGCAAGAAATATTTGGATGCCCTTCGGGACATACAATCAATGTCGTCGAAGGATTCCGATCTCTAGCAAGTTCAAATGTCGGCGCACTTCACATGTCGTGGTTTTCTGGATCGTTAGTGTCACCCGCCTGCAAATTCACACCTTCCTTTTCGGCTAATTAGCTGCAGGGGCTAGCATTGCAAGCACACGGGCTCGCCATTTTGAAATGTCACATCAGGGGTTTGAGGGGGGGGGGGGGATGGGTCATAGACACATGTTCTTAATATCGTTCTTACACTTTGCTCCGTTGTTTTGCAGCTAGTAGAGATGAAATCGAATTCCCTGTTCACTCCGCATTGCAGAGTTCGATCGATTTTCCTAACGGCTACCCCGTCCGCAACTCCGACGGCTACATGACGGCGGAAAGGACGGTTCAACGAACGGTCGCATGAACCAGGCTATGGACACCAAACAGGCCATCGACTTGCATTTTCACCAACAAGACCTACAGTTGGCCCCAACGAGCTTTTCGGACAGTTCGCAATTCCAACAATCCAATGCTGCGGTCCCCAAAAAACGAAGTCTCGCTTTTCGTGAGAGTTTAGGGAGTTCCATCCATTTCCCTCGGGGTTTAGCGACACCGTCCACAGGCAAAGAGTCGTCTGCCTCCCACACAATTTCCACGTTTCTGGCAAAGTGCACCCTGCAAGTTTGGTGGAAAACTGTTGCATCCCGATGGCTGCTTCTTTGACAACCTCTGATGCCCAGAGTGAGAAGTTGGTGGCCACCGATTTACCCGTCTGGACAACAATCCTCTTCCAGTGCGTCGTTACAGCAAGCTAGCAACAGTGGTACAAAGTTGGTTGCCAAAGACTATTCTTCGGAGGAACTGTCTACGACATGGGCGAGTTCAACCCAAGTGCGATCTCATGATGCGATTGTTGTTCAGAGTCAGTCCGGGTCAGAAGCATCTGGCAGGAGCGATAAAGAAAAAATGGCAATATGACAAATTTTGTTTGCACATCTTCTAGGGGGGAGAAGACCGTATAGCATGGTTAATAGGAATACAAGAAAGATAGAGCAGTACAAAAAAGCAAAAGACATGTTGTCCAAAAAAAAATTGTTCATGGTACGTGGCATGACATGTTGCAAGGCTCGCTGTTATTACAACGTGTCACCGGAGGAAGTATGAAAGGTTAGATAAGGATTGTACAGTAAGAGTCCTGAAGAGTGAGCAGAATGGTGGATGAAAAGTCTTAAAGACTTCACGCGTAATGAAGGTGGACGGAAACGTGTCTCGCTGTAGAGTTGGAACGTCACATGTGCGTCAAGGCCTACTGCAATGTTCTCGGTGCCTCTCATAATACGTTTTATAGCTACAAAAAACAGTTGGATAATGACTTTGTGTGTCGCGAGCAAGGGCTTACGGGTAGATAACATTCAAAAGATAAGTCATTCATCATACTTGCCGGCACGAAAACATTCATAGACTGTCATGCGGATAGCATGTCGAATGAGGTGGCTCGTCAAGATGGGGTTTACAGACCGAAACTTCGACTGTCAGTTGTTTTTACGAAGCGTTCAATTTATGAGTCCATCAAATCAGACTTTGTGGCTATCGACCTCGAAGTCGTGTTTGAGACCAGCTTTTAGAAATTATGGCAAAAACATTTTTATCATGTTTCACTAGAACACTTGAACACATTCACAAAGTGTGTCGTCTACAATGAACTCAAAGAACGTATACAATATGTTGCTCTTCCTCGAGATCGAGAACGAGGTCGGGAGGAGATGAAAGCTCACCAAAGGCAGCAAGTTGAACACAGACTGGACTATAGTCGAGCAAAGACTCATTCGATGGTCCATTCGAACGAGCATTTGTGTCTCATCATTGATGGCATGAATCAGAAGAAGATGACTATCCCCCATATTGGTCAGGCGAACCACTCGAAAACACTTATGCACGTGATGATACTGAAGACCAATCTAACAGGTGTCATTGCACAAAGTAGAGACCCTTATATTTATGTCTACACGTAGTTTCCTTATTTCAAGCAAGATTCGAACACAATCGTTACTTGTCTTATGAGAACCCTCGTCGAAATTCAAGCGAGCGTGATGCCACTGCCACCGTCTTTGCGCATTCAAGCAGATAATTGTTGGCAAGAAAACAAGAACAAATACATATGTGCACTAACTCCATTGTTGGTTCAGTTTAAAGTTTTCCAAAAGGTAGAAATAAGTTTCATGCTGGTGAGACATACCCATACACATGTTGACGCTACTTTCTGCATCTTCTCGAAGAAATTGAAAGACATGGACGCTTATACTATGAATGAGTTCTACGAGCTCATAGAGCAATCTCACAAAAATTCTCTGAAATATATTTTCCTCGATACACTGGCAGATTGGAAAGGTATAAAAGACTCATGCATTGCGTTGGACATTACTAGTATTTTGAAACCGCACTTGCTTAATTTTTTTATGGTTGGAGATAATCCGGGCATGTTGTACAAGGAGTTTTGCGATGACGGCAACTGGTTGCCTGAGGAAGGTCCGATTTATTGGTTCAATAAAAACCCTGATGAAAGCTACGCAGGTCCTTTGTGGCCATTTGACCCACCTCCTGTGCAACACCTTTCTCGAAATTACTATTATAAAAACAAAAATTGTGTTATTCAATTTCGCGAGTTGCTGGAGAGGAGGCGGTTAACGTGGTACACTTACATCGACCATGAGGTGAGTAGGAGATACTGAGTTTTTTGTTACTTGGAGGAGGTTATCAAACATGGAGACAAAGTCATCACCAACAGGTTATCCCCACAACCTCTGTAAAGTTTTAAGCCAAGACCATAGTTGCTTGAAAGCGATGGATAACCTTTTCCTAATAGTGCCATCATCAACGAAAGCGAACCCCTATTTGTTGGATGAAGAAAAGATCGTCCGAAGACCAGTTTCGAACCTCTCGTGCATGTTGATGTGGGAACTTTTCTTATCGTTCGCCCCTTCGATGTCGATCTGCCCAGCAGCGTGACTATCGAGGTGGGCAAAACTCTTTCTCGGTTGGTTGGTGAAAAAAATTCAAAGATTTGTAATAAAGTGTTAGTGGAATACTGGGTGCCGACTGGGAGAGCAAAGTCGCTCCAAGAACTATATGATAATGCATGGGAGAAAAGATGGAAAATGACTGACTAAACACAATGGTAGCATGTCGACTCGATCGCCTTTGGTTGAGAGAGACCGACCAGAGGTACAAAACTGTTCACGACTGGACTTGTGATTTCTTCAAATGTTTGACTGAATGTTGAAGCTGCACTTCAAGATGTGAGTCCATCTGCTGAAGGCAGTATCAATGCACGAGACAAAAACGACGAGCGCACATCATAAGTCCTGTCTGTCCGCTCAATAGATGAGCGAGTAAGATATTTGAAAATGACCGTTCCGACGGGAATTTGGAAGAGAACATACTCATTTTGAACTAGTGAATTGAGACGATTTTATGGTACAACAAGGTGGCGGATTTTGTCTATTGTCAAGGGTTTATTTTTATAAAATGGTTGGTTAAGCAATTTTGGAAGTTAAGTTAATCGTAGAGGCGATTTTTCTATTTTTTCAACAATTCATTTTCGTTTGTATTTACATGTCACGTCTTGTGTAGGGAGTGCGACAGGAGTAATGATCGATTGGCATGATTATTCGTATCCCATTCTTCCTTGCGTATGCGGATTTCGTGGTGCGGGCGACAATAGAGAAATTATCGGGCAAATGAGAACAGAGTTCGAAAACAACCCATGAATGAGTGTCGTCCCCTTCTTGGGCAAACCTCTCGATGCCTGATCCAACGCAGAATGGGATAGAGCAATTGTGGCAAGAAAATGTCCATGGCATAAGGAGTAAAAGTTTTCTTTTGTGATGGAGTGGGGGAGCCTAGTCAAAGTACCTCATTATGTCATCGGGGTCAGGCAACTTCCGTCCATGCGCATCGCATTCAGTAGCAAAAGAATAAACGGTTTTACCTTCGCCTAGGGAACGTCACGAGGTAACCTCGCGTGTGGTCTGCAAACTTGAAACAATAGTTGTTGGACTGCGTCTCCTACAATCCGTTCTTGGAACTATATTCGTTACGTGTTGTTGAAACACGGTCACCGGATGTATCATACTGTTGCGTACGGTTGTCTTTGACCAGTTTCAACCTCTGCAGAGTGTTGTGTGTGGCATGTTAGAACCGAAAGCAAACTTTGGTCGACACTGTAGTGCCTGTTTCTTGCAATGAACTTAGAATCAATGGTTGCAATAATTTGTGGCTTCTCTTGGAGATCGTCGGTCAAATTCATGAGGTTGACAAGTGGTATGAGAAAGAGCAAGTGGCATGTTGCGTGCGTGATGCCATCGGTAAGTCTTTGGTAGGTGTTGGTAGGTTTGTAAGGATGAAATACATTTCGGTGTTCTCGAATGTAGCGACAAAGAGACACCCACAAACTCTTGTTTTCGGATTGTCAATGAATGCCTTATACGGGTTTGGTTCTCATGGGACGCGGAGACGCTTGTAGATGTTTTTGTAAATGATAGCATTTTTGAAAGTTTATATTACGACGGCTCATACCATTACATTTGAATGTAGTTCAATTTTGAGTTGGCTTGTAACATCAAGTTTAGACGTAGTTCGATCTTGCGTTTATAATTTCTCGCACGTTTGCATACAATTTTCAACTTTTAAATAAAGATTATGTGATACTTTCATATTATTTTAATATTTTTACAATTCAAACCTTGTTGTGTGATTCCCTCAATTTATTAAACATTATTTTTATTTTCATGATTACGATATTTCTCGAAATGCAACAGAATCCACAATACTCACTTGACTTTCTGTTTATGACAATGGCATGTCAATTACGTCTTGTAAGATACATAATTGTCAAAGTGCAATGGAATCCATACTTAAACCTACGTTGCATAACATACACGTACAAGAGTTTTCCGTACGAAATGTACAGGTAATACCTGTACGGGAACCTGTACGTCTTGTACGCCGCCGTACGAAAAAGCAAAAAAAAAAAAAAAAAAAAAAAACATCAAACAAATCCGAAAAATAAATATGTCATGCAATAGAACAAAACAAACAACATTTGCCCGAGTATCATCTTTAGATTCTTATTACAATTTGAGGAAAAAAATAAAAACAATACTGGATTAAAAAAAAAAAAAAAAAAAAAAAAATTGTACGGGGCCCCTAATGTACGAGTAGCGTACGGGTAGAAGAGTACGAATCCATACTCGTACGAGGGTGAGTACAAGTGGCAACGAAGACTTAAACCATCTCGTTTATCGTGTAATTGCATTGTCTCTTCGATTCACTTCCAATTTCTACCAGTCACAATGCCATGTAAAATACGTCCGACTCAATGCTCAGTGATATACAAAATTAATTGAAGTGTGATGAAATGTAGAGGTCATTCACAACCTTCTCATTCAGTGTCTCATTGCGTTCACCATAATTCTCTTGAATTTCCATGTATGACAATGACATGTGAGTTACGTTTTTAAGTTACATGAATTTTCGAAGTGCAATGGAATCCATACTTAAACCATATCGTTTACCGTGTGATTTAATTGACTCTTCGATTCACTTCCAATTTATGCCAGTCCCAACGGTTTACAGTGATGTAAAATACGTCCAACTCAATGCTAACATTGCTAAGTGATATAGAAAATTAATAGAAGTGGGATGAAATGCAGAGGTTATTCACAACGATTACCTTCTTGTTCAATGTCTCATTACGTTTATTGTTCTCTTGAATTTCAATGTATGGCAATGATATGTCAGTTACATCGTCCAGGTTGCATAAATTATCAAAGTGCGACGAAATCCATACTTCAACGGTTCAACCATCTTGTTTACCGTGTGATTGCCTTAACTATTCGATTGAGTTCCAATTTATGCAAGTCAGAATGTCATGTAAAATACGTCCAGCTCAATGCTCATACAAAATTGATCAAGATGTGATGAAATCGAGAGTTCAACATAATTGTTGTTAAGTGTCTCACTGCAATACCTGTTCTCTTGAGTTTCAATTTCTGACAACTTCATGTCAATTACGACCTTTAAGTTACAAAATTTATGAAAATGCAATGGAATCCACACTCAAACCATCATGTTGAGTAGGTGATTGCCTTGATCTTCACTTAAGTTTCGATTTATGGCATGCCAATTGCATTCTTCGGGTTCACTACTCGTATCCTAATTTTTATTCAAGTCCAAAATTTGATGATTATAACATGAAATTAATAGCTTGTGAGTATCAATTTGAAATATAATGTCACCCCTTGCGGTCCCACCTCTTCCTCTTGTCGATGTTCTTGTTGGTTTCCCTGTTGCCCATCTCCTGTCCCATCTCCTGCCCACCTCACCCTTGCTACCCAACCCTCCCTCTTCCCTCCCAACCAGTCCTCACTGAACTGAGAGATCATTCTATTAATATCGCCCCTTGTGTGCACTTGGTTCAACTTTTCCTTAGCCGCCCCCCAGCAGGCTGTAATCTTGTACTGAACTAACACTTATAATTGCTATGTGACCTTCCCATCTTCCACCCTTGCTCCCTCTACTTCCAGCATTCACCTTCTCCGCCATATGACCCACACGACGACGCGTCTACCCACGCGGAACATATTCCCTTCGAATGTGTTTCCTCGAGTCTGGGGATAATGTCCTAGAAGTATGACCCTCCAATTTCATAGCTATAATGATCCTGGTACCATACGCCGCCAAATTTTGTCCCACCACCTCCATAATAATGCATCCGCGGCGCACTAAAGGAAGAATCTGATGTGCTCTACCGTCTCGGAGCGTTCTTTTCCGGGGTACCACTGGAAACATTTGTGGTGATTTGCGTGGTCAGGTAGCCCTACCCAGTCTCCTTCTTCCAAGCAGGGGCCCTTCCGAAGGGTGACAGACGAATGGAGGGGGAAACTATCAATGAGTTCGTTTAGTGCAGACTCAGTAAAGTGTCAATACCTCAACAATCTGCGCATTCTTTCTGCGCTTTTCCAATTCCCTGCATCCATGTCCCAGAGGTCCTCCACCCTCCTGGCCCTGCATTTCACCCAACCCTTCCATGGAGGGTTTGAACTACATCGCACACGACCGAAGGAGTCCGTAATCAGTCTGTTACCAAATAGGGTTTGTCGAAATATTTCCTCCCACTTTTCGGGTGCTGGTCGATCTAGAGGGGGGAGCTTCCTCCATGTTCGTAGGAGGCACAACCACGGCTCGTCTGTGGGATCTCCATTCCTGCATTTCTTTTGTAACCTCCAATACTTATCTTTAAGTCACACCAGAAGGTCGGTCTCAGATTGGGCCTCTGGGGCCAGGAGTGCGATTGGTGTCAAAGCTAGGGGGCCGAAGGGGGAGGTTGATGAGAAGATGAGGTGTTGGAGCTAGCAAAAGCTGAGGGCCTAGAACTATGTGGAAGGATCCACAATTCCCAGCCCCCCTCCGACATTGGGATGAATCATCGACTCCCATGCCACCCGACTAATAGCGTGGGGGTTGTTACTATCCCCTCTTCATAGAAAGGTTGCCAGTTGCCGCTTCGGTGCCTTGAGACCCCCATTGCTCATGGACGATAATATAGCTTTGTACCAAAGTCTTGCTAGTACTGCATTATTAATGATAAGGGCCCACCCAAAGATTGATGTGTGCTTGGTATTCCACCGTGCGAATTTGGCTTACGCCGACCCTGCCAGCCACTCTTCATTGGTTACGAGTTTATCTTTTGTTGTACTTAACGCCCCTAGAATTCTGAGAGGGTCATCCGGGGGGAGCCAACTCAGCCAAGTGATTCACGGGTTTTTGGGGGGCCTTCCCTCTTGGTGATGCAACCACCAGCCTACAGTCTTTTGACCCCAATTAACACCCTTATCTGACATTTCGCAAAACCGGTTAATAAGGTTCCGGATTTTTTCCATATTCTGTGTCTTTGCCTTCACCATAATAGTGAGGTCATCCGCAAAAAGGGAGCAGATCGGCATTGCTTCCCCCGGGATGTCAGCGATTTCGATCCATGTAAGGTCCTTATTGTGTCGCATATTAGATGGTCCCTCCATTATGACCAGAGAGAGGTAGGGGGCAATACGATCCCCTTGTCTCACCGATCATTGAAGCTCGAATGGAGGTGTCACCGACCTGTTAACCTGTACACAAGTAGTGGTGTTGCTATGAAGAATCCTTACCCAATGCTTAAAGACGGGTCCAAAATTCATTTTCTCCGAACATTTGTCAAAAAAATCCTCAGTCGACGTGGTCGTAGACTTTTTTTAAGTCAATTAAAATAATTGTCACATTTGCCTTGTTTCTTCGTGCTAATTTGACCACTTCATTTACCAGCAGGAAGTTCTCCTGTATGTTCCTACCGGCCATGAACCCCGTCTGGGATGGGTGTATTACGTCTTACAAGACCGCCGCCATACGATTTGCCAAGGCTTTGGAGAACATTTTATAGACTACTATAAGAAGGGTGATACGTTTGTAGTTCCCGATGTTCATCTTGTCCCTTTTTTTGTATAATTGCGACAACACTCCTTTCCCCACTACTTCCCATATTTCCCCGGCGTCCCGTACCTCCTGGTAGTAGTCCCACAGGTCCGTGTTTAAATCCGTCCACATAGCTTCCCAAAACTCTTTGGGAAAACCATCAATTTCCAGGAGTTTTTCATCGTTCGTCTGGAGGAGCGTTGTCCATACTTCCTCCTTCATCATCGAACTCTCTAGCAGGTCTCGCTATTGCGGGGATAGTTGTCTGTCCATAGGTAGTAAAAAAAATTCTAGTTCTCTCGTCCTCACCTCCCCACGCGGAGTCGGGATTTGGGATGTATATAGTTGTTTGAAAAACCTTCTTGTGATTAATGTGCAGTGTGCGGTATAAGACGTTATAACCTCCTCCCCTTTGTCTGGGTCAAGGAGTGCCTCAAAGTCAATTACGGTCCATAGCGTGCTGGGCGTAACCATAGTAAAGAAATGGCTGTCCATCGTGACCTCCTGGGTGAGCTTGGTCATTTTCCCTCGTATTCTAATGCCTTGCCATCTATAGTAAGAGCTGGTCTTTTACTCTCTGGATGTGGATAGTGAGATGTTGTCAATCTACCCGTTGTTCCAGGTCTAACATTTCCTTATGAATGGTTATTGTTGCCGTAGGACCGCTTTAACCTTGAAAAATTCCTTGCACTTTCTAGCTAGAAAGATCAGACCATTGTTGGACCATGTGGAGTATTAGTCAAAGAGGTGTTTTTGTTGGTGCCAAAAATGGCACTCGTGTTGAATCATTTGTCTAAATTGTTGATCTCTTAAGAGGGAAGTGTTGTGCTTATAGAAATCGGTCCCTTGATCCGTTTTTTTTCTCATTGTTAATATTATCCCGCATGTTTTGTGGTCCAAACCTGGGTGTGGGCTACTTGGGAGGATGGACGACCATCGCAGGGCGCATTCTAGGTCATTAGAGAGAAGGATAAGGTCGATCCGTGATTTGGATAACTGTGCTGGGTCGCTGTCCCTTATGCATGTAAAGGGCCGGTCATGTGAATGCAGGTGGCAAAAATTATTGAAGACTGAGAGAGTTTCACATAGTTCTGCTACCATTCGCTCGTCTTTTTCCGCTGCAAAAGGGAGGGTGCCTTGAGGGTTCCATCTATCCAGTCTCCTATCAGGGGTGGCGTTAAAATCCCCTGCTATAGCTAATGGGATGCCCTCGGGAAATTGCGTTCCTAGATTCCCCAGAAAGGCTCTTCTTTCTCCGACCGTGGCGGGGGAGTAGATGCAAAGTATACAAAGTAATTCCAATTCTAGCATTCCTAATGCCGAGACCTTTTTGTGGTTCAATATCTCGAAAACCTGTTTTCTTTGGAGAGCGCTCTGGAATGCACATGTTGGAGAAAACCGGTTCGAGAGGGGTCGTCGCCACATTCCGAGAGGCGCTGAGCCTCTCCACTGCGTCAGAAGAGATCCGGGATTTTTCTTGAGTTTTCGCGAGTGCAGTGTGGCGATACTGGATTCTCCTGAACGCAACGGGGTGGCCCGAAACCACATTCGCGGTTGAGGAGTGCTCTTGAAATGAACAGGACAAGTGAGAGGCTGCAGACGGTTGTCGGTCGAGGTGCACTCTCGATTTTCGGGCTGAAAACGGGTGCACCTCGGACCACTTTCCAAAAGAGCCTCTTTGCAGGCGGGCACTCCCGAAAGGTTCGAGAGCGCTCTCACCAACGGCATTCTGACCGCTCTCAAACTTTTTCAGGACACTTCCCCTCCTGAAAACCCCATTTTCGGGATAGGTCTGGCTATGCTTCCCCTCCTGAAAACCCCATTTTCAGGATAGGTCTGGCGAGGCCCAAACTCCAACGGCCGCGACATGCTCCTGAATTTCGAAGCAAAGTCGGACGCCCTCCAGAGGTCTCCCGAATTGGTCTGCATGCAACGTGAATACTTGGCAGTGCTCTCTGAACAGCCTCCCTGACAATTGCCGAGTTTGCTTTCTGACAGGCCTAATTCGGGAGCAGGTGTGGCGGTGACTTCGCTCCCGAATTGGCCGATTTCGGGATTGGCGTGGTGAGGCCTTAATATGCTTAAGGAAGAGGGTACAATTCGGTAGTCAGTTAAAACAGTGAAGGCAAGCAGCATTGATGTGAGGCATCATTACCTTGTCAGACGTAGGATGCTCTGACAGCAGTCCTCATTAGCTGGTGGAGTTTTTGGTATTCAGACATCCAAAAGGTTTTCTTATTTTGCATGGTGGATGCACCTGGCAGATAACTCCGTCCACACATTCAGTTGCAGAAATGGTCAGGTGGGAATCTATGCTGGGAGCTCAACGGCCGTAAGTGGGACCCATCCCCAGCTCACGTAGACTGGAGCCTCTGCCTTGAGGAAGAAGAACGACAGATGGAGCCTGGAGGATCTTGGCAGTGAGGATCTAGAGGCAGACCCAATGGGTGTGGCAATTTTAGGAAACGTACGGGCCGCTACAGGAGTGCCCAAATTCATCCGACTAGAAACGTTTCTACTCTATTTTTTTCCACGCCCAATAGTTGGGCCAAGTACTGGTGGTTGAACTAACCTTCACCAAATAGGGGATGGGGTTCATGCCTTCGTAACATGAACATCACTCCAGTGGGGCCTGGCCCATAGACTTACAAATGCGGTGACGTGTCGGTCATATGATGGGATGATGGCATGTGTCTGCCATATGACGGCCCAGTGGCATGCCTGGCCCACAGTGTGCCAATGACATGCTGGGCCTACAACAGACCTGACAGTGGCATGCTGGGGTCCACGATGGCAGTGCCGCATGCTGGGCCCACAATGGGTTTCTAGGGTGGAATGCCGGGCCCACAATTGAAAGTGTTCTGAGGGGCTGTCGGCATGCCAGGGCATATATCTCCAGGGTTGTTATGGAATCCTCAGAATAAAGGCCTCATTAATTAGTGGGGAGCTGCAGTTGCTGGAGGCCTGGTCCAACATCCAACATTTGTAGACGCCAAATCCTCAGGCTGATACTTACCAACTCTATCAGGGCGGGACTGGCCCTTCTTCTCTTTCGTATCACTCCCCTCAACCACTTCTCCCTTTTCTTTTCTCTCTTGTTGGGTTGGAGTTTCATTGGGCATATGTACACTCCAACCCTTTCCACTCCCCACCAATAGACTGGAGCAACCAGGGGCAGCCTAATAGAGGGAGATGCTCACATCACTCCCTCTATTGGGAAAAAGAGTTCAACAAGGGAAAAAAGGAACGGACTAGGGTTCAATTTGAGCAGAGTTGAGTAAAGTGCAGTGCTCGATTGTAAAATAGGAAGCTGTATGTGGTTTTGGGAAAGGGTTCTCAGAGGGGATTTCATGCATGTCATTTGTACTGTTCCCGGGACGGTCACCCCACGACCCGCGGAAGAGGTCCTGGAAATTTGCAAAATTTTCCGCAGATTCTGAACTGTTTTGCAGGACCCCATAGCCAGCATTTGGTGGTCTGAAAGAGGACCGAAATCCGTTTTCACATGGTCTGCAGCCTGGAAAAAGTCCCACGGGAGGGATTTTCGCCGCTATTTTGTGCCGAGGCTACAATTTTGATGAGGGCCGCATCTCAAAGGTTTCCAAGGTCTCGTCCCCTGGTCGGACAAGGTGTCGCTCATGGATGTTGTGGTGGTCCTGGAACACAGCCACTGTGGTATGGGAAACCGCTCCACGGGCGGTCACTCGGACAAAGCACCACTTACGTTTTCGGGACGGTGGGCAGGGACGTTTCCTATTACGGAAAATTCCGTCGCCATATTGCCACAAAAGTCACTCCGCGGTGGGGTCCCTGTGGAACACTTTCCAGACTTTCCAAAAACCTTCCACTGTCTTTTTCATGGAAGCATCCTTTCCAAAGGAATTCCTGTGGGGTCCGAGCCTCAGTTTTTACAGTAAGTCCTTTTCATATACTGCAGTATGGTTGTCCCCTCATGCAGGAATGTGAAAGTATTCTGCTGTTTTGTGGTGTTGCTGTCTTTCTGTTTCTAATTCAATTAGGCGATGTCCTCAATTTTACATGCTGTTCAGTCTGTTGTTTTCAGCAAGATTTTGATGTAAGGCCTGGACCCCACAGCAATTCGGACCGGAAAACTTTGCCGTGGAACATTTCGGGTACCCACAACCCTCTGCGGAGGATGGGAGTATGGTGTAGCAGCAGCAGAGATGGTGGCTCCGCTGCAGTCAGTCTTTCGAAGGGAGGTAACGTGGATTGATGGGGGTTCTTCTGAGTCGTTTCTGAATCATGATGTTGTCATAGACAGGTTTGAAGTAGCCCCAATTCTCTGAGCCAACGCTGGGTAATGGCCCCGGTGTCTTAATCTTCAAAATTCCATCCTTAGGCCAATTGGATTTTTCTAGTAGGTTCCAAGTCTTATTTTCATGAAATTTCCTGATGAGTTTTCTGAATGTACTCGTTATGGGACGCTGGGCCCGGTTCCCAGTTCGTGCCAATTTGTGAGGATATGGTTGTATCTATGGGACGCTGGACCCGGTTTCCAGCAGGTGTTGCTCCCCACCAATAGATGGAGCTTTTTTTTTTTTTGAACCCCCCCCCCTCCTCTGCGGAGTCCTTGGAGGCTTGGAAAGCCTTTTTTTCTTTCCAAGAAAGCTGTTCCAGGACCCCACAACACAAAATCGTCGGCATGGAAGAACGGGATTCTTCGTTCTCAGGAGGGGTATTTTGGGGGCTGTTTTGAACTGGGGCGGGGAGGTGAGGGGGCGCCTTCCCGTGGAGTAAACAAGCAGGGTTTTTTTTTGGGGGGGAGAGGAGTAATCCTTTTGCCGCTTGTGACCCCTTTACATGTAACTGAGACATCAATAGGCGCTGGAGTTTCCATGGGGAGAGAGGGTGGTTTTTCCCTCTCTCCCCCTCTCCCTGTGGGAATAGTGGGCGCTGGAATGTTCTGTGGTGTTTCGGAATTTTTTGTGCTTGTTTTTCCTATTTTTTCCTAACTGAAAAATTCTTCCAAGGTTTGGAGCTGGAGGCAGGGGGTTGTGATGGCTGTGATGGAGGGGGATGACGCGCTCTGCGGCGAGGGGCTAGCCTGTAAGGTGGTAATAGGGTACAGCAGCGGTGGAGATGGTGGCTTCATCATGGTAAGACTTGCTGGAGTAGGGCTCAGGGGGTTTGTTGGGGGGATATCTGCAACCAGTGCATGAAGGAGACAAATGATGGGATCTACAACTATGGTGCTGATTGGTGGCTTGACTGCTATTTGCCTTAGTCCTGAGTCCCGGTGGTTTGCGAAAAGAAGAGGCCAGAACAACACTGGTCAGTGCTGGGGCTTGGTCGTGCTGCCCTGTAACTCGAGCTGTACGAGGGCATGAGACCTGGTAGAGAGATCTGGGGAGTTGTCGAGGGTGGAAGGCACTCTAGTGTCTTTTGGTGAGCTGGTGCGTAGTCGACGCTGGGCAGAGCCGGGACGGGTCACTTTGCCCTGTGGCCTAGCAGGTGGGGGGGTTTCTGGGGTGGATCGTGCCACTCTGTAACCTAGCAGTTGGGGCCTGGTAGAGATTGGGCATTGGGATGTAGGGGTGAGGCAGGTAGGGTTGGGCTGCTGAAAGACCCTAATGCAGGTGGTTTTTTCATTCGGAATGCTTCTTTGAGCTGAGCTTTGGGGAACATAAAATTTTAGTGTTCTTGTGTAGATTCACAGTTGTCTTTTGGCCCCCGGTATTTCAAGGATTTCCTCAAAAAAAAGAAAAAGTAGAAACCTGGGAAAGTCCCGTGGGACAAATTGTCGCTGCAATTTTGTGCGGGGTGGGCAGAGTAGGAACGGGGGGACGTCTTGAAAGTTTTCAAGGTCATGGACGGTGGACTTTCCTTTCTCCGTGAGTCCTTTAACATATGCTCCTGGAATATGGTCGTGTAGGCCTCCATGGCACCCACCGCAGGACAGTCGCCAAGCGGGGTGGTCCCTTGTGCAGAGGGCCAAAAACACGCGGGATGTGGCCCGCTTTCGAAAAAAATTGAATTCGAGTACGCGGGCTGAGGATCATACCACTGGCGTCGACATGCAGCCGATGTAAGCCAGTGCAAGCAGACACTTTTGATTACGACGGCGAGCGACAGTTCCTTCGCACACGTGCACAATGATCGGCCCAATCGTCCATTTGCGGATACATGCCTTGATGGCGACTGCACAACAGGAGAACCTTGCGGCCAGGGAGCAAGTGGCCACAGCAGCGATGGGGAGGCCCCGATGTGAGGTGAGGTAGATGGTGGCGTCGTCATTCCCCAAGAGGACGAGGATGAACGTCACCCCCACAGTGGGGAGACGTATCTCAAGGATCTGAAATCAGAGGAAAAATAAAAAATAAAAAATAAAAGCCATTGGTGCAGAGGAGCATTCCCCAATTAAATCCCTGACTGGGCGGATTGCGGAGTGTCTTTCAACCACAACGCCACTCTCGCCGCCGCCGAGGCAGTGACAAAGGAGAGTGGATGGGGACTGGTCCTTGTGCTCACGGTACGCACGATGATGCTAGTCGAGGGGTGGTGCAACGTAGGTGTGGACGCAATAGTCCATGATGAAATGGCGCATGCTTGCGCCGCCTTGAGGCTCTCTCGTCCATCTGCATGCGACAAAATGGAAAGGTGGCTCCATGGCGCACGTGCTCGCGCTCTGGGTGTTATGCAGAGGGAGGGCGGTTTTGCGAGGGTTAGGCGGGGTAGGGGTTGCTGTAGGGGTTCTGGATGGGTTGGGGGGGGTGATGGTGGGGCTGGTAGACCGCCAGGGGGGTGAGGGGGTTGGTGGGTTTGTGGGTGGTTGCAAGTTGACTCCCGCCACGTGTACGATAGTCTGTCGGGGGACGAGACGGGGTGTGGAAGTATGTTTTTCTTTTTTTCCGATCTTTCCATGTTGTTTAGTTCTCTTACATCCATGCAGGCATGGTGCTGGGATGGGAAGGTCGGTAAATGTGCATGGTGCTGGGATGGGAAGGTTGGTAAATGTACAGTGTTCGTTACTCCACGTCGCTATGATGTTTTGTCTTCTTGTTTTGTTGAGCAAACATAATATAAATCTTGATATAAGGATCCCAGTCTTTGATCTTTTCCTCTTTGTGTCATCTTTCATTTTTGTTCATGCGCACTTGTGTTGTAGTGTGTGCAGAATGATGATGACACTCGTTACTGCTTCCATTTTATTTATTTGAGGGAAGTACGTTCATGTCACATGCGAGTTCGTAATGGGCAGAAAAAACAGGCATCGACAACTTTGTCATGGCCTAAGTTCGAAAAGGCGGTTGTAACTCAGGCCGGCAGTGGTGTCAGCGGTTGTGTTTTTTTTTTTTTTTTTTTTTTTTTTTTTTTCCTCCCCGCGCCCCCCCCCCCCCTGGGCCGGCGGGGGCCCTGGCCTGAAAAGGGGGGGGGGGGGCGCCCCGGGGGGGGGGGGGGGGGCAAAAAAAAAAAAAAAAAAAAAAAAAAAGAGCTGATGCCCAAAAAAAAAAAAAAAAAACTGACCACTGCCGGCCTGAGTTACAACCGCGTTTTCGAACTCAGGCCATGACAAAGTTGCCGTTGCCTGTTTTTTCTGCCTTTGCGAACATAAAACATGTCGCGTCCGCCATTGTTTCTATTTATCTTTTTGCATGCGAAAATGCGAAAGTGATGTATGTGAAATAATGCAGAGCAGACACGGACACTCACACCGGCACGCTCACAGGTATCCATCCACAAAATCTGTTGAATGTTCCACGAAGCAATCACCGAACACACAGAGTCTGCGCATTCATGAGATTGACCATGCACAATATGTCCTCAAAGTCTCACACTCCATACATCACAGGACGTCGACGCCAATGACAGACCTTTGCAGGTGACAGGACAAAGTGACTGACTTGGGGTCGCTGCTTACCTCGCCCATTCAACATCCAGCCTCCAACTTGCTTGCCCTCAATGCTATTCATCCCACCTGGAGTCACTTCATCTAGAAGCTACAATGTCATGTGCATCCAGAAAAGATGTATGAGGAAGTGCAGGGATTCATACGGCCAATTTACAAGTTACAGCCGCAAGCAGTGGCAACAAGGAACAGGATCTACTCATCCCACGCTGTTCAGTTCCGCTTTCAGGAAAATCAGGACATAGTGGCGATGAACGATCAGATAAAATGGGTGGCATGGCACATTCAAATTTTTGGCAAGGGATATGGAATATCATTTCCTTATTGAATCAGCAGGGGCTTCCACCGTCACTGTCATGGCCCTATACCCAGGAGAACACGCCCACCTCCTCGGCCTAAAGGACATTTTTCTTTTTCTTTTTTAATAAACAAGTGGACCACGCCACGGCGCACAGCAACACTCGCTGATACCCTGTGGCGCTCTCTCTCTCTCTCTCTCTCTCTCTCTCTCTCTCTCTCTCTCTCTCTCTCTCTCTCTCTCTCTCT
>BFEA01000843.1:148514-165705 GCA_003427395.1 Chara braunii | reverse complement strand
ACATTCACATACCCAAAAAGGACACGTCGAAGTTCCGCTTATCCCGGAATTCCCAACTACCGAGCCCAATTCCCAGTGCGCTCGCTGAGGCGCACGTAATATTCCCATGTATTTCCCGACTTCTCAAGAAGAAAAACAGAACTCGGCAGTCGAAAAAGCTCTCAAAAAGGAAAATGCGACACCCGAAAGTAAGAACTGAAAACAGGGTTTCCCTGGGGTTGGTATGATACAAGCAAAAGAAAGGGTATGAAAGATGGCACGGGGTCGGGAAGTGGTTCGTCACATATGTGACGCGCAGGGGGTTCCAAAATTATGTGATCTCTTGGTTGCATGTCATGGCGAAAAAGAAGAGGGGAGAACAGAGTGATGCATGAGGAACCAAGCGTATCAATCAGAGCAGAAAGAAGTACAAGAAACGATAACTGAGCCGCGGATGAGATGGCGACAACATCCGTGGCAAGATCTCTGTAGCCCTGTCATATGCAACCCTCTGCCTCATGGAGATCGTCCAGGTGACGCCATCATGGTCCACCTAATCTCCGTGTGCTCTGCACCCTTGCTCGTTGCCGTCTGTCAAATCAGCGCGTAGGTTGACGTCATCATTGATGGCGTGATCTTCGCGAAGCTTACTGACTCGTGCCGATGAAGGGAGGAGAGATAGAAGGAAAAAGAGGGGTGGGGTTAAGTGAATGGGGTCTACCGCCTAGCTGGAATAGGCCAGTAGAGGCGGTACATGCCGGGGATCACGCGGGGATGACGGGGGGGGAGTGGGGGTAGGAAGCGATTTATCCCTTCCATCGTCACCGGGAGTTCCTCATATCGGATGATTCGATGGAAGCATGGAAAGTGATCGCCACTGCGGGGGAGGGAGGCAAAGTAGTCGCGATAGAAGGAGGAGAGGGTATGGAAAAGCGCCGCTCGAAAGATCTCGAAGTGGCGGCAAGCAGGGATTGTCCCCGTGGAGATGCAGTTGACTTCTACCACGTTGCATTGCTCCCATGCGGCGCTGAACAGCAGGAGATGCCAGCAGAACGTAGGAGCAGCGGACTGAAGGGAGGCGTGGGGGTGGACGGTGGCGAGTAGACGGGTAGAGTAGAAGTCGCGGAAGAGATGGGGATGGAAAGGATGGGAAGGGAAGGTGACGGGGGTACGGATCTGCTCGAGGGTGAGAAAATCAAGGGGTCGGTGGGGCAGCGTCCGAGGTCGAAGGCCTATTGCCCGCATTGGTACACGGGCGAACTTGGGGACGGGTGGGGCTGGAGGAGGAGGGGGATCGGCGCCGTCTCCGTCGCGCGGTACTTGAGGTGGTGGCTGCAGGGTCGCCATCTTCGGGCCTCGGCGGCTCTGGATCCCTGGACGGATTGCTACCGATGCGCAGACTAGCCTCGCTAGCGAAACCCGGCTGGCGCTTTCCGGAGGCAATCTCTTCGCCCTTTTGTGCCGCTTCCGGATCTTCCGCCTCCATTCACGTACGCGTCGCTTCCTCTCGCGGGGCTTCCCACTCGGACCCGGTTCCTCCTTCTTCATCTTCGCTCAGCTCGCCCTCGCTATGTTCACTATAGCTTCACTCCTCCAATGTCTCCTCGTCGTCGTTTTCTTCTCCGTGGCCGTTGTCGTCAATCACCACTTCTTCTGCCCTCGGGTAGAAGGCATAAGGGATGATCTCGTACGGCTTCAGATACTCCTACCGCGATGGTAGCATATCCTCGTCCCTAGGTTCCTCCAAGCACGAAGTCCACTGAAGGTACGGATCCAAGGATCGCTCTAAAATGTACGGAGCAGGACTGCTGTCGCTCTGAAAGTAGATGTCGGGCGTGAGATCGTCTGCCAATTGCACGATCGTTGCGATGAGCTCCTGTGCAATCAACTGACGGCGACCTGGTCTCAAACCGATCCAAAGAGGAATCCAATAAGATCTCCTTCCGCGTTAGTCCTCCAACCCTGTATGATCAGCAGCTCCGGATTTTGGATCCACCTGGGGTGCTTGATAGTTCCCGTCCACTTCACTTGTACTCGAGTCAGGCAGAAGGACAACTCCTCAAAAGTTTCGCGCCATAATCGCCAATGTCCAGGATTGATAAGAGGGACTGAAAGAGGCTCGAACGAGAAAGAAAGAGAAGGGTGAAGATCGGATTGCCAGAAGGTGGGGAAGAGAGAGGGGAGACCAAAGATGGAGAGAGGAGCGAGAAGAGCAGCGGGGTTCATTAGGGATGGGGGAAGGGGACGATGGTCGGGATCGCAACTGGCCGCTCGCGCAGTGATCGGCGAATGTCGTCAAGGTCTGATGCAAAGATCGGGATGATGTTATACTCCTCCCGGGCAAGGACGTGCTGCCACACGTTCGACACTTGCTCAGTCCACTCGCGCATCGAGGCCAAGATCGCGGTATGCCGCAGCGGATTGACCGAGCTGATGTCGCCGGTGAATCCCGCCACTATGGTGACGTGGCTCGTTCTGGGACCCGCTTGCCGATGAACTGCAGTAATCTCTGTGAACACTATCGCGTGAGGGCTTCCTTCTATCCGAAACGTGGCGGCGGCACAGATACCTTCGTCGCTGAAGAATCCTATCAAATGGCGGAGATCCGTATTGAGCCGAGGGTGACAAACTTGTCGGATCTTTGAGATGTGGCCACGTGGCTGCCGCAGTTGTGCGTCGAGAACCGGCTCCGTGATGAAACTCATAGCGAGGTCGGAGAGGAGGATGAGAGACACGAGGGAGAAAGAGGAGAGAGGGTTAGATCGTCGTCGTTTTCCTCGCTTTCCGAGGAAGAAGAGGGAGGAAAATAGGAAGGACGAAGGAGACGGAGGTAGGAGGTATGTCTGACGATGGGGACGGAGCTATGGCTGGTGCTAGCCTCAGGCGCGATGCGCACCGTGTTAGCGCCGTTGGGCCCGAGTTCGACAACGCGAAAACAGCCAGAGAACTTGGGAGCGAGTTTCCGGTCGCGTGCACATTTACACACCTGCACTAGGTCCCCCAATTTATACTGGTACTGGGGCCCAACATTTTCGTTCCGGGCCTCGTAGCTACGGACCTATCTACCGTGGGCCATCTCCGACATCGTTGTCTTTTTCGGGCTAGCTTCAGAACGGCCCGTTCCATCAAATCGGTGTACCTTTTGGCCTGGGCCTTGACGGCCGCACGCGTGTCTCTACCCACTGCTTCGGCAATTTTTGAGTTACCCCGGTAATCGACACAGGGGAGGCTATTAGTTCGAAGCTGAAAGGGGGTAAACCCCGTAGAGTGATGAAGGGTGGTCCGGTGGATCCCAACGATCTGATATACAATCTCTGGTCAAGGACGCGTGTCGTGTGCCGCTAAGTTCCTGCGAAGGGCGGTTTTAATCATACGGTTGGCATTCTCGGCCAACCCGTTCGACTGGGATACGTGGGGTGCCGTATGTCGGAGCGTGACGCCCCTTCGCACAAGCAGTTCCTCTACCTCACCTTTGAATTCCGATCCATTGTCAGTTAGAATTTCTTCCGTATCTAGATAAGTATAGAGGAATCGTTCGATGTATGTGGCTATTTCAGTGGCCTTTCGGGTCTTACAAGGATAGACTTCGATATATTTGGAAAAATGGTCAATTAAAACTAACATGATCGAATATGCACAGTGGTTTGGGCTAGGTGGTATGTCAATATCTGTCGTGTCCATACTAACTCGCTGGAAAGGACGCTCTCCTTTCGTTGGCACGATCGTGTCTGGCCCCCGTAGAGGGGCGCGATCAGCGGCACAGACCAGACAGTTAGCGACAATGTATTTGACATCATCTCGTATATTGGACCAGAACCATCGATTCTGGTCTACAGTTGCCTCCGTGACACGTATCGCAAAATGAGCGGCCTGTTCCTCGTGAGCAGATTGGATCCAATCGTATCTCTGGAAGGGATGGGGAACTGTCAGCCACGAACCCGATCCGTCAGTTTTACACTTTTCCAAATGACCGTTGATCCATCGATAGTCCCGAGATCTCTCGGTCGCCCTACGTCTGTCGTGTTTGGTGAGGTGGCCCAATGATAATCCCGCTAATTTTGCCAACAAAATTTTATCCGTCCAGACTTCCGCCCGTCGGTATTTTTTGTCATATTCAGAACCGTCCGTACGGGCGTTCTCGAATCGAACCTTCGTGGGGAGTTTGTTCGTTCTATACAGGGGGCACCTCCATTCCTTGCTACTTGTCCGATATCGAACGTAGGCTCCGTGCGCACGATTGACACACGTGGCACATTCCACCAAATCGACAAATCCGATCTCAAAGGGATGATAGTCGACCCCGTAAACCCGTGCAATACAGGTACAAAAATAGCAGAATTTATCGGGGAGAGTGTCGAAGAAAGCTAAGGAAGTAAGAGGGGCAGAATCAGTAGGAGAAGAAGGGGTTGTGGAGGCAAGTGGGGTAGTCATGGTGGCAGAGGAGGGGGGGATGCAGGGAGAGCAGAACAAAACAATTAGTCCTCGTGTCACTTACAACTTCAATAATATCTCCATTTGGCCGTACCAAAATCCGATCTCTTGTTCGGGTTCATTCCACAGAATTACCTCCTCACCCTTTGGAACCTTCTCAGGCTGGTGCAGTCCTGTCAGTCTGTCCGCATTCCCATGTCTCTCGTGCTTTCGATGACGAATGTCAAAGTCCATGCTCTGCAGCACCGTTGCCCATCGCCCGATCATGCCCGAGTAATCCTTCGACTTCTTCAGAGCCAACAGGGGCTCACGATCAATCACCAGGGTGAATTTTCGCCCGTACAGGTACGCACGAAAGTGACTGATTCCCCAGAGAGCCGCATAGCATTCACCCGTTGGAGCGGCGTAATTGCGCTCGCAGGCGGGCACTGATTTGGATGCATATTCCACTACACCCTCGAGTCCGCTCGGTCCTACCTGGGCAAGGATCGTCGAAATAGCGTCTGGCTGCCAGTCGGTGATGAGAACAAAAGGCCTTTCGGGATCCGGTCTTATAAGGACCAGAGCCGAAATGAGAGCAGCTTTGAGTTTAGAAAACGCTTGATCGCACTTCGGCGTCCAGATCAGCGGTTGATCCTTGCGCAGGAGATTTGTGAGGGGTCCCGCAATCGCCGCGAAGCCCTTGATAAATCTTCGGTAATACGAGGCCAGATCCAGAAAGGTGCGAACTTGCGTGATAGTGGTAGGCACTGGCGCGTCCCTGACAACTGCCACCTTCTGCGGCTCCGGTTGGAGTCCCTTGTCTGTCACCACGTGCCCCAGCAAAGAAATGGTGGTGAGGAAAAACTGACACTTCTCAAGCGCCACCTTGAAACCTGCATCTCGTAACGCATGCCGTGCCCATTCGATGTGCTGCATGTATCCCTCGTAGGAACTCGAATACACTAGGATGTCATCCATGTCTACAATCACGCAGTAGTTGATGATGCTCTGTGTCAGGCAAGTCTTCTGCACGAAATTCTGAAAAGTCATGTTCATGGCCCGCTGAAAAGTCGCCGGGGCGTTGCAGATACTCATTGGGCATCGAATCCATTGCCACGTACCTTCGAAAATCACAAATGCAGTTTTCGGACGATCTTCTTTTCAGACAAGAAGATGATGGAACCCATGACGAACATCAAACTTGCTGAAAAATCGAGCACTCCCAATCGCATCCAATAACTCATCAATCCGGGGGAGGGGATACACATCTTTAATCGTGATGTCATTCAGCTTTCGATAATCAATGCAAATGCGAATCCCCCCAGTCTTCTTGGGTACTATCACTACAGGAAAAGACCATGGTCCTATAGCGGGTTCAATCCATCCATTAGCTTCGAACTCCTTAATCCGCTGAAAGGCGGTCGATCGTTGAGCTGACGAGTATCGGTAGGGAGCGCAGCTAATGGGCGGATGATCTCCCGTGAGAATGGCATGTTCAATTATATTAGTTAACCCAATATCATTGTCATGCACACTCAGCACTTCTGCGTAACCATTCAATACACAGATTAACGACTTCCGAAGTTCCGCGGGAACGTGACTCGGGAGGGGGATCGTCGATTCCCCGGACATACTAAGGGGCATATTGATCCAATCAACTGGCCCTTCCCGCCGTTCAGGGACACTAGAGAAAATGGAACTTCTGGTGCGAAGAGAAAAGACAGTTGCTATCATTTGGGACTCAGCGGGGCTGATCATCTCTATTTCTTTAGTTTCAACATCAGTCTCCGAACCAACCGAAGTCGGTTCCACAGTGAGCCCTGTTAGATCCGTCATTTCTTGCATCAGATTAGGTACATCATTTACCGGTGTTTCCCCTTCTTATTTAATCAAGGCGATGGTAGCTCCTGTTGTTAGTAACGATCGGGGTGGAAAAATAAAAACGTCCAAATACTGTTCCGTTTGCTGATAACGCGTTCGTAAGGAAAGAGTTCCCTCGTACAAGGTGCGAGGGGGTTCGAAATCATCAGCCAGATCGAAAACTTGTAATATGGGTTCCCCGAGGAGGACGGAAGGACTGACCTGGGTTGTTGGAGGCGTGAATGCACTGTCTTCAGAATCCATGTGGAAGCTTCGAGCGGTGTCGGGGCACACTCGAAATTCTTCGGGGGTTTCATGTTCGAAAAGTTTAACCAGATGTTTTTATTCCTCTTTACTGGGCATCTCTTCTTCGTATTCTCGTTCCCTGATTCCATCCCCGAGGCGTGAGGGGGGGCACTCCTCGGGATCAATGCATCGAATCATCCCTATTTGGGCCGGGCTAGGGATCCGTTTTATCGTTCGGGTGGAAACTCGCAAAGGAACAGTTTGAGATTTTCCCCCGATTTGTGTGAGTATCAGTTGTCTCGAATCGAAATGCAGACGTGCGCCCACCGCCATTGCCCAAGGTAATCCCAACAACACAGAGTAGGAACGTACATCTATTACGAGTGCGTTAACAAGGACGTGTACTCACCCGACCTTTACCGCCACGTTCTCGATAATGCCTACAATGTTCATCGCTTCCTCATCAGCAGAGATATAGTTGTCTTTGCCAGATTGAGGAAGAATGGATCCAAGTCGTCCCGTCTTTTTAACAATCTCCAATGATATGGCCACTACAGAAGACCCTGTGTCGATTAGGGCATTAAACGGTTTACCCCAAACTTCAAAGTCACATTCCCCATTTTTCCATAGTACTGGCCGAGCTCGTACGAAGTGATCCTTTTCTGCTAAAGAGATCGCTACTATTCGTGCAGCTTCGGGTTCTTTCGTGTCAGGCTTGGGAGGTTCAATCTCCTCGTTTTCTTCCTTCTTCTTCAACATCCGTTGTATGCGCCGATAGGTGAAGTGCTTTTGATTTTTCTCGCAATGTTATAGAAGTTTATCGTTTGCTGCTTCAGATATGGTGAGCAGATGTCCTATTGGGATAGGTACACGAATATCTAATTGCTTGAGCATTTTCAATACATCAATATCTCCTATCTGAAACTCTGGTCCAGGATTGGACTCGCGATCATCCCACTTGAGATCATCTTGGGCCGATCGAATCGCTCCGATCATTCCGGCAAGACGAAGATACTCGAGAGGATCGACCACGTCAGCAGCGTCAGAGGAAGAAGCTCCTGAGGTCGACGGTATTATCGCCGAAAAGGAAGGCTGTTCTAGAGCATATGTTATGAGCTCTTCCCCCTGGTCCGTGTCTATCAGAGCGGCCACTCATCCTTGATTAAGGGCGACAGGGGCCGCAGCGGGGGGAGGCTGATAACGTTTTGGCTACGAGAAGTCTCGGGCAAAATGCCCGGGCTGTTTGCAGTTGAAACACTCGATCATTCCTGCTGGATTAGCGAGATGGAGATACTGAGGGGCGAATCCTGGAGCAGGCGGAGCAGGTAAGAGCGGAAATGATGCAGGGGCAGACCGAGCAGGAGCTGGATTAGGCTTAATGATCCTGCTCATTATTTGTTCCATTCGTTCCATATGAGCGGCCTGCATTTGGATCAGGTTGCCCATCCATTCGGACTGCTTAGTAGTAGCTGTGTGGATCATCTGGGCAAGGTGTAGATTGGTTACGGCCGGCGAGGGGGGGTCAGATGAAGTTCCGCTTCTAATGGCTGCGATTGATTGATTCACTGGGGGAGAGGGAGGAGAAGCAGTCGGGATATCGGAAACGATCCCGCCGGGAAGGTCATGGTCGGGGCGGGGATAAAACCGTTCGACCGCCTGTAGCCATGATCGTCTTTTGGCCGTTACATCCCGTATGGTATCTGTAATGTCCCCGTTTCCCTGGCTGATATATTTTTTTGTATCAGCTAAGTCTAGTTCCAATGCTTTAGTGATGATAGCCGATAACTGGTGTGTTTTCGGTGGAATCTTTCTCTGCAATTTCCCTTTCAGTGTCGGACTTCGTAGGTGATCGATGAACAAATCTCGAGCGGATTTCTCATCCCTCCCAGATTTGTCCAACGTGGTTTGAAACCGATCGACGAAATCGGGCAACAACTCCCCTGGTCCTTGGGGTCGATTTTTTAGCACGTACCAGGCGGCATCTTCACTGACTGTATCGAATCAAGCCAAAAAGGTTGTCTTGAAAGTAGCCCAATCTACCCATGTATGTTTCCTAAGCCAGTCATGTGACGTGTTGCGGAGTAGCAATGTCAGGACACAGGGGAGATCGGTTGCGTCGTAGTTCTGAGCTTCGACAGCTTATTGCCAAGCCTTGGGATGAGTATGGTTAGGGAAGAAGGGGAAGGGGGCAGGGATGCTAATGATCACCCTAGTACCATCCACCATTGGTATTGCTGGTGCAGCCGCACTAGACTGAGACCGGGTTACTGGGCGATTCCAACGAGTTAGTTGAGGGTCTCTCCTACCTCTCACCAGTTCGACTTACTATCATCAGATTCGACACGTATCGGCTCCGATACCAACCTCACGCCCTGTGCTGTCTTCCGTTCGGAGTGTTAGGCAGGCAGAAAGAGGCCCAGAAAAACAGCAAGATGGGGTGTACCAAGGATTTTTGGAAATTGAGTGTGGAGACACAGATGGAACTGAAATCCCCCGTGTAGGTCCGATGTAGCAAGCCGATTAATTTCGCGCGTCGCAGAATGCACGCGCGGTCATGGCGCGAAAACAGAAAGATCCAAATTCAATCCAAAAAGTATTGTCGGGCTTCCCACCGGGCTACGGCCCGTCGTTTAGAACGAAAAGGCTTTAGCACGCTTCGCGTGTCTCGTTTTCGTATCAGATCTCGTCGTCGTTCGCGGGTCAGTTCCGAGTGCGATGTGGATGGTCTCAGCCGAGTGGCTCTTTCCTTATGTTCGTCCTCACTCCGTATTCGGTAGTGGAAGCCCTTCGATTCGTAGCGATCGAAACGTTGGCACTCCGTGCACAGAGTGCGGGGCCAATGGGGTGCCACTGCCGTCGACGGAATGACGATCAGCTCGTTAAATGGTAATAATATCGAGTAGGGCAGAAAGTGCGTATCGATAATGACAAATCCGACGTCTATGAACCGTGAACAATGATCGGCCGGAGGAAAGTAATAGTGCCCGCCGATTTGTGCGACAGCTTCTCGTACGTCCCACTCACATACACGTGTCCTTTCCTCACTGTAGGGAAAAGGTCGAGTTGGGATGGGAGATACGGGAGGCAGGCGCCCAATCGGAGGGTACTTGTCAGTCCACATGTCAATCAATTACAAAATATTACGAGACGTCATCAAAAGCGATTCGCGCATCCCCCAATCAATCTTTTTGACACAAGAGAGAGAGAGCAAACACAGATCAGCGTGATCATGTAGATGACTAAGGGACCGATCAGCTCAACACAACGTTGGTCCTTGGCGCCTTGTTTTTCGAGGCCGCCTCGTGGCTCGGCTGCTGATGTCGTGCAGCATAAAGCAGATGGCATGTGCAGTACACACAGAGCTACAAATTTAAACACTCTTGCATTCTCGAACAAAATCCCGACGACAATCGTCTAATCAACAAACGAGTTACACATTTCATACATGCACTCACTGTGGAAGGTGCAAAAATTAGACATGCACAGGAAAAGATGGATCGCATTACTCAGTGCACATGCATCCACCGTTCACAAGACAAGAAGACAGGGTCCTTGCGTAGGAGGATTACCCAAGAAACTAATGGAAAAGTTCTGGAAGAAGTTCTTTCATACAGAGTGTCAACTCATTCCCATTCAAGAGCGGGACAATCATTCAGACGCACCATCATTCAAGAGGAGAGAGAGAGAGTCAAAATAGAAGATGACAAGGTCCGAAAAGAGAAAAGTTCCGCACCGCCGCCTCACACTCATGCCAAGGATAACAATCTGCAACAAAGGCGCATTCGTTGTTAATTCCACTATGGCCTCGGGCCAATCACTCATTCAACTCTAATCATCGAGCCTCATACCCGCACCGACGATCCCGGCCGTCGCGTGCTAACTCCCACCACTGCGATCGTCACCCCGCTGTCATAAACTCGACACGGTTCACCTAGATCCCATTGTCTGTCGTAGCAATCCAGCACGCAACCGGCCAGTCAGCCCGACAGGACTTTCCGACTCGCTTCAAACTCTCTGCCTAGCCACTGCTTCCCGGAAGCTGGCTTGAGAGTCGAGAACGTAAGAGAGATTTGGGGACGCGCTTGCGGGTTTTATTGTTGCGACATGGGAGATAGAAGGGGGAGAAGGCGATAGGAAAGCTGAGGTGTAAGAGGAGAAGCAGGAGGAGAAGACTTTGAGAAGAGTGTTCTACGAACGCCATGCTGATCCCTCGGAACTCAAGGTTCAAGCAATCAGATTCGTCGCGCGATAGGAAGGTCCTATCGATCCACGCACCTGATTGGCGAGCGGGAGTTATCGGGAGATCGACCGGGCGTCGTACGCCAGACTTAGAGGGTGAGAAGAGAAAGGGCGCGAGAGGTGGCGCAAGACGGCTCCAAGATTCAGATGATCAAGAAAGGGAAATGGGCGCGCGAAAGCAAGGCAGGAGAGAGAGAGAGGGAAAAGGAAAAACAGTTACAGGGAGAGAGAAGAAGGAGGAAGAAGGGAAGGGAGGCGCGAGAGGGAGCGATGCGGGGGACAGAGAGGAGGAAGCTTTCGCATGCATGGTGCTGTCAACGAAAAAAAGAAAAAGGCACTGAAACAGTTACAGCTTGCTTCTATCCTAATTCAAAATTGAAATCACCATATCCACGCACGAAAAAGCGACGCGGGAAAAGAAAATCCTACGCCTACTCGTATTCACGCAAAATTCCGAGAGTTTTCCCCGACGCGCCCAAGAACATTCACATACCCAAAAAGGACACGTCGAAGTTCCGCTTATCCCGGAATTCCCAACTACCGAGCCCAATTCCCAGTGCGCTCGCTGAGGCGCACATAATATTCTCATGTATTTCCCGACTTCTCAAGAAGAAAAACAGAACTCGGCAGTCGAAAAAGCTCTCAAAAAGGAAAATGCGGCACCCGAAAGCAAGAACTAAAAACGGGGTTTTCCTGGGGTTGGTATGATACAAGCAAAAGAAAGGGTACGAAAGATGGCACAGGGTCGGTAAGTGGTTCGTCACAAGTCGGGAAGTCCCGACGAGCTAAATGTAGCCTGGCGGTGCACCTGATCGCCACGATGGACTGTGCGATCCGGGCTGGCCGTGTCGAGACTAAGTCGGCAGGTGACGATCGCAGTGGTGGAAAGTGGCACGTGACGACCGGGATCGTCAGTGCATGCATGGGGATAGTGATCGTAGTTGAATGGATGAATGGCCCGGGGCCATAGTGGAACTTCACGGCGGATGCGCCTCCTTGTCTCGAATCCATTCCTTGGAGTGAGTTCAGTTTCATGGCAGTTAAGCCGAAAACTCTTGTTCATCGTCGGATCTTGGTGTAATTTTCATCTATTTTGTCTGGTCCGCACTTTTTCCTCCCTACCTTCTCTCTCTCTGTGACATGAACGATTATGGATGTTTGCTGATCTATTGCACACAAAGGATGAGATGATTGTTCTGACTAACGCCTAATCAGTCGCGGGGTAGGGGTGCAGAGCACACGGAGAACTGAGTGTTGTGTGGCTGCCATTTTTGCACCTTCCTCGATGAATGTCTGTGAGAAGTGAACGGGAATGCTTGGATGATGACATGATGAAACGATTGTCTGCTGGACGTATCTCCAACTAAGTCATAGGATCGTTGTGATTAATATGTAGGATGCATGCTGGATAAGATTTCACTATTGCCATGTGGACCGATTGTTCCGAGCCAACTGGGTATTGGCCTCCCGCATCCCCGCCACGCCCCCTCCCGTATAACGAGAAGAGGACACGTGTATGCGAGTGGGACGTACGAGAAGTCGTCGCCAAGATCGGCGGAAGACACTACTTCCCTCCTGAAACCCGGTGCTCTGATTTGTCGGTGCTGGTTTTGTTATTGTAGACACACACTGACCGCCTTATTCGTTGCCATTGCCGTTTAATGAGCTGATCGTCATCCCGTGGTCGGCAGTAGCTCCCCATTGGCCTAACACTCTGTGCAGCGATTGTCGCCGCTTTGAGCCTTACTAATCGAAGGGCTTTCACTACCGAGTACGAGAAGAAGATGAGCATAAGGAAAGAGCCACTCGGTTACGGCCTTCCACGTCAGATTCAGAGTTGTGTAATGAGCGACGTCGGGACTTGACCCGGAAACGGGATACCAAGTACGTGCCCGCCCCCTTTCAAGTGAAACGCAAAGCGGCGGCTCGATGGGAAGTCCAGTGATACTTTTTGGATTGAACTTCCCCGCGCCGTGCGTCCCGCGCGCAGCTTTTTCTCCCTCAAAACCCGCGTAGTGACGGACCTTCGGACTGGCTCAGGGGATTTCGGTTATGTCCGTGTTCCCACACTCAACTTTCCGAAAATCCTTGGCTCACCCCATCTCGCTGTCTTTCTGGGGCCCCTTCCGCAATTTAAACACTCCGAACGGAAGACAGCGCAGGACGTGAGGTTTGAGCGTCACGTAGCTTGTCTCGGTTCTCACCCAATTCCTGGCTCTCCTTTCCACAGGGGATGGCCAAACCGAGGGAGGTGGCCCCCCCTTACTCCCTCAGAATGGCCGAACCGCAGGGAACGGGCAAAACAGAACTGCGTGAAAAAGTCTGCCACGTCATATCTGAGCGTTTTCCAAAGCTTTGTCGCAAAGCAGTAAGGTTTCACAAATCGTCTTCCAAAGCTTTGCCGCAAAGCAGTGGGGTCCACCTCTTAAGGTACGGGAAACCGCTGAGTACGGATCCTGGCTTATCACAAGCAAGCTCAACGGTGTGAGCCAGGCAGCCTCACTCGCTGTCATCATTGAATGACACCTCGTCACCCGTGATTTCCGTTTGGCACGATTCCCCATCCTGTATCTCTAATCCACAGGGTCAGTGCCAAGAAGCTTCTGTGGGCTGTATCTCGTGCAGGGATGTGGTTACGTACATCGTGAATGAAACTTCCCACCAGGGAGGTTTCTCTTGGTATTTTTAGTAGGAATCTACGGTTCCACCCTCTCTGATCCTGTGGCCTTCCCTGAGCTTGGAGATCTCCGGGTCTGAGTTGTGAGGTCTGCCACTGCTCAGACTCCATGAATCCCTTGCATTGGGTTCCGAGAAGCCAGACACTGACAAATAATATAGTGTTTTTTCTTTTTTGGACTGGGAGGAAATTGTCAAAAGAGCTATTTAAAAATCACTTTCCACATTTTCAATGAATTATGAAAGCCCCAATTGAGTGTCACACAGTTGAGCTAGCTCAACTCAAAGGTGCAAGTGGGACATGGTCCCCCGCCTCCAATATTTGAGTTTGTTAATGAATTGCTCACGTTGTCATAAAATTAAAAAAAAAAAAAAAAAAAAAAACCTTCATTTGATCTTACCCGAAAGAAGGAGAAAGGTAATACTGAATATTCTGAAGGAATCCAGCGGCCTAACTCAGTTGGTAAGGCTCGCAAGTGGCATTCAGGAGGTAGTGGGTTCAATCCCCATCGGCCTCATGTACCTTCCTGGGCATGCTTGGCGCCCGCCACCTAGTGATAGACCACTGGATCCCCCGATTGGCATTTAGCAGAGTCTGCTGATGTTCATAGGGGAGGGGACCTGAGGGGAGGCACAGGGATTGGTCCTGTTGGCATGGTCCCTGATGCTACCGGCTGTCCCCTAGCCGGTATCATTCACCTGCAGGTCGGGAACACGGTTCTGGCTGCTATGCCTACAAGTAGGAGTAGTGGTAGGTAGGTAGTGTGAGGTGAAATTGAGAGAAGAATATAGATTTAAAAAAAAAAAAAAAAAAAAAAAAAATCTGAAGGGAAAAAAAAAGAGAAAGGAATATTCTGAATCCCCTGCTGAGGCCAATAATTTCAATAATGATATCTCAAGGCCGTTGAAAAACGTGTCATCGTTGCACAGGGGCCATGGTCATGTTCTCTTTATTGCGGGCGCCATCCTTGCAGGTGGGAGTGTCTGCACTATACTATCTTCTGTACCACGTGTACACACAGGCGAGGTTGATGGGGCACTGGGGGACAGCCATATATTTTGCTCTCGCCTCAGACAATTTTTTAATTTATTCTCTCCTTTTTTTTTCCAACAAAACAGAGGCTCCATCTATTGGTGTGGAGCAACACCTGCTGGAAAGCGGCTCCACCATTCCTGAACATTGTAATCTTTCGTTCGAACGGACATGTGGTTGTAGTGTAAGCGCAGGTGTTCTGCCATGTCTATCTTTTTCCTTTCACTACCTACCACTACTCCTAAGGTTATACAGGGGACCCCTGCAAGCATAGCTTTCTACGTCTCTTCACTGAAGGGAGGTTACCTACCTCTCTCGGCGGAGAGAGGTAACGGCATGTTTGCCCCTTTGCCCTAGCGTTTAGGGTGCAGGGTTGGGGCCGCCAGTGGGGGCCCGGCTAACACGAGGACCGAGCATTTGCAAGTACCTGCGCCTCCCTTTTTATCTTCCCTCACCCCCATCTAGTAACAGTCTTTGCGGCCCGCTTGGTGCCAACCAACTGCGATAGTCAGCTGGATCCTCCCAGTTTTTGTAAGGTTTTCAGCCGACATGGGTGTGAGTGTGCGTGTGAGTGGGTTGGGTGTGGTGTGTGGGAGAGTGTTGGCCTTAGACACTTGACCTTTTTTTGGCCCTCGCCACATCCAAAATGTGAAAAAGGGCCTCTCTCCACTACTGTCCACTATACAAAGATGGACAGTTGGACATCGCTCCACTTACTGTCCATTATCGGTGTGCAAAATGGCTTGGACATTTGTCACAAATACCGTGTGAAATTGGGCCTCACTCCACTACACAGCGCTGTACATGCATTTGGACGCCGTGGGGACCAGTTGCATTTAGACGATTCCAAGGTTATGAATGTACCCGGTCAAGAGAGAGTCCAAATGCATGTAGAGTGTTATGTAGTGGAGCGAGGCCCATTGACTGTCCATTTTTGTATAGCTCCCGGCCTGCACAAGTGCTTTCGTGGACGGTCCTCGTAGGAACCCACGGACCCTCCCTCTGCCTTTTTTTGGACAGCGAGCCTGGAGTCTGGGCATACAAAATGCTATCGAGGCTGTGTAGTGTAGTGCTGCGCCTGTGTCTCGTAGGGCACTCACGGATTCGGGTGTTGTATAGGCCTCACTCCATTACTCTAGACTCCCGAAGTTTCGAGAGTAAGTTAAACTCGTCGCCCCACTTACTCTAGACTGGAACTCATGACAACACCCTTCGCGAGCTGTCAGAAAGAAAGCACTCTCGAAAGGCACTCTCGATTTGTATAGAGTTCCCAGCCTGCAAAGCTCAGGTTTTCTAGTGTCCTCCCTCCTACCCCCGCTCCGGCCTCTTTTTTGTCGAGTGTGCCTCCTGCCCCGACCATCAGAACGAGCTTGTGACGAACTGCTTTCTGTAACCGCGCGGTCTTCTGTGTGAGGCTACGTCGGAGGTTGAAATTGGTTGAGTCGCAATGGCCTGGCAGATTGTATGGATGCCCCTACGTTTTCTTGTCTCTTTCGATTGAAGGCTGGTCTGCTCCCATGATGGTTGATAGTTGATCACGCCTCAGCGAGCGCGACAACTAACGGTTGCCATAGATTTTTTCTTGTTCTGCTGTGGAAAATGGGAATTTTGGCGCGACTGTTGTGCGGGGAAATCTTTTCGAATTTTCAACTGATGCCGAGCCCCCGCGGGCTCTCGGAATTTGCTTCGTTTGGATTTTCTTTTTGCAACTAGGATTTAGACTAGGAATTTGGGCGCATCTCAATTTCTGCTGCGCGACACTTCCTGCTTGCGCATGCTCGGCCGCGTCAGGAACTGTGTTCTGACTTTTCTGCGCCTTAATCTCGTGTGTAACTGTAATCTTTGTTCTGGCAGACGTGATTGCAACTGTAATCCTCTCGTGCTTGATATCTTTTGCGGCGCCCTTGCGTGCACATACCTCCCCCCATCCTATTGGCCTGAACGCTTGCATGACCGGATCGATGTGTGGAGTGTGGCTACGTCCCCCACGCTGTGGCCTGGCCATGCAGGCGTAGGCACTTCCTTCCTCCTTCTTCCTCCCACCTAAACACGATCCCGTGTATCTCTCGCAAAGCATGCATGCTATAAATTTTGCAAGCACGATTAATTCCCTCTCAAACACTTCTGGAAGTTAGCGCAGTCGAGAGGATCAACTAACGAGCGAGATTTGGAAGGTGAGTAGAGAGTTCGGCGATCCGACGAGCTGGTGCTGGGCATGCGGGGTTGGCGTGGGGCCGCGACGGACTGTGGCACATGGGCGAACCCGGCTGGCATTCTCGAACTAAGCGGGGTGACAACTCCGTGTAGGTGCGGGGCGACGGACTGCCCGCATGAGAAAAGAGAGAAAGAGAGAGAGAGAGAGAGAGAGAGAGAGAGAGAGAGAGAGAGAGAGAGAGAGAGAGAGAGAGAGAGAGACGGGAAGTGTGCGATGAGTTTCTTCTTCTATCCCTTTAGTCATTTTTCTTCTTCTTCTTTCCTTCTGATCATTTGGTAATCGGCACGAGTCGCCTCTTTTTTTTTCCTGAATCGGGCTTCGGACTTGTCATTCGCTCTTTTCTGTTGACGTGTGTGTTTTTCATTTGCTCTCCTCAGGTGCTCTGTTGCCGCGCGTTCATTGAACGCGCGTTTCGTATTCAGTATTTGAACGCGCGTAAATGCGTTTGCGCAGGGCGCAGAGGTGTGGGTTGGGGGTCGTGTGTGTGTGTGTGTGTGTGTGTGTGTGTGTGTGTGTGTGTGTGTGTGTGT
>BFEA01000843.1:137964-148033 GCA_003427395.1 Chara braunii | reverse complement strand
CTCTCTCTCTCTCTCTCTCTCTCTCTCTCTCTCTCTCTCTCTCTCTCACACACACACACACACACACACACACACACACACACACACACACAATCCCAAACGAGTTCACACACACACACAAAGTTACAGACACAGGGAAAGGGGGGGCAGTCCTGAATATGATGAGCAAAATCGAATGAATCTACCGCCAAAACTTGGAAATATACGCTGCCACACTTTTTTTTTTTTTTTTTTTTTTTGAAGAACCGAATTCCCCACCCATAGTTTGCCATGTGCGCATGCCGACGGATGGGTCGCGTTCAACAGATTCGTGCCACGTGGCGCGTAGCGCGTTTGAACGCATTTGAACGCGGCCGCCGACCGTTTGAACGCGTGCATTAGAACGCGAACGCACATTCACCACATTCAAACGGTCACATAGCTCAGGTGTTGATATATGGTTGTCTTCCACCCCTCCCCTTCTCTGTCTTTTGATGGGTCGAATTGATTGATCCCCGACGATTGGCCCTTACGTAATTTCGGATCGATTGACCAAGGAAATGTTGCATGAACCCCGATTCAAAAACTAGATGCATGGATGATAAGCGTTATCTTGCTTGTGTATGAATTGGATAGGCATGATAGACTATTGAAAGGTTGCCCCTCTATAGGATGATCTGTCTTGCGAGCCACTGGCTTTCCGCCCCTCTGACCGAGGGACAAGGCTCGCATATACGCGTGCATCGTCGCCTACTGGCGTGTCCGCGAACCCTGAACTCAACCAAATCTCGAATGGCCAACGTTCCACCCCTACTCGCAACATGAATGTCGATGCCCCCGTTTACGTCACTGACCGTGAGTGTTTTAGGGATCGGGAATTTCAGAGATATTGGGAGCACTCTCGCTTGTCGGCACGGCCCAGGGCGGAACCCCCGAACTTCCCTTACTTAATAGGGAACGAACAAATCTGCGAGTGGGACCTCGATCAGGCCCTGGGATGCATTCTTTCTCTCCCCCACTACTCTAACACACACACGTGTCACGTCGTCACGAAACCCGGGATCATTATCGTAGGGACCGAGTTCCCTCCCTATCACCGCATCCTACCATATCACTCCCTGACCGTCGTGCCCTGGCTCGCCATCGCCCCCTACTGGCCCCATCCCCCGTGCTCGGAGTGCCTGCAGGACCACGAGTATCGAGCTTCCGGCTTCATCTGGCGAACCCGCTCAGAGGAGGAACGACGGGCAACCAGCCTTCGGACGACTCTGAGACCTGCGACGTTAGACGTCGACAAGTGGTCAATCAGCAAGATAGCATAGCGTCCTGACGGTTCACCAGATACCCGTCCGACGGAACCACTGGTGGTGATAGCTCTGCATCTCCCAGGCCTACAGGAGGACTCCGAATCCGCTTCTATCCTCCCCATGTGTTCGCATCCCTGAAACTTGCCACAGGAGACCTCGGTTCCGACCTGGGACTCCACCCCCACTTTCCAAAACTCCTGGGCACACCCCTTTTCGCACTTCCAGGCCCACTCCCACTCCGATCAGGAAGTCGAGCCTCACATGAGGTTGGGCGTCACAAGCTGGCACCGTCATCTGGCACTGTAAAAGGGCTGTCATGTAGCGCTGAGAAATTTGTGAGTGCTTTTATTGTTCTTGAGTCTGGGGTAAGTGGAGTGATGCTTCTTTTTCAAGAGTTCTAGATCTCTGACAGCTCTAAACGCACTCACGAATTATCATGACGAATGTTTTCGTGAGTCTAATGTAGTGGAGCGAGACCCATAGTGTACAGTACAGCAAGTGGAGGGATGCTTTGTTTCCACGATTTTTGTACGCTCCCATACCTGTCCACGAACTGTCCACAATTTTGTACAGCTGACAGTTTCCAGCAAGTGGAGCAATGCTGCTTTTCCACAATTTTTGTACACTCCCATACCTGTCCACCAACTGTCCACAATTTTGTACAGTGGACAGTTTCCACAATTTTTGTATGCTTCCTTAGCTTTACATGAACTGTCCACAATTTTATGCTGTGGACAGTAGTGGAGAGAGACCCAAAGACAAAAATGTGGCGGAGGCATCTGGCCATGTTCTAGCATCAAGTTCATTCTCATTCTGCCCATTTCGAGAGTAGTGTGGCGATGGCCTTTCTTTCTATTTCCATATGCATCCATGAGTGGCCACCATCTGCATTCTGACTGCCTCCATTGAGCACACTAGAGGGGGGAGCCCTGGATAAGGATTCCCCCACACCACTGTAGAAAAGAAAAAAGCACTAATTTCAATGCCTCTTCCCCACTAAGGGATGCATCTTACCATGCACACATTGCTATTCATAGTAACGGATGAGTCTTACCATGCTCAGCGTGATGATGCACTCGACGTACCCTTTTCTTTTCGAGAGTGATGTGACGAGACCCTAAGGAACAGGGTGAAAGGTTTCTCTTTTTGGAGGTGCACCTTCGTGAGAAGTACTAGCAAACGGCGTTATATTTGTGGCCGTCTATTTTGAGTGTCGCGAAGCATAAGCAAATGGCAATCAGAACATATATAGTAGTGCCCTCTTTTCTTTTTTTTTTTCTTTTTTTGGAAAACAGATAGTAGTGCCTATTGAAAGCAAAGGGGACGACCTGAACGCTCGGTCAGGATTCCACAGTAGGAAGGCAGTATCTGGAAGGAAAAGGGTGGGAGGGAGCGTCGTACTCAGGCCCTGTTAGGCCGACAGTCTCGTCATTAGAGGCGGAATAGTAAGGAGTCTGTAGTTACTGGTAGGGTAGCCTCTTGGTGGCACTTCCCATTCCGGTTTAGGTTTGGTTTCAAAGGAGGCAAATGTACATTATTAGTTAATGGTGGATAAAGTGGGAGTTACCAGGGAGCGACGGTGACTTAGTAGAGATCGGAATAGGATGTTAGCTAGGAGGAACTGGTTTACTCCAGTTAATTTTTTTGGTAGCCTCCCCGTAGGATTTTGTTAGCAAATATAAGCTAGATCCCTCAATAGAATAGGCTAGAATAGGCACTAGTGTTAGGAACTTCGCAGCCAAAGAGCTGTTGGGACTGAAGGAGAGACCTGCAGGCTTTCAGCCTGTAAGCTAAGCTGGATGATGCTTCCAGATAATGGTTTTGAACCGGGAAGTAATGTAGAGGACCCCGGCCTCTGAATTACCATTGCGCAACGGAATTCGAAATTGGAAGGAAAAAAAAAAAAAAAAAAAAAAAAAAAAAAAAGAGAAAAGAAAAAAGCAAAGGGGGCATCCAGCGGCCTACCTCAGTTGGTAAGGCACGCAAGTGGCATTCAGGAGGTCTTGGGTTCAATCTCCATTGGCCTCATGTACCTTCCTGGGCAAGCTTGGCGCCCGCCACCTAGAGATATGCCGTTGGTCCCCCCGAGTGGCATTGCGCAGGGACTGCTCATGTTCATAGGGGGAGGGGACCGGAGTGGAGGCACAGTGACTGGCCCATCGAACCGTTGGTCCCCCCGAGTGGCATTGAGCAGGGACTGCTGATGTTCATAGGGGGAGGGGACTGGAGTGGTGGCACAGTGACTGGCTCTTTCGGTCCTGATGCTACCGGCTGACCCCTGGTCGGTATCGCCCACCTGCTGTAGAAGGTATGGCCTCTGCTGGTGGGTGCAGCCCCCGCATGTTCCCTCGTTGGAGGCTTGAGCACGGATGTGGCTGCTACCGTGTTCCCCGTACTACTATAGAGACAAAAAAAAAAAAAAGGCCTGAAAGGCCGTCCTGTCCAGATTCTACAGGTAATTGAATTGGTTGGCCTGTGCCACCAGTACCTCGCCCACAAGGAGCCCTTTGTGATCTGATTGTCATTCGTTAATCCATGACTAAGACGGGAGGGCCAAAGAGGAGACTCTCCACTGTGACTGACAGCCAGGGGCTGAAGAAACGCGTCTGGTACGTGAAGGTGGACGACCCGTCGTTGAAAAAGGGCAGGGGGAAGCCAAAGAAAGGCGCGGAGGAGAAAACTTTCTACGTCCAAGTTCCAGAGCAGGATGTCCACTGCTGGAAGGAATTGGTGGACTTGACGGACCGCGAGAAGAAAAGGCTGTTGAACAGCGTCTTGAACCTTAMCATCGTGTGGGTTCAAACGAGTAGCAAAAAGTTGKCCGAGCAGGAGAAGTTCAVTGTCAAGGAGATGGTCGASACAATAAAAATRGACCGGATTATGCTGAGGCTATGGCACTACGTGGAGTTCGAGTACGAGGAAATGGATAAGCGGGAGTGGAATGCCAACTCCACGTTCTTCAGGTCCAARAAGCAACTGTTCGAAGAGTTCAAGGACAGAGGTCTCGTCGACAAGCTTTGGAACGAGAGCAAGAAATTTTTCACGAACACTACATACGTCAACAAGTGCCCTCAGTTTCTCGGGTGTCAACACGACAACAACATCAAGAGAACAGCGGCCCTCGTCAACGACCAGCATTTCTGGGCGGAGTGGAAGCTTGTCGTCCTTTCGGTGATCACTGGAGATCGCACCAAAGGCAAAAAAAACCCTCGGGGCGTTGATAAATGCATCAACATTATGTGGACAAGGACAAGCGCCTTGACGACGCTGGCCCAGTTTAACGTCGACCTATTGAGTGTCAGAGATCATAAGGAGGCGCTGGGAAAGCTAGGGCATCAGCTACGCTCCCACACTTGCRTGCTCGACTTGTGCGGTGCTGTGGACCGTGCGCAATGGGACTTTGGGGCATTCGCATCTCTGAGTGAGTTGCTGGGCTTCGTTTGTCAGGACTACTGAACATTGGTGGTATTCGTCCCCTGCTTGTAGAACCTCTCCTTCATGACATGTTTGTCTGCGCTTGGGGCTACCCGATGCTACACGGGGAAGTGGGTTCGGAAGACGGCATCGAAGAAGACGCATCAGTTTGRAAACAGCGTCTGGGAGGAGCCGGATGTGATGCACATCCTTTTCAAAGGCGAGGATCCTCGGCTACAGACTCACCCGGTGTACGAGGGAGCTGTTGCTGAAGACGACGTCGCCGCTCTYCRRAGGAAACAAAAAGTGACACCCACGGATGTGGAGGAGAAGTCTTTCAAGTCTTTGACTTTCGCGGRCATCGRAAACCTGACCYAGAGGGGGGCTYTGTACAAGGACGGCGAGCGGAATCCRAATCAGTTGTGCAATCAGTTTYTTTTCTTYTRTGGTGTGGCGGATGCCGTGCTGTTTTTGGGCAAGCCGCACACGCAGGTGGTGTGGAGTCTGCTTCAGCAGGGAAGGCACGTCTTGGCCGTGGATGGGGACACAACGCAGCTCGAATACACCGTGCAGTATGTCACCCATCAAGTGTCGTCCAAGGCTTACCCATGCGATTTCCACCATGTCGTGGTTGAGCCCGTTTATGCCCCGAACAAGGACATGTTCTTCAAGTTGACTCTGAAGAAAAGGCGTCAGGTCTACTCCTTCCTTTAGGGCGAACAACCAAGGTTGAGGTTTGACCCGCAGTACGTGGTGCGAGAGGAAGTCGCCATTGCGGTCCTCCAGGCCTACCACAGAGCGAGTCGGGCCGGCGCTGTGAGCTTCATTAAGAGGCTGGAATATGTCTTTTTTAATGAGGATGTTGTCGATCCGGCCGACTTCACTTTGGATAAGTACAAGCTGGCATTCGGTGAGGAGGATGACTTCAATATCGAGACTGAGCAGGAGGAGAGCGTTGAGGACGACCTCTTCGATTTGGACGGGCAATTGGCCATCTTCAACGCCCAAGTTTCTGAGTCGCCATCAGTATGCAAACCGGGGACACCTCTTGCTACACCTACCTCGGGCGGTCCCATGCCCGTGTCCTCCTCAACGCATGTCAAGAGGGGTGGGTTGTCCCGTCTGAGGAGTTCGCCGGGGGAGCTTATTCGTCTCACACCGCAGCCCAAACATCTTCGGCCCGACCATCCAGTTCCTCCGGACCATCCGCATCTCAAGGCTCCTGTGACTCCCTTCCACATGGGTGACAAACACACCTTCTCCACAGCCGAAGATTGGGGCCATGATATCGTGTGGCACCCCGACCATTTGCAACCAGTCCCTCTCGACGGCGAATGCGCAGTGGCTGTGAGGGACGTAAGTGGAGGGTAGATATATGACGTTTGTTGGGACCTCGAGACATTCAAATCTCGCGCCTACGATGCGGTATTGGAGAGATTAAGTGAGGTCAATCGAGGAAATAAGGACGACCCTACTCTTCGCGAATACGCRGASACGYTGTWCDAGTTCTTGCAGTCAAATAAATGGTTGGAAGTGTCCTCCGCGTTCTACGCCCTTCCGTCAAGCCCGTCAATTAAGCAAGTGAGTTGGGAGTTGCCTGGGGTCACCCTGCCGGTAGGAGTTGTGAAGCACAAGTCTCGCGGAAAGGACGGCGACGGGGATGGTGAAGGCTGCCAACAACGAGGTACCGGAGGTGGAAGTGAACAGCGTTCGACGAAACAGCGGTCTCCGGGGCAAGCAGGAGGCGGAGAGGGGAAAAAGGGCAGCTGGGAGAAGAAGAAGCCTCGCAGCGGAGAGAAGACAAAGCATCACAGAGAAGACGGGCAGGGGTCCGATGTCGGCCGCGACAAGGACGGTGGGGTTCTGGCGGTAACAGGCAGCACCTCAATGGAGACAGGGAACGACTTGAGGCCTGGGTGTATTACACGGCCTGGCGAGCAGGACCCTGTGATTAGCTCCACCAGCGAAACACAGTTTGTTGATGCGGTTGGCGGGGCGGGTGTCGCAAAGCATGGAACATGCTTCGCTCAGCTCCAAAAACGGTTGGCGGATTGTCTCTGATCAATCCGAACCTCGGAGAGGACGTCGTTGTCCGGAACTCAGTGCCTTCCGGGAAGCGAGACGACAACATACCACGGGTCCGGCAGCGACAAGCTGGAACCATGTTCCGTTTCGCCTCAAAAGGAATTTCGGATTAATCCGAACCGCGAAGTTCCAGCCATCGAGGGAGCACAGTTGTCTACAGAACTGGAACGGGTGGTCCGGGTTTTCGAAAACCCTGGCGACGAAATTCGGATTCATCCGAGCCAGGAAGCCGTGTCTGCCATGACAGACGATCGGTGTCAGGATGCAGTAATGTTGTCCGTGGAAGCCCACAAGGAGCTGCAGGCGGACTGTCGGACTGAGGGTGAGTTGGCGACCAGTTCCAATGTCGAGCCCAACACACTCGGAGCCAAGTTAGAAGTCGTAAGTGACTCCCCTGTGAAAGCGGTCATGTCGGCGTCATTGGAAACTGCAGGGGCTCGGATGAATCCGAACCAGGGCCCTGTGAATATCTCCCTCCCTGATGCATCTTTCGAGACGACCGTGATTCGGATTMATCCGAGGCACACGGACGAAGGACTTCAACTCGCAGGCGTTGAGGGTTGTCGACTACTGACGACTTTGGACAAGGACAATTCCGCCGACAACCGGATTGATCCGACACTCAGCGACGTCGGGATGGAGCTACCAGTTCAGCCGGGATACGACGATCCCTTGTACTCCKCCCTTCACAACGAGGCGATGGGGGAGGACGTTCTGAAGAAGGCCTCTGACGCTGTTGGAGATAGATTTCTCTATTTGAGTGATGACGACAAAGACACAGCCTACGGGGACAAGAAGTTAAGGGGGGGAGAGGTGTTGTTGGACATCCATGGGACATTGAGCCCAACACAATACGACACAGTGGCAATGTAGAAAACACAACCTGTCGATGTTGTGGACGTCGACGATCTTTGTCCAGAGATGAATATACCGTCTACGGTCATCGACGCCGACATCTCGAGCCTGTCAAGTTTCCCTGTAGGTTTGGAGCACGTCGTCGCCTCGTCGACGCGCGCATGGGTGCCAATCGTGCTGGGACTGTCGTCGGTGGGCTCTGGCGAAGTGGTAGCTAGGCCTGGTAAGCACTGACTTTCTCTGCTTTCTTCCCGCTCGTCAGCCCATTCATGAAGTGTTGTTTGCTTCGTCGATTTCGGGGAGGTGTATAGGCGGCCGCCAACTGGATTGTGACGATGTGCTTCGTGAGGTGCTGTTTGCTTGGTCGCTCTTGCGAACTTGTGTTGTTGATCTCCTACTGAACTATCTGGGTGGCTATTTCTTGTACAGGTCGACGAACTCGTGGACAAACACCCATGTCGCAAGAGCCGCCTGCCCTCGCCAGGTTGTAAGTCCTGGTTGCGGGAGGCACTGGTCGTCGCAATGTCACTGATACGTTTCGTGGGGACACTAAGCCTCGAGGCCCTCCCAGAAGGGTAGTCGTGCCCGTATTGGGCTCCCGCGCAAGACTCGTTGCAGAGGMAGCGGGTGTTGCCGAAAAAGACTGCAAGGAATTCGTTCTCGAGGTTTGCAGGGATATAAAGGACAGTGCTAGTTTAGAATCAACTGTGTGTAGAAGGTCCAGAAGTAGGGGTGACRTTATGCGTAAACGTTTCGGACCACAGAGTAGCGGTTCCTCGGACCATGGCCGCTAGGACCACTCCTTGAAGACGTTATCTGCTTCCGGTTGCCGCTCACTATCATCGTCGCGCGTTTGTCGTCGCACAGTTTACAGGTATCCATCAAGGACATCGTCACACTCATGGATAGATCCGGGGAGCTCAACGATGAGGTTGTCAATTTCTACATGGCGATGCTACTGGAAGACTGCGGCCGGACTGCCGCTACCATGAAAACATACACCTTTAACTCCTTCTTCGCCTCTTTACTGCTTCTACGAGGTCCGACAGCTGTTCTCAGATGGGCTAAAGATGTCGACCTYCTRTCTCATGACCTCGTCTTGGCACCAGTGCACAAGGACGGCGAACACTGGAGCCTTTTGGCCATTGACTTCTCTAGACGTGTTTTGAAAATCTATGATTCTTTCTCGTGTTCCTCATCCAAAGATTCCTTCTACTCCCCACTTCTGGATAAAACTGTTAAATTTTTTAACAAGGTGGCAGGTGCCGCCGGTGATGGTCGCACTTTCGACCACTTCGCTCGCGAGGTCAGCGTGAAAGGTGTCCCTCGGCAGCACGACGGTGCTAGTTGTGGGGTGTTCATGTTGATGTTCGCTTCCTGTTTGGCGAGAGGTTTACGTTCACCTTTTCGTTTCTCCCATAGACACATCTCCTCTATCAGAGCTAGACTAGCTTTGGCGATTTGCGATGTTGGTAGGTAAGCGTCTATCCCTTTGTTGATCATGTAGTGTAGAAGGGTTGACGTAGAAGAATATTTTGTTCTTCTCCGGACAAAATTTGTTCCTTTTCATTTTTTCCGTGAGGGACTGGTGGATGTTCTCRGTTTGGTTCATAGCAGAACTGGCTGTCACTGCCAGGAAATCTCCGGGTGAACTTGTCATGTCCCCGGCRTGTTTGTCGTCGACAATATTGTTCTTTCTCATTGGATTTCAATTATCACGAACGTCCCCGTTGTTGGGGCGCCTCTTTCGTGATTGAATATCTCGCTTTCGTCATTTTGTKCCTTGTGTGGTGTGATGTTCTGCCCGCATACTAACTCTATGCGTTTCTGTCTCTCTCCCGAACCTCCCCCGTCGTCTACACTCATCTATGCATTTTCACTTTGAATGTTGTGAGGCGTCACAGAGAACAAAATACAGCACACGGGCCTCTTTATACATTTGATGGCCCGTCTGGCGCTCCGCACTGTGCGCTTTGTGATTCCGACATTGAATGTTGTCAATTCTTTGGCCCGGCAAAGTTCCCCTTCTGCACGAGCGTTCATACATTTAGTTCCTATGCATCACCCAATACAATGAAAAATTTGAATGTGCCGAGATGGAAAACCCAAAAGGCGATGCCAATGGCTGTTCGAATGTGATGAGATTTGAATTAAGGTGGCGCGACTGAAAATACAATTGCATGATTGGACAAAATTGGATGTGGTGACGGAAGGATAAATCACAAGGCGAAGCCGATTGATTCTACAAAGTGACACAAACTGAATTGAGCTGGCACTCATGAACAAATGACCATTGTATGATTGGTGATCGCCTCAGTTTCGAAAAAACGTATTCAAGAATCAGCTCTCTCTCCCTCTCTCTCTCTCTCTCTCTCTCTCTCTCTCTCTCTCTCTCTCTCTCTCTCTCTCTCTCTCTCTCTCTCTCTCTC
>BFEA01000843.1:103393-117512 GCA_003427395.1 Chara braunii | reverse complement strand
CTCTCTCTCTCTCTCTCTCTCTCTCTCTCTCTCTCTCTCTCTCTCTCTCTCTCTCTCTCTCTCGGTCTCTCTCTGTCTTTCTCTCTCTCTCTCTCTGTCTTTCTCTCTCTCTCTCTCTTCCTCACCCGGATGCAAACTCGTGATCGAGCACAATTGTACACTAACGGGCATTATTGCAGGCGTGCGCCTCCCCCTGGTTGCTTCTTCCCACTCTCCCTCTTCCTCTCTCTTTCTCACTCTCTCTTCCACCCGTCTGCTCGACCTCGAGCTTCCCCGACGGTTCCTCGAGCTCTTCGACATGAGCGCGGAAGCAAGCGTCCCTGGGCACTACCGCTCACGTCCGGACCCGTCACTCTCACGGCCCGCCTCTTTCTCGACCGTCCTCTCTCGTCCCTTCTCCATCCCTTGTGACCTTCTCCTCTTTTCTCATCGTCTCTCTGTCGGCACTCTACCTCGTTCGTCCGTTCGCAGTCCGAGCCGTGCGCAAATACCCTCTCCGCTAATACCCTCGGGCGCCTTCTAGCTAGAGCCTTCACGCGAGTACCTTTGTACGCTCCTCCCTCCTTCTCTGCCTCTCTCCTTCTATTTATCTTCGTCGCTTGGCGGAGCTCGCAGCTTCTGTCCGCATCTTCGGTGGCTCCTCTGAAATTTTTATGAAATTTTTATCTCCCGCTCGTCTGCTCCGTGCTGTACCACCTATTCCTTCCTCCTCTCTTCTCCACTAATCCCACCCTTTGATCATCCTCGTCCTCGGATTCACAAGTCGCGTCTCTTCATCTTCTCCCTTCCTATTTTCAAGAAAGTTGCCTTCTCCTCCCGCCCTCATGATCGTCAGGTGCCTTTCCCCTGTTCCCTCTCCCCAGACCGTTGCCATGCACTTGCACGAGCCTCCCTTGCTTCAACCGCTTTTCCCGCTCACGCATCCGTTTGCTGGCTTCCCTCGGAGCGCGAGCTAACAACAGGATTTCCTATATTTTTCCGATGCCGGGTTATCCCCCCACCAATCAAGCCCGGTATTTTGGCGACTGGTGCAGGCACTTCGGTATTAGCCCGACCTTCCTTTGCCCTCCAATTCGTCTTTCGCCCGATCCTTTCTCACCTATGATTCATCCTGCGGCTGCGCGAGTCAGCCCGCCCCCTGGATTCAGATTTCCTTAGGACGCCCGACACCCTGCTGATTCGTAGCTCACCTCGTTGGCCCCGCAACAGTGCTCATTGCAGTTGTCGATCGCGCTCCTCCTTTCAACCGCCGTCTTTTCGGCGCCAAGTTCGATCCTCTTTCCCTTCCTCAACCGGCAATCTGTGTAGCCCCCTCCCTTGAACTCATCGCCTCCTTTTCTTCTTCCTAGAAGGCTTCTGACCGCCAATGCGGTTATTAGATTAGCTTGATCATGTAGTCGGCCACCTTAGCGCTTTGTGCCCCATGCCTGCCTCTAGCACCAGTATGTCGTGTGTAGTCTGGCCTCATCAATCAGCCGGTCATCTGTTTCATTTATCCTGGCGGGTAAAACTTCGGCCACCCAGCCCAGCTTGGCCTAGTTCCGTAGCGCCAAACCGTCCTCGGAGCGGCGGTCATGGATGAAAGTCGATCGCCCTCTTCCCGAAGGTATTCCTCGGGTTTCACACCTGCGCTCCTAGTGGTCCTTTGACCGCCTTAGTGGTTGCCCCAATTTCCATTGGTATGCCCTCAAAGCCCCCCACAACAACCCATCTCCGCATTAGATTTCCTATCAGCTCCTCCCTTCAACCTGACACCGGTTGCTTCCTTCTCTGCTAGTGTGCGTCGCGTCGGAACCTTTGATTTCGGGTCCGCTCTCATCCCTTCTTATGTCCCGCCATCGACCGTCCGTTTCCGTGCTTGTTCAAACGTTAATAGAAATAAAAAGGGCAAACTTTTCAAAAAAAAAAAAAAACCTCAAGCCTCAGGCATCCATGCATCAGTCGTGCAAAAATAAATAAAACATAAAAAAAAACAAGTTGTGTATTGTCAAGGAGTGCACTCGGCTGGTGGGCAGCCGCCAGACAACCAGCCCATACCCCAACCCTCGCCGTCCCCGGCGAGCTTTTCCCGTAGCCCTCTTTCCCAAGCCCTTTCCCCCATCCAATGGTCGTGTCTTTCCTTGGCCCATGGTTCACATTGTCCCACCCTCTTTTTCGTGAGGTTTTACTTTTTGGTTTTTAAACCGCATCGCCTCATCACAGTACTGCCCTCCCTTAGTCTCCTACCTGTGGAACTATGATACATATTTCCTTCGACTATGGTACACCACCTCCCTTTGGGACCGCGACAAATGCTCTCTGTAACTATGGTACAATATGTTTTCTATACTATCGCACCTTTCCCTTTTTGGCATTACGATACATGTTTTTTTTTTCTAACTAAGGTACATCACTCCCATTTTCCCCCTAAGCGATTCTACATTCGTCTCCGTCTCCTCATCTTTTTCTCGCGCCTCTCTCTCTTTCTCTTTCTCTCTTCTCTCTCCTGCTTGATTCTCAAGGCTTTCCTTGAGGCGTTCCTGCTCTCTTTCACCCCGCGTTTCCCTATTTGGTCGGTATCACCGTCGTCCTCCCTTGGCCGTTTCTTCCTTCTAGGGGTCTTTGGCAGGGGAGGTTTCCGAACCTTATACCCTCTCTTAGGCAACCGCGAAGAGGCTCCCTGCTTCGAAGTTTCTCCCTCCCCGTGGATGACGACCACTTCTGCGTCGACCGCTTCCTTGCCCTTCTTCCCTGGTCCCTCTCTAAGGCTCTTTCTGCATCGAAAAATTTTGAGGCGAGCCCCCGCGATAGGGTCCCGTAATCTAGTCCCGTCCAATTCGGCAAGAAGGTACACCCCTCCATCCAATCTCCTTAGGACTCGGCACGGCCCCATCCATCTATTGGCCAACTTCCTGCTCCAAGTTTTCTCTAGCGACGAGTCGTACACCAGGACGAGGTAACTAGTTCCTATCGACTTTTGTCGGAACCGCAGGTTTTTGTCCCACCTTTCTTTCCCCTTCTCTCTCTCCTTCTCGATGTTTTCCCCTGCCTCGGCAAGTCCTACGTCAAGGTTTTCGGATATTTGTCGTATCCTAGCCTCCAATAGTTCAGTCCTCGTCATGTTGGACTTCCACGAGACACTCGTTCAAGTATCGACGTGAAATTCGATGGGCAAAGGGCAGTGCCTACCAAACCAAAGCGTATAAGGAGGGTACCCTGTGCTCGATTTGACTGTAATGTTGTCGGCCCAAACTGCTTAGCGCAAGTATTTCGGCCATTGCTCTGCGTGACCCTTGCACAACTTGGCTAGGGCATCTACAAACGTTTCGTGACCTTTCTCGACCGGGGCATTGCTCTGGGGTGATAGGTAGTCGTGTAGGCAACCTTAATCCCCGCCTTTTCCAATATCGTCTTAACCTTCTGACTTAGGAATTCGAACCCTCTATCCATGACGACCTTTCCGACGCATCCGTACCTCGCGATGTACTCTAAGATAAAGTCACCCACCTCTTCAACCGTCTTCTTTTTGATGAATTTTGCTTCCACGAATCTAGTAAGGTCGTCGTGGGCGTTGATTATGTACCTAAGCCCACCGACTCCTGTAGGCATGGTCACTAAGTCAATGTAGACCTTTTCGCCTGGAACAGTAGGTAGCGACGGAACTAGAGGTTCCCTATAGCGAACGGTCACCCTCCTTTGGGAAGCTTCATAAGTCGAACTGTACTTTTCGACTTTCTTGTACTGCCCGTCCCACCAATAGAGCCTACGAACCTTATCAAAAGTTCCTTTCACTCCCCTATGTTCTCCGACGACCCCATCGTGTAACTCTTCTATGATCGCTCTCCTTTCCTCCGGATTGCAAAGCACTCTCATGGGAATTGCAAACTTGGTGTGTCTCTTAAAGAGATGGCCCCTTCGTAGGCAATACCCCAGCGCCTCCCTCTTGACTACCTCGGTGCCTCCTTCCCTAACTGCTAAGTACAACCCTATATCGTGGTACTTCCCGTCGTACAGGTTAGCGAGGAACATCCTCGGGACTTCTTCCTCTCGAGCGGTTGCCGCCACTTACGCCCTACTAGCAACGACTTGGATCACTACGTCATTGGTCATTGATAAAGCCACTTCCTCCAACTTTGGATAATCCTCTTTCCGGATGGGGAGTCGGGACAAGCCGTCCGTGACCTGATTTTTGACCCCGAAGATTCTTTCGACCCTATAATCATAGAGCATGATATAGATCATCCACCTAGCAATAGTAGGGTCTGTTAGCGAAAAGTCCTTTTGAAGGACGGCGGCTACCGCGGTCGGATCCACTCTTAGGAGGAACCACCTCCCATAGATTTAGTGACGGAAGGTTTTTAAGCAGTGCAATACTCCCAACACTTCCTTCTTGAACTGACTATGTTCCTTTCGGCGGGGTTTGAGGCTCGGCTCTTAAATCGAAGGGGTCTCTCTTTTCCGTCCTGATCCTTTTGCGATAGAAGCCCTCCTACGAAACAGGGCCCTGCGTCCGTAGAGACTATAAAAGGGTGGTTCTCCTCATCCTCGAAGAAAGGAATGCCTAGGACTTGCCCTCCTTCGCGGAACTCCTCTTTGAGGGTTTCCATGGCCGCAGCATGTTCCTCTCCCCAGACCCAACTCTCTATTTTCCTAAGCAGTTGCCTAAGTGGCTCCGCCTTCTCGCTCTAGGTTCGTATAAAGATCCTCCAGTAACCCACTACCCCTAGAAATTGTCTAACCTCCGTGATTGATTTCAGTGGTGACGACCAAGTCATCAATTTCTCTAGCTTCGTGGGATCGGGCCTCCGCCCATCCTTGTCGCAGATAAAACCCAATATCCTGAGTGACGACACTCCCCAACGACTCTTAGTACTGCTCACGGTAAGGTTGGCGTCCTCTTTTTTCGTAAGGACCTCCCTCACATCCACCATATGATTTACCACAAACTTCCTCACGCCGGGAAAGACCTCTGTCTCATCCATTTGGACCGACCCTTTTATCGGGAAGTAATCAAGGAAGACTTTCACTTTATCCGGTATGAATTCCTTGAGGACTACGATCATGGCCCTTTGGCATACGACCACTCCTTTGGTCTGCCCCATGGGTACTACCATCATTTGAGCCAACCGCAGAGGCATGTGCATCTCGGTCATATGCCTATCCCTATAGTCCAATGGAATCTCATCATATCTCGAGAAGAGATCGTAGATCGAGTAAATCGAACGACCTGCCGATGCTTCTACGAGTAGATCGGCCTCAGGGATGGACCCCACGTCCATTATGGTGACCGCGTTGGTCTTTTAGAGGTTTTGGATCCACCTCAATTTGTTGCTTCCCCCTTTTCTCAGAGTAGGCGCTTTCACAAGGTTCCGCAACAAACGTCCTTATATTTTCTTTGATGAAGGTCACTATCTCCTCCTTCTCTTTTTGCGCATACTTTCACGGAGGCCTATCTTTCCAAGGCACGTGAGGGATCATGTGGATCCGGGCTGGCTTGGCGTACCTTGGGTCGATCCTTCCTCTTTTCGAGTCGTCAAAGGCTATAGTCTTGTCGCAACCCCTTAGAGTCATAGTCACATACTCCTCTTGTTCGGTGAGGTTCCCATCCCCTATGTCCATTTTTACTAGAGTGTCAGCAGTAATTCTCTACCTTTCGGTCTTCTTCCACTTCCTAATGATATCGGTGATTTCTTCCTACGATATCGAGGTTTCCCCCATTCTATCCCAACTGATCGCAGCGGGCTTCACTTTTTCCGCCACGCTTTTATGCTTCTTGATTCCGCCGGCTAGGGTGATTCCTCCAAAAAAGACAGTCTGACAAACCCACCGAATTCTTCCTCTTCGTCCTCTTTCTCATACCCCACCCCATCGATTATAATTCGTTCTCCCACATCCTCGACGTCCACCCGGTCTCCCGGGGGTTCTTTGTCGGCCCACGGCGACTCCTCTAACCGGACCTGACACACTCGTGACTGGGCTTCCCTCCTCCTTGGGATACTGGTTCGGTTCCGCTCATCCTGAGCATCCATAGTCTTTAGGACCGCCCTGATCCCATTCGGGCTTTGGATTGAGAGAGTCTGATTCCCGTCAGGAAGGTCGCCTGTGGTGGCGTGGACCGCGCTCAGCCAGGTTCTCCCTAGGATCAGCTCGGAAGAACACTCCTTTACTGAAAAAATGGGGACTGTAGCTTCCACACCAGCGACGTCAATCAAAGGGCTGTGACATACCCCTTCCGTCGGTTGGAGCTTATTGTCCGCAATGACCATGGACATGGATACTCCTCTATCCACCTCCAGTCCCTTTGCGATAGAGTCCCTACATACGGTGGACTCGGACCCATTGTCCACCACGGCTCTCATCTTTTTTCCACTTACCACGGCTTCGACCTGACCAATCCAAAGCACATAAATGTTTTTAGTTTCATCTTCCGAAAAAAAACTTGCCGGCAGTTCTTCCATCGTTATTCGAGACGACTGCACCTCCTCCTTTGCGGGCCCATCTCCGGGAATTGTCGGCCACCCCGCGAGCGGAATCCTCACGTTCTTGGTAATGCTTATGAACTATTCTCTAGCGCTATTGCTAGCCACCAAATACTCCAGGAGAGTGCACTACATCGGCTGCATCAGAGTCCTCTGCGAGGGGGCTACCGTGTTTATCTCGTCCAAGGTGCACTTCATCTCGAACTTCTTCGCCCCTCTTTTCCTAGGTGACTTGGGTGACGTGGGCTCTTCCCCCTTTCTCTCTTCCGCGACTTTGAYGTCGAGCATTGGTTGGTCGTCSTCACCRTTYSTTTTTCTTCYCTYTGTARCGAGCTCCTTGCTCTTAGATGGCCCGGCCCCAACTTGGGTCCTCACTCTCAGGCAWGGCCCTTCTTCTTCGGACTTGGTCTCAACGAATTTAATGCTAGACACCTGGGGCTCCCTTATGGACACTTCTCCCGGTGCCTCTGTTATTTGGACGCGGGATGAGTTGGAAGTCCCCCCTACCTTGGGCTTCTTTCCCAATCTTGCCTCTTGAAGGGCTATCCTTTTGTCCACATTTACCTTCATCGAGGGGTAGAAGGAGACCGCTTCTCCGTCATCTCCCCACACAACCCACTTATTCTCATTTAACTTCACCACACCCAACCTTAGGGCTTCTGTACGGTAAGGGCACTCTCTCTTGATGTGTCAATCTTCATTGCAATAGACGCACCCGCTTCGAGTCGGCGAATTGCTAGGGCGAGGGGCCACTTGAGGTGCCGCTCCCATGGTAGCTGGAGGACCTGGAGGCTGCGGCGTCCTAGCTTGACTTACCTCGGGACGATTCCCCGCGATCCTAGGTTAGGGAGGATCTCCCCTCCGTCCATCCTTTGCATCCTTCCAATGGGAGTTTCCCCATTCCGAGGCCCGATTCCCTCCAGCCTCACGATCGCTCTTCCAATTCCCTTGGTTACCGGGCTCGCTCCGCCAACTCGGGGGTCCTCCTCCCCAGTGTTGACCGGGAGGTCCAGGAGGCTGCCTTTCGTACTTGCGGGGACCGTCGCTCCTTTTGGTGTGCATACTCTGGAGTGCCATGTCAAGACTCTCCTTCATGTACTCCCGTACGTCCACCCCTTCGCCCGTATAGACCACCTCGACGACTCTTTCGAAATTCGCGGAGCCTCTAGAGGCCTTTTTGAAGACCTCCTTCCTCTTTTCTTCAGGCAGGTGCAACATAAACATCACGCACATGTCTACCTCAGAGAGTATCCCTCTATCCACCAAAGCTTGCGACAAGCATTTATCCTTCGAGTAAACGCCACCTGACTCTCCTGCTCCCCTCTCGTGACCCGACGCAACCCCTCTATCGTGGGGATCATGTCATCACACGCGAAGATCGTCAACAAGCTGTTCTTGAAGGTCTTCCACCTCCCATCGGACGGGTATACGGCCCTAATGGCTTGGTCCAGTTCCGGGTCCGAATGTTGTATAAAGTGGTCGATCCACTCTTTCTCCGAGAATTTCTTCCGGTAGGCGTAACTTTCTCATTTCTCCACGAACCCTGTTACGTCTCTCGCGTTAAAGTAGAGCGACTCTAGTCCCAGGTTCACATCGTAGTAGGGGACTCGGCGATCGTCATATCGTCAGAAATAAGGACCTTCCGCCGGCCCATCTATTGTCGGATCGTAGGGTTTGTACCAGGACGGGTTCAAATCCTCCATCCGAGGTCGAGCTCTCGGAGGTCCCCATGGCTCCTCCTCGCGGCGGCCTCTATAACCCGAGTCTTCACGTTTCCAGTGCATGGACTCTTGGCCCCTAACCCCTCTCCAGATGTCTCCGAGTCCTCCCATATTCCTTCCTACTGCTTTTTCTTGTACCCATGCGGGACCGGTCTCCCTACCGGCCCATCTCCGTGATCCTCCCCTAATTTTGATTGATCGTTCTTCCCCTAGTTCCCTCCTCCTTAGTCCACCTTCTTCGCCTCTTCTTGGTGCCCAGCATCCAGCCCTGTCACGAGGGCACTCCTACCCCTCGCCGATTCTTTCCTCTGTGTCCACGTGGCCCGCCTATCGGGCTTCGACTGGGAAGCCCCTTGTGGCTTCTGCCACCCTCTCTCTCACCGGCACACGTGGTTCCATTTCTCGGTGCAAACGCTCATCCGGACTCGCATGTGGTTCCGAAACTTTCTCTCCGAGGCGTTACTCCAGGTTCCATAAGGCCCTACCAATAGTTTCTACCCCCTCGGTCACTCCTTCGGCCGACTTGCTCAATCTCGCCCCCAACTCGGTATCCTCCTCGGTTCGCCCCATAACAGCGGTCTTAGGTGATCGAGCGACCCCGTGCTCAACCACACTTTCCATGCACCAGTTTTTAGTCGCTTTCTCCGCTAGAGTCACTCTCTTGGCCTCCTGCGTTGTTACTCTCCTCCGAGCCTCGACTATCACCTTCGGATTCTTCACTAGTCACAGTCCATCAAAAGTCACGCACTTTTTTCTCTTCGTAAGAGACTAGCGCAAGGTTGACAATCTTTAGATCCAAGACGCCCCTAATCCCTTCCTGCGAGCACCATCTAATCAGGCCTCTATCTACCTCTCCGGCCTGTCTCGAGAACAGGGGCTTGATGAAATCGCCGACCAAAGCCCACCACTCGAAGTCCGTAACCTCTAGAGACTTCCAACACAGGGTGAACAGCTCGCGCCCCTTCTCTTCTCCTAGGGGGAATTTCTCAATTATCGGTCCTCTAATTTGGACTTTCCTCACTGCTGCGTCGTCGGGGTAGAGCAAACGGTAGACCCAAGCAGAGACGTCCCAGGTCCGGCCGTGGGCTGCCCGCGGGATTTCTATCCTCCCTCGGTATTTAACCTTCTCTATCTCATGCCTTCTCGCTACTCCCACTCTCCACTTTCTAAGTTGATCTTGGGCTTTCTCCGCGATACCCAACGGGTCCTTTCCTTCGGCTAACTCGGTAGCAAAGAACTGTCGATCGTCGTGAGACAAGAAGATCTCAGCCCTTCGCGTGCGGGTACCCTCTCTTGAAACTATCGAGAAATGAACATACGTCTCTTGCCCGTAGAGTTTGAAGAATTCCGTAACAACCTCCCCTTCTTCCTCAACCTTGGGGAGGGTCACTCCATACCTAGATCCCGACTTCCAAGCCCTTTCTAAGGTCCCGACAGGGTTCCCCTTGTCGTATCTAATCATTGACCAGCTCACCTGACCCGAGCTAATCTCTCCGCCGCCTCGATTAGCGAATCCTCACACCTCTCTTGAGAACCCTCGCCTTGACCGAGTACCGTCCGAGGCAAGGCTTTCTCGTACTCTCCCGCTCTATCCCWGAAACGCGCCTCCACTAGGTGCACCCTGGCTTCGAGGGGGTTTCCAAGCCACCTAGAGTCCTCCTCAAACCTTCTCTCAACCTCTGACAAAGGTTCCCTCCACGTTCTAGAGAACCATACTCCTCTCGCCCCTCTAATAAAAACCGAGAACCTAGGTAATGTGGTCCAAGACCTCCTTTTCCACAAAGCCAGTCGTCGGATCTCGACGAGGAAACTCTTCTCTGCTCGAGTCACTCGGTGTTCTTCAAGGCCAGGGCTAAGCTCCGCTCCCCCTTCTACTTTGACCTCGGGGCTGTCGTCCCTTGTTCCCAACTCCGAGGTTATCGAGTTGGAGGTGTAGGTAACTCTCATGCCTCCCCTCTTCCTGAGAGTAGTTCCTCTTTCAAATCGTCAAGTATCTTTACCGTGTCCGTCTCTAGTAACTTGATTTTTCGCAAGGACCCCGGTTTCGTGCTTCTTTCCACCTCCCAGCAAAGGGTCAGCATTCTATATAACTCCGCCCTTACCCTCTCTAGACCCACCAGTTCACTTGCGTCAGGCTCACTCATGCCTCAAGTTCCTTCGTCGGCATACAATTGCTATCCGTTTGAGATCTGAGGGGTCTAGTCCTTCCAATCTCGCCTCACAGATCTTCCCCAAGTACCTCCAAGAGATGGTCAAAATCCTCACGTGTTGGCCCCAGCCTGCGAAGGCGTAGCCTAGGCCCTCTTATGACGACCATCTGTCCTCGTACGGATTTTGTAGGCACCACGTTAGTAGGGAGTGCAGGTCCGACCTTGTGAACCGAAATTGGTTCAGGACCGAGATCCTACGCTCCACCGCCCTTCTGACTATTTCGGAGGGATAAACTCGCTCAAGGATAAAACGAGGGACTCTGACGGGGTCACTGTCGAAAAACAGGGGTACCTCTTCCCGACCCGCGTATGTCACTTGGTATACCTTTTGATACCTCTCTTTGGGACTTACCTCCTCCAGAAGTCTCTCTAGGCGGTCTCGTACTACTCTCGCGTCTAGGAGCGGATCTTCCTTCAACTTCAGGTTACGGACTACCTCCAAGAGACCCAATTTAGAAAGGAACACCTTGGCTTCGCCGATCACCAACCCCCCCCGTTACTCACTGGCAACCGAACGAACGCCTTCCCTCGGCGGATCTCGGCCACTTCCCTTCGAATGACCCTCGTCTGATTTGTTTGGCTCTCCTTGGGCAACGAAATGAGGACAACCTCCCCCTCCCCTCTTATAGGCTCTATTGAGGCCCAAAGAGTTCCGGGAATCCCCCTTATCATCGAGCTTCGTATCGTCTCCGGTTAGCCACCTACTCTTCCCCAAAGAGGCGGGCATACGGGACGTCGACGACGTGAGTTTGGACCCCATCAAATTCTATCAACCTCTCGAATATAGGGGTTAGTTCTCCCCTAGGGGGGATCCTAGCGTTAACACACCACGTTTAGAGCCAGAATAGCCCTCTCGCCCGCACCCCGAATTCCTGAGCAGCTAAGAGTATCGCTACCACTCTCCCTTCCGGTCCCGTAAGAATGAGCGTCTCAGGAATTGGGGCAGGTCTGAGTGGAGCATCCTGGATGCGCGAGGGACCTCGCCTGGCTCGGCGAAGGACACCTGCATCCACGACTCGAAGGTCCCCTCCTCGTAATCGCTCAGTACCTGATTGTTCGCTACCTGCCTCGCGGATTCGCGGTATTCCATATGGGTCTCTAGGCCGGTCACTAAACCCCTCAAAATCTCGGCCTACATGTTCTCGTCGAGGAAGATTGTAGCGTGAATCTCAAGGAACCGACCGAGGTCAGGCGGACCTCCTCTTTGCACCCCTTTTTTCTAGGTAAGCCTGCGAGCTCGAACCCACACGTAGGCGCCTTTCCTGATGACCCCTCCTTTCTCAACACTTATCCAGTAGGGCACCACGCGAGGGTCCACTGGGATCAAGACTTTTCGTCTGTCACCGACTTTTATCGCTTCTACCACTCCGTTTTCGCTGAGCACAAATCTCACCATCTACAGGTGCCGTATTGAAGACCCACTCGTGGTATCTCTCAGGCGAGAGGGTAACAGGTTTTTCTAGAGACCCTAACCTCGTAAGAATACCCCAGAGTTTTCCTCGTGGAGGGAATCCCGTGATCGACACAATGTGTGTACAGTATCCTAAGGGCCCCAAATAGTAATTCGAAACTCCTTCCTCTTTCTAGGAGTTTTACCACCTTGCCTTCGTTTGCACCCGAGAACACAAAGTCCAGGACCCACGCGGTCACGGGATAACTCGCCCTCGCGAGCTCACCTGCCCTAGCGAACCTCTCCGACTCTATCGCCACAAACCCAAACTCCTTCCGGGCCCTATCTATCCACCTCCTTCAACTTCTCTAGCCTCTTCGATTAATAGGTCCAGCCCACCTCCTTGGCCTAAGACCAGGGGTACTATAACCTTTGACCAAACCCCCGGCTTGACGAAGATTATCGTGGTGACTTTGAGATGCACCTCAGTCGTTCTCTCTTCCGCCTTCTCTGATTCTATCCACGCGAATTTTTCGCCAACGGTAATCTCTCCCCCTTCTAACCTTCTCCAATCGAGGATGCCCCCGTTGCTCAGAACTAAGCTACACACCCCTCGCTCATCTAGAGGGGACTCGAGAAACCTACCGATGTCCCTGTTAAATAGAACCATTCATGCTAACCTACTTTTTGGCGTAGCACCAGATGCTCACCGACCAGTTCTGAATGTCAGTTGTATCGACACATCATATGATGTTTTACAAGCAAGCAGTGGTTGATAGCAGGCCCCCTTTCCCGGTCTGGATCTTTGAGAGCAGAGTTTCGCACTCCACCGTAAGATCCATATTGGAGAAGGGGACCTGCTACCCTGCCGCTGTTAACTGTAGTCATCATAAGGGAGTCTATGACGCGAGAACCCGAAAATGAGCAATTGCGGGGGAATATCGCGGCCGCATGACGAACTTTTTGGCGTAGCACCAGATGCTCACCGACCAGTTCTGAATGTCGGTTGTATCGATACATCATATGATGTTTTACAAGCAAGCAGTGGTCGATTGCTGACCCCACTCTCCGGTGTGGATCTTTGAGAGCAGATTAGACGCAATCCACCGTTAGACTTACATCGGAGAGGCGGACCTGCCATCATGCCGCTGTTCACGGTAATCATCATGTGGGAGTCGACAACTCGATGACCCCGCGATGTTCCAATCGGAAAGTTTTTTTGTGTTCTGTGCAGGTGCTAAACGTTCGGTGACGAGAAGGAACAAGCTCGAGTAGCCCCCAACTTCGGATGGATCCGAGACACAAGACGACATGCCGGACAAGGTCGATGGCAGCGTTGGCCAGCGTCGCTCGGTCACTTTCAGCCTGGCAGCGGCTATTCCACGGAGGGCTACGGATATGGCACCACATTTCTTGGCATTAAATCCAAAAACCATCGTCACCGTCGCCGGGGGTGATCACGAGCCTTCGCCTTCGCGAGAAAAAGACCCGACGATTTCGCAATCGGAACGTGCTATGCATTCTGCGCGGCTGCTTATCATCGTCCCATATGCAGCGTATTGACGCAAAGAGGAGTTTCTTTCACCGGGTGTCCAGGGTAACACACGACTTTTGCGGGGATGAGAATGAAAACGCTTGTGGAGCCGGCGACTTCGGATGAATCCGAGACACAAGATGTTCTGGTGGACATGCATGATTACAACCTCGGTCGTCGCCGGTCGCGTCATTTTCTGCGATGCAGCGGCTGTTGCACAGAGGGCCACGGACACGGGCACCACATTTCATGGCAGTACCAAACGATCTAGAGGGCGGCAGACTGTTTGGAAGCGTCGTTTGCCTCGAAGGCGTGCAAGAACATTTACTCGATGGTCTACAGTTATCGAGTCGCACATACAGAATCCGACGGGTTGTTGTTTGGCCAAGGATCGTCCTTGGGGAAGCCTTCACGCATCGCCTTCAACGTTGGGTGCACGCGCATGTATCTGATTGATGATTCGGATGAATCCGAAATAGTTATAGAACGTCACCTTCGCAAGTTCAAATGCAACAACGCAGGTGTCAACTTTAGTCGTCACGAGCAAGTCTCCTTCTCCCTTAAACACAAGGTCTGACCACACGTCCGTATCTTGTGACATACGGGGTTTCCTGCGGACAAGGTCGTGAACGGAAGCCATACATAGCATTCATAGATGATCCATACACATGGATCTGTGGCTCGTCGACTGTTGCCTTCTCCGAAAACAAGGACATGTATTTCATCCTGACAAACCCTCTTCGTCGTGCTAAGGAATTCCCTATACAGTCACGTATTTCAGACACTTTCTTTTCCACATCATCGCA
>BFEA01000843.1:69459-89067 GCA_003427395.1 Chara braunii | reverse complement strand
GGGGGACGATTCAGTATGTTGATGCTCGCGCCCAATAAAAGGAGAGCATATGTATTCCACCACGACACTATCAAATGCTTACAATGGGATTTCGGACTCCTCATGTATATCACAGCAAAATTTGAAGAGGATTCTCTGAACGCGAAATAGACATCATGCTCTCATCATTGCTTCATGCACCCATATAGTAAGTTGATATAACACTTCTTTGCGCTGGACGCACTGCTCTTGTCCTTTAATCCGTTCCGCCGCTTCCGCCGCTTCCGCGACTCCGCGAGTATTCCTGACGGAACGGATTGATTTAGACTTTAGTGAACAGCCGACAAAAATCTTCACCACAGTCTAGGCATCTAGTCCCCAGTACACCGTTTGCAGCCGTTAACATGACGGCCTTCTATTCGCATTTGTCATTTTATCTGTGGCCACGTGGCACCTGCTTTGTGCGTCCTAAACGGAGGAGATTACGCGGATTTTTTGTCCACTACGATCAGCAGATTACACAACAGCCCTACGCTTACTTCTACATGTAGCTGGGTTTTAGGCGAAGCTCCCTGCCGTCTTGACGAGGATGCAGGCCCTGGGGTTGCTGTGACCGTTGTTGAAGTTGCCBCCGTCCTTGTACTGCGCTGCGCTGATCTGCACCTTGATGCACGCGTTGAGGAAGTGGGATGGGTTCTGAATGCTGGGGAAATGSCGAGACGCGATGTGCCTTCCGTTGCCGTAAATGTGGTGACCGCATCTGTTCTGGTCCCAGCTTCCGCCTGACAGCAGCGAGCAGTGTGCGGAGTTCACCGTCTGGACTGGCCTCGTGTCCGGCCTGCATTAACAACAAAACGAGTTTTATTTATTTATTTATATTATTTATTTATATTATTTATTTATATTATTTATTTATTTATTTAATAAATATTGCAACAGTCAGATTTGATAGCAACGATCACACCGTAGGATCATGTGTCAAGGAGCAGAGTTCACTCAGCGAAGACTCACACTAGCACATTTTTAGCTTATTTGTGGACGGAATTTGGGGCAGATGCATACAGATCCGGCCGTAAATGCAGTCAGATGCATTTATGACAGTGCTAATGGGAGTATAACCCCTCATATTCATCAACGCATCGAAGAATGACAACAGAAGCAGGGAGTGTAATGTCGTCGTCGATTCACTGCTCAGTGGTTGCCGGATCTTCAGCTAGAAAGTGGGATATATATATATATATATTTTTCTTTTTCATGTCTTCTTTATTGGTTTCTTGCCCCGGTAGAGTAAGAATGACTAAGTATATCTGGATCACAACACACGCTCAGGATTGGAAAAGTGAAAAAACAAAAAAGGAAAAAAAAAGAAAAAGAAAAAAGAAAAAAAGAGAAGGCGAATAACAAGTTGTGCATCGTTTCGCACATAACTCGACCGCGGCTCGCAGTTGGCAACTCGATTTTTTCTTTTCTTTTCTTTTCTTTTTTCTTTTTTTTTCTTTTCTTCGCCTCAATTTACCAACGTTGAGCTCAGAAATGAAAGAAGAAATGAAAGAACGAAAAAACACAGTCGACATACAGGAAACAGGAGAACGACAGACAAGAAAGAAGTCGAAAGAGCAGAGACATTGTGAAGTAAGAAACAAAGAAAACAAGAACGCGCAGTCATGAGAGAGAGAGAGAGAGAGAGAGAGAGAGAGAGAGAGAGAGAGAGAGAGAGAGAGAGAGAGAGAGAGAGAGAGAGATGAAAGGGGAAAGGATAGGTACATGATGGAGGCGTACCATTCATTTCAATCTTAAGCCTTAAGAAAAAAAATATATGTTCTCAGTCTGACTTGTAGTTTTTTCTATCTGTTGAGAGGCCAAGGGGACGACGCTGACTTACCCGTCCTGATGCACGATATGACCGCAGTCGACGTAGATATGGTTGTCTCCCTTTCGGACGAGAGTGATGGTCGGCACCTTGTCCTTGTGGCCATGGAAGAAGAAGTCACAGTCCTTCAGAGGCTTGTCGCACCCGCAACCACCATTGCACGTAGGAGGAGGAGGAGGCGGAGGGGGACTACCCTTCCCTGGGCAGTTCGTCCCTTTGCATTTTCCACAGTCGTCCTCGTCGGGGCAATATTTTCTACCATACACGGACGGGAGAGCGGCGAAGAGGACAAGGCCAACAAGCCCGATACCCAGCAGCGTGGAAAAGCGCTGGCGCGCCATGATGATCGTCGTTTATGTCAGAACAGAGGGCCCGTGAGAGAGAGAGAGAGAGAGGGAGAGAGAGAGAGAGAGAGAGAGAGAGAGAGAGAGAGAGAGAGAGTTCGAAGACGGGTCGAAGGGTCGAAGGACTACGCCGGCGATGGTTTCCTCAGCCAGAGCGACACAGATCGTCGCTGGAAACCGGATGGACGTACTACGTCGTGCATGCAGTGCATGGGATAGATAATCCGGACTCCTCTTCTTGTGATATATATACCTATACTCTTGTGGGCTTGCTCGGCGCTCGACGATCGATCTGCTGGTATAATTGCGAAGTGCACACTACGGTGGAGTGATGTCCCGCTAAGTTAAGGAGGATATCTTCCCTGCTGGCCGTTGATCTTTGTCATCATCTGCGAGAAATCCAGCTTTGGGGGGCATTAGCGTCCGGGGATGTGAAATCTCCATCGGTCGGTGAAGCTCGCCCGCTGCTGCCAAATGCCAGCCGTACAGAGCGCAAACCCCTACCGTAGAAGAACTGAGAGTATACACACACACTAGGCCCTCAAAATCACAAAAAGGTCCTCGGGACATCCGTTAAAATTGGAACGATACAGAGAATGAAGATCAGCATGGCCCCTGCGCAAGGATGACACGCATAAATCGAGAAATGGTAAAAAAACACAAAATAAGCGGCCAAGTCCAGTCCTTCGGTTACAAGGAGACAAAAATCTGGCCGCTCATTTTGCAGTTCTCTGATTTGGAGGGCCGCGTGTGAGTACGCCCTCAGCGAGGGCGATAACCTTTCCTCCCATCCGACTACCACCCGGTCCACAGAAGCCGAACATCCTGCAGCCGTGCCCTGCACGCCAAGGCGGATGCGGGCACGCCTCTGTGTGCGGACAGGTAGACAGCCTACAGCAGTCCATGTATAGACACAGCCAGTTGCGTACACATGGATCGCCAGATGGAGCGCTGCATGGGCTCTGACGCCGATTCCATTAATTCCAAAACAAGGAATTGAGGCTGCCAGGATAACTTCTGTTTTCTTTTTTTGTTTTTTTTTGTTTTTCTTTTCTGTTTCCTTTTTCGTTTTATATCAATTCGTTCTTTTTTTCTTTTTTTCTTTTTTGTACACCTCCCAAGGCCTTAGAACCTCCAAGAAGGCCTTTTAATTCCTGACGTCGATATTTTTTTATTTTTTATTTTCCACAAACAGATACTATTCTGAATGTGTGTGTGTGTGTGTGTGTGTGTATGTGTGTGTGTGTGTGCCGTTTTTTTCTTTTTTTTAAATTTATTTCGACCATTTCTCGATTTATGCGTGTCATCCTTGCGCAGAGGCCATAATAATCTTTTTTCTTTTTTCTTTTTTTTTATATATAAAATTAGCCCTTCGGCGGAGCGAAGGGCCGTGAAAAATTGTGATAAGCTGCTCAGTGTGCTCAGCCCACGGTATTCTTAAAGAAAAGGCGAAAGAATAGTACGCCAGTTGAGCTGGACACGCAGCTGAATTAATAATCTTCCTTCTCTGCGTCGTTCCAATCTTAACCGATGTCCCAAAGCACTCAATGTGTTTTCCTTTCACATCTATTCGTGAGCTCAGGGGCGAGGTCCCACTAGCAAAGAGGATTGGATCGAACGCCTGAATCTGGACTTGTTTGTGGAAAGGTGCAGAATGTCGCGATTGAACTGCTTTCCCGCATCTCTACTTAAAACACGTCCAGATTCAGGATATTTATCCAATCCTCTTTGCTAGTGGGACCTCGCCCCAGGGGGCCGGTCCCACTACTGTATTCCTGCGAACATAACGCGCCCTGATAATTAGCGTATACAAGCTGGCTTTCTGGTCCAATACATTCAAAATAAAGGTGCGTTGTGTTCGGGGGAAGACGGTAGCAAAGAGGATTGGATAAGGCGCCTGAATCTGGAGGCGCTTTGGGCAGAGATGCAGAAAAAGCCAACTGTTCTCCATATTCAGCACCAGGTCGCCAGGAGCGTCCGCCATGAAGGCGTCGAACGGGGGCTGAGCCCTACTAGCAGCGTTGAGTTTTCTCAACACCTGAATCTGGCCGTGTTTGAGGAGATGTGCAGAAATGGCGTTGAATTTCGTACAACCGCACATCCCCTCAAACACGCCCAGATTCAGGCGTGTCTGCAGATCTCGTCAAACAAGGCCAGATTCAGGTGTTGAGAAAACTCAACGCTGCTAGTGGGACTTGCAATCTGGATGATGTGCTTTAGGCAGAGATTCAAAAACGTCAAGTCATGTAAAATTTGCAAAAAAAAAAAAAAAAAAAAAGGCAACTCATCTCAATATTCTCTACCTCGTCGACACGGGGCGTCCCCATACAGACGTCGAACAGCATTGGATCAAGCCCCTGAATCTGGACGTGCTTTAGGCAGAGATGCAAAAAAGCCGAACTGTAGTTGACCTGTGGTAGTTTTATGTGGTAGCTGATTACACTGGGGCCGTCTGTTTGCCCCCCGCCCTCTAGCTCAGCAGAAACTAGAGTATAGGTGGATATTTCAGATTGTCCTGAGGCAATTTGCTTAGCGTAGTTGTAGCATGGACGCTGGCTGCAAGATAACCTCTCAGTCTAAGGACTGTAATTAAACCGGCTGATGCTGCCGGGATAACCCCGGGGGCCAAGTCCCACTAGCAGCGTTGAGCTACCTCAACGCCTGAATCTGGACTTGTTTGTGGAGACGTGCAGTTCAGGAAACTCAACACCATTTCTGCACATCTACTCAAAAGCGTCCACATTCAACCGTTGAGGTAGCTCAACGCTGCTAGTGGGACTTGGCCCCGGGTTGAATTGTGAGGTCCCCGGCCTCGATCTTGGTTATAAAAAAAAAAAAAAAAAAAAGCCGAACTGCGTCACCATGCAGACGTGGAATCCGATCCTCTTCGCTAGTGGGACCTCGCCCCAGGACAACGGCTCCCAGCCCCCTTCTGACTGGGGGGATGAGGTGCGCGACCTTCTTCCCCCCGAATACAATGCACGGTCATTATAGCTGTATTTAGACTGAAAGATTCCATAAATACAGCTATAATGACCGTGCGTTGTATTCGGGGGACGAAGGTAGGGGCGGGCCCATGGATGAGTCGAGGAAGGAGGTCCCTCGGCCACCTCCTCATGGATGGGCGGCTTTTCAGTCCAATGCCGGCTGTCGAAAACAAGGAGTTTCCCTTTCGACCACTCCTCATAGAACTTCAACCTCAAAGCGAAGACGGAGTCATCTGCCATGGCCAGCGGGAGGTAGTATCGAAGTTTCTCAGCCCATTCCTTTCTTTTCTTTGCTTCCGTTGACAGGTTCCAGATAGGCGTGTACGGCGTCTTCTTCATCGCCAACGCCATGAACCGCACCCACTTTTGCACCTCGTCCTGTTTCTTCGAGGCATTGTCGAGCACCACACGCGGTTTGCCCTTAATTTTTCAGATATTGCGAATGTCCCGCATAGATAAAACCTGCAAGCGCGGTGGATTCTTCTTGTCTTTCATGTTGTCTTCGCAGCTGACATGGGCGTAGCCGTCGAACTCGTCGTCAAGGAAGTAGATCGGTCTGAACGGCCATTTACAGAAGTTGTAGTAAATTACTAGTAATCAAACACGGGATGGTCTTTCACCATCATCGCCACCCTCGCGTTATGCTGTCCACACACAGGATAATACCAGTATTTCTCCGGGTGTGAGTTGTCGAAGTCAGCAGGCAGCACGCGCACAGCAGGCTCGCCGTTCTCTGGAGGCGAGATGATTGGAGCAAAAACAAAAATGGGCTTCATGTATCTCATGTCTTTACGTTCGTAGCAGTCGATCATAGCCGACGCGATGGTATCAATGAGGAACTCGTCCAAGGATCGGTGGTTGTACGCGTCTTCCCAGTCTGAAATAGCTAATATTCTTTCGGRATGGATGTGCAACACGACGTCCTTCTGCACCCCTGTCTGCATCTCGAGGAAGAACGCATTGTCGAGGTTAAAGGCGTTGAGGTTAATCTCCACGTCGTCATCCCCCTCCCCGCTGTCGCCCTCGTCTGCTTTCTTCCCCCTCGATGATTTCGCCCTTTTCCCGGAAGACTCACTGGTTCTTCGCTGTGTCGACAAGTCTTTTGGCGTTTCATCCCTACCTCCAACCCTTTTCCTCTTCTCAACAGAACCGCCCTCTCGTGTTGTTGGCGTCCGAGCACTCCCTCCTACCTTTCTCTGCCTTTTCAGAGCACCTAVTCCCTCTCGCTCTTTCTCATCCGGCAAGTTGCGCTTGCCTCCCGACTGAGTCTTTTCAGCCGATCTCTCACGGAACAGCCCCTGCTCGGACACGTCCTCCTCACCGGCGAGGTTCCCACTTGCTTCTCGTTCCAGGCTCAACTGCGTCTGCAGTTCCCCCGGCGCTGGTCGGGCCCGGCGAGTCGTCTCATCTGACCCACACACCTCTCGAACTTGCGGACCACCCGCTCGATCTCCAGGCGAAACCTCGGCCACCTGCATGCCACGAACGAACGAACCGATCCTTTTGACCAGACCACGAGGAGTCGTCGATTCTGAGCCCTTTCCCAACCGTTCGCCATTGCCGCCTTCATGTGGCTTCGACTCCCCAAGCAAACCGTGGCGGCAAGATACATGCAAGCCCGGTTTTAAAGGAGCACGCGGATGGTCGTCCTCCTAGTCGTTTGACATGCCCACCTCTTGATCAGGAGGTGTAGCTGGCAGGCCACCCTGACTTCCCATCTCCCTTTCAGAGCACTCTCCTCCCGCGAACCGAACAGGACCATTGATCGATGTTCCAGGTCCGATGTTCACGACACTAAAAGAGGTACCAGATTTCGCCCWGACCTTGAGGAAGTCTGTGACGTGAACGGCCTCGTCGTGCCCCGACGCTAGCGGGAGAAAGTGAGGCAAAAACATCGCACGATGGCCGTACCCGCCGAACATCCTCCCAGCAACCTTGCATCCCTTTACGATGTCGTCGACAGAACCATCACTTTTGCATCCCTCCCGGCCTCGTCCGTGTGAAGCCATTCCCTGAAACACACGGAGGAAATGAACCCACATTCACTCAGAACAGTCAACGCGTCCCAACATCAACCACGACCCACAACACRTATTCTGTTATCGGTCACCCGGACTCCAAAAGAACGAAGTTCAGTCATAGTTAGCCGACAGTGGTCCACAAGCCTGCACGATTCGGATGAATCCGAGGCATCGTAAGCCATCCTTGTGACACTGCCCTTAAGAGAATGAATGGTCGAAAACGAAGACCGTGGGATACATCGGATACATCCGAAGCAGACGCAGTCGAAAAAGCGATGTCGCATAGGCACCTGCACCGGGAAAAGCAACACCTCGCAAGAAGGCCCTAGAACGCTGATACGGCAGACGAAGACGAATAYGTTGTCATCCGAAGTYGACAAGTGGATTGTAAAGTCCGYCGTTGTAGTTCGGATGAATCCGAGSTCCAAAGCGGTGTGGACCTCCCCCTGTCGGTCCGTAYGGAACTCGAGTTTTCTTGTCCTTCTGAGTCGGTAACGGTTGTGACTCGGATGCAAACGAATTCGAACAACGMGGTCCAGAGACGGTCGTCCACAAGAGGTMATCTASARMACGTGTTTTCGTCACCGACCTGCGAGCACTGGGTTAACCCTATCCTGCCGGAGGTTTGGTTCGGTTGAACCTGAACTTCGCAAATGTGGCTCGGATTAATCCGAGACGGGGACCGGCGGATGGACCCCACGGTCTGTTGACGCCCATCCAGCCATCCGAGCTTCCATTATTCCCCAGCTGTCGTCGGGTCCAACCGAATTTCCCACGGTGTGTCTTCGTCCTTGAGTGTTAAAGACGGGTGTGGCTATGATTTATCCGATTTCGACAGAGGCTTTCCCGATACGTGCGACCACGTCAGGCTGCGCCGCGACGTACAAGTTTATCAGACCGTACGACGTCGTCAATACCCTCTGCGCATGTGGTAAATCCGAAAATGCCACCGGTGTGGTTCGGATTAATCCGACTTGGCCGAGGCGCTTCGCTTTGTTGTCGCCCCACCACACACCGGACCTCCCCGCGATTGCCGTGGTGTGTCATTATAATCTGTGCGTCATCACGGGGGATATCGTCGTCGTCCTAAGTTTTAGTTGGTTGTTGCTCGCCCAATCCAAACAACAGACACGTTTGCTGTAGTCGCAGCACAAGTTTCCATCTTGCCCAATCCAATATAGCCCCGCACCCATCAGCGTGGCCACGCATGTTCAGGATATGACATGCGGACGTGTGAGTGTGCCATCTGATCGGGGCGAGATGAAGGAGTTTCGGGAGCAAGAATGCATGCGTTTCATTGGCGATCACTCGCACCGATCAGATGGCACACTCTGACGTCCACATGTCACGTCCTGAACAAGCGTGGGAACGCTGATGGATGCGGGGCTCTATGCGACAAAGGGGCTCTATGCGGCAGCAGAATGGATGCTAGGCTCCAATATAGCCCCGCGCCCATCAGCGTGGCCACGCACGTTCAGGACGTGACACGTGGACGTCTAATGTGCCATCTGATCGGTGCGAGTGATCGCTAATGAAACACATGCATTCTTGCTCCCGAAACTCCTTCATCTCGCCCCGATCAGATGGCACACTCACACGTCTGCATGTCATGTCCTGAACATGAGTGGCCACGCTGATGGGCGCGGGGCTATATTGGAGCCTCGCATCCATTCTGCTGCCGCATAGAGCCCCTTTGTCGCATAGAGCCCCACATCCATCAGCGTGGCCACGCTTGTTCAGGACGTGACACGTGGAGGTCTGAGTGTGCCATCTGATCGGTGCGAGTGATCGCCAATGAAATGCATGCATTCTTGCTCCCGAAACTCCTTCATCTCGCCCCGATCAGATGACACACTCACACGTCCGCATGTCATGTCCTGAACATGCGTGGCCACGCTGATGGGTGCGGGGCTATATTGCTGCCTGACATGCTTTCTGCTGCTGCATAGAGCCTCGCATCCATCAGCGTGCACACACTTGTTCAGGAATTGACACGTGGACGTTTGACTGTGCCATCTGATCGGGGCGAGTGGTCGCCAATGGAACGAGATCCGCAAACGCACTCCGAGGTACGTTCGCGAAAGAAATAGGCGAACGCATAAGACGAACGAAATAGAGGCGCTGAAGACAAACTAAGGACGGGGACGAAGATGGTAGTTGAACACAACGACACACACGTCCACGTGTCAAGTCATGATCATGCGTGGCCACGCTGATGTGTGCGGGGCTCTATTCGACAACATTCTGTTGCCGCATAGAGCCCCGCATCCATCAGCGAGCCCATGCTTGTTCAAGACCTGCCACGTGGGGTTCCTAAGTTCCATTCAGGTCCAAAATATAACAATTTTAACATGAAATTAATAGCGTGCGAGTACCAATTTAAAATATAATGTCATATTTGAACGAATAACATGTTGTTAGTGAAAATGCCGCCTGGTACTGCTAAAAAATCGACCCCAAGGACCAGGGGAACTGTTACCCAATTTCGTTGATCGATTTCAAACCACATTCGATAAATCCACGCGAGACAAGAATTCCGCTCAAGACTTGTTTATTGATCACCTTCGAAGTCCGACCTTGAAAGGGAAACTGCAGAAAAAGGTTCCGCTGAAAACAACCAAGTTGTCGGCTATCATCACTAAAGCGTTGGAGCTAGACTTGGCTGATACAAAAAAATATATCAGCCAGGGAGACGAGGATATTACAAATGTAACGGCCAAGAGACGATCTTGGCTACAGGCGGTCGAACGGKTTTATCCCCGCCCCGATCATGACCTTCCCAGCGGAATCGTCTCTGATATCCCGGCTACTTCTTCTCCCTCTCCCCTGGTGAATTAACTAATCGCAGCCGTTAGAAGCGGAACCCCATCCGAACCCCCCTCGTTAGCCATAACCAATTTGCATCTTGCCCAGATGATCCATACGGCCACTACTAAGCAGTCCGAATGGATGAGTAACCTGATCCAAATGCAGGCGGCTCACATGGAATGGATGAAGCAGATAATGAGCCGGCACATTAAGCGTATCCCGACTCCGGCCCGACCTACCCCTGCATCATTTCCGCTGTTACCAGCTCCACCTGCTCCAGGATTCGCCCCTGAGTTTTCCCTTCTAGGTAATCCGGCAGGAAAGATCGAGTGTTTCAACTGCAAACAGCCCGGGCATTTCGCCCGAGACTGTCCGCAGCCAAAACGTAATCAGCCCCCCCCTGTTGCGGCCCCAGTCGCCCTTAATCAAGGACGAGTGGCTGCTCTGATGGGCATGGACCAGGGAGGAGAGGCCGTAGCATACGCTCCAGAACAGCCTTCCCCTTCGATGACAATGGCGTCGACATCAGGAGCCTCTTCCTCTGACGCTGCTGACGTGGTCGATCCCCTCGAGTATCTCCATCTTGCCGGAATGATCGGAGCAATCCGATCGGCCCAAGATGATCTCGAATGGGTCGATCGCGAGTCCAATCCTAGACCATAGTTTCGGACAGGGGATATTGATGTACTGAAAACGCTCAAGCAACTAGACATTCGCGTGCCCATCCCAATGGGACATCTGCTCACCATATCTGAAACAGTGAACGATAAACTATTACAACATTGTCAGAAAAATCAAAAGCGCTTCACCTATCAGCGCGTACAACGGATGCTGAAGAAGAAGGGACAAGGTGAGGAGGTTGCACCCCTCGAGCCAGACACAAAAGAACCTGAACCCGAAGCCGCACGTATAGCAGCGATCTCTTTAGCAGAAAAGGATCACTTCGTACGAGCTTGACTGGTACAATGGAAAAGCGCGGAATGTGACTGTGAAGTTTGGGGTAATCCGTTTAGTACCCTAATCGACACAGGGTCTTCTGCAGTGGCCATATCATTGGAGACTGTTAAAAAGACGGGACGACTTGGATCCATTCTTCCTCAATCTGGCAAAGACAACTATGTCTCTGCCGACGAGGAATTCCTACTCTGTATTGTTGGGATTGCCCTGGGCAATGGCGGTGGGCTCACGTCTGCATTTCGATTCGAAACAATTGGTCCTCACACAGACTAGGGGAAAGCTTCAGACTGTTCCCTTGCGGGTTTCCACCCGAACGATAAAACTGGTTCCTAACTCGCTCCAAATAGAGATGATCCGATACATAGATCCCGAGGAATGCTCCCCCTCGCACCTCGGGGATGGAATCGGGGAACGAGAATATGAAGAAGAGATGCCCAGTAAAGAGGAATGAAAGTGTCTGGTCGAACTTTTCGAACATGAAACCCCCGAAAAATTTTGAGTGTGGCCCAACATTGCTCGAAGCTTCCATGTGGATTCCGAAGACAGTACATTCACGCCTCTAACAACCCAGGTCAGTCCTTCTGTCCTCCTCGGGGAACCCATATTACAAGTTTTCGATCTGGCTGATGATTTGGAACCCCCTCGCACCTTGTACGAGGGAGCTCTGTCCTTACGAACGCGTTATCAGCAAACGGAACAGTATTTGGACATTTCTGTTTTCCCACCCCGATCATAACTAATGACAGGAGCCACCATCACCTTGATTAAACAAGAAGCGGAAGCACCGGTAAGTGATGTGCCGAATCTAATGCAAGAAATGACAGATCTAACAGGACTAACTGTGAAACCGACTTCGGTTGGTTCAGAGACTGACGCTGAAACTAAAGAAACGGAGATGAACAGCCCCGCTGAGTCCCAGATGATAGCAACTGTCTTTTCTTTTAGTACTAGTAGTTCCGTTTTCTTTAGTGTCCATGAGCGGCAGGAACGGCCGGTTGACTGGATCGATATGCCCGGGAGATCGACGATCCCCCTCCCGAGTCACGTTCCCGCGGAATTTCATTAGTCGCTAATCTGTGTATTGAATGATTGCGCAGAAGTGCTGAGCGTGCATGACAATGACATTGGGTTAACTAATGTAATTGAACATGCCATGCTCACGGGAGATCATCCGCCCATTAGTTGCGCTCCCTATCGATACTCGCCAGCTCAACGAGCGGCCGCTTTTCGGCGGATTAAGGAGTTCGAAGCTAATGGATGGATCGAACCCGCTATAGGACCTTGGTCCTTCCTTGTAGTGATCGTACCTAAGAAGGCTGGCGGGATTCGTATTTGCATTGATTATCAAAAGCTGAATGATATCACGATTAAAGATGTGTATCCCCTCCCCCGGATTGATGAGTTATTGGATGCGATTGGGAGTGCTCAATTTTTCAGCAAGTTTGATGTTCGTCATAGGTTCCATCATCTTCTTGTCCGAGAGGAAAATCGACCGAAAACAACATTTGTGCTTTTCGAAGGCACGTGGCAATGGATTCGATGTCCGATGGGTATCTGCAATGCTCCCGCAACTTTTCAGCGGGCCATGAACATGGCCTTTCAGAATTTCGTACGGAAGACTCGTTTGGCACAGAGCATCATCAACTTCTACGTGATTGTGTACATGGATGACATCCTAGTGTATTCGAGTTCTTATGAGGGACACGTGCAACACATCGAATGGGCAATGCATGCGTTACGAGATGCAGGTTTCAAGTTGGCGCTTGAGAAGTGTCAATTTTTCCTCACCACCATTTCTTTCCTAGGGCACGTGGTGACAGACAAGGGACTCCAACTGGAGCCGCAGAAGGTGGCAGCTGTCAGGGACGTGCCAGCGCCAACCACTATCACGCAAATTCGCGCCTTTCTGGGCCTAGCATCGTATTACTGAAAGATTCATCAAGGGCTTCGCGACAATAGCGGGACCCCTCACAAACCTCTTGCGCAAGGATCAACCGTTGATCTGGACGCCCGAGTGCGATCGAGCGTTTTCCAAGCTCAAGGCTGCTCTCATTTCGGCTCTGGTCCTTATAAGACCGGATCCCGAAAAGCCTTTTGTTCTCATCACTAACTGGCAGCCAGAGGTGATTTCGGCGATCCTTGCCTAGGTGGGACCAAGCGGACTTGAGAGTGTGGTGGAGTATGCGTCGAAATCAGTACCTGCTGCAAGCGCAACTACGCCGCTCCGATGGGAGAATGCTATGCGGCTCTCTGGGGAATCAGTCACTTTCGTGCTTATCTGTATGGGCGAAAGTTCACCCTGGTGACTGATCATGAGCCCCTATTGGCTCTGAAGAAATCGAATGATTACTCGAGCATGATTGGGCGATGGGCAACGGTGCTGCAGAGCATGGACTTTGACATCCGCCATCGGAAGCACGAGAGACACGGAAACGCGGACGGATTGACACGGTTACACAGGCCTGAGAAAGTTCTGAAAAGTGAGGAGGTGATCCCGTGGAACGAACCCGAGCAGAAAATTAAACCTCGGTACGACCAAAGTGGAGATTTTGTCGAAGCAGTAAGTGACACGAGGAATAATTTGCCTGCTCTAGTCTCTCCACAATTCAGTCCCGTCTCTTCCCCTCAGTCATCATGACTACTCCACCTGCCTTCACAACCCCTTCTTCTCCTACTAATTCTGCCCCGCTTACTTCCTCAACTTTCTTTGCCACCCTCCCTGATAAATTCTGTTATTTTTGCACGTGCATTGCACGAGTTTATGGGGTCGACTGTCATCCCTTCGAAACTTGGTTTGTCGATTGGGTAGAATGTGCCACGTGTGTCAATCGTGCGCACGGGGCCTGTGTCTGATATCGAACGAATAGCAAGGAATGGAAATGCCCCCTATGTAGAACGAACAAGCTCCCCACGGAGGTTCGATTCGAGGTCGCCTGTACGGACGGCCCTGAATACGACGAAACATACCGACGAGCGGAGTTCTGGATAGATAAAATTTTATTGGCGAAATTAGCAGGGTTATCATTGGGTCGCCTCACCAAACACGACAGACGTAGGGCAACCGAGAGATCTCAGGATTATCGATGGATCAACGGGTATTTGGAAAAGTGTAAAACTGACGAATCGGGTTCGTGGTTGACGGTTCCTCATCCATTCCAGATATATGATTGGATCCGATCTGCTCACGAGGAACAGGCCGCTCATTTTGTGATACGAGTCACGAAGGCAACTGTAGATCAGAACCGATGGTTCTGGTCCAATAAACGAGATGATGTCAAATACATTGTCGCTAATTGTCTTGTCTGTACCGCTGATCGCGCCCCCATACGGGGACCAAACACGATCGTACCAACGGAAGTAGAGCGTCCTTTCCAGCGAGTCAGTATGGACATGACCGATATTGACTTGCCACCTGGCCCAAACCGCTGAGAATATTCTATTTTATTAGTATTAATTGACCATTTTTCCAAATATACCGAAGTCTATCCCTGTAAGACCCGAAAGGCCGTAGAAATAGCCATGTACATCGAACGGTTCCTCTATACCCATCTAGATACGGAAGAAATTCTAACCGACAATGGATCTGAATTTAAGGGTGAGGTAGAAGAACTACTTGTGCGAAGGGGCATCACGCTTTGACATACGGCACCCCACGTGTCCCAGTCGAACAGGTTGGCCGAGAATGCCAGCCGTATGATTAAAACCGCCCTTCGCATGAACTTAGCGGCACACGACACGCGTCCTTGGCCCGAAATCGTATATCAGATCGTCGGGATCCACCGAGCCACCCCTCACGAGTCTACGGGGTTCACCCCCTTTCAGCTTCGAACTAATAGCCTCCCCTGTGTCAATTACTGGGGTAACTCGGAAATTGCCAAAGCAGGGGGTAGAGACACGTGTGCGGCCCTCAAAGCCAAGGCCAAGAGGTACGCCGACTTAATGGAATGGGCCGTTCCGAAGCTAGCCTGGAAAAGGCAAAGGATGACCGAACGGGCCCACGGTAGACAGGTCCGCAACTATGAGGCTCGGAACGGGAATGCTGGGCCCCAGTACCAATATAAATTGGGGGACCTAGTGCAAGTACGTAAATGTGCACGCGACCGGAAACTCGCTCCCAAGTTCTCTGGCTGTTTTCTCGTTGTCGAACTCGGACCCAACGGCGCCAACATGGTGCGCGTCTCGCCTGAGGCTAGCGCCAGTCATATCTCCGTCCCCATCGTCCGGCATACCTCCCACCTCCGTCTCCTTCCTCCTTCCGATCTTCCTCCCTCTTCTCCTTTGGAAAGCGAGGAAAACAATGACGATCTAACCCTCTCTCCTCTTTCTCCCTCTCGTCCCTTGTCCTCCTCTCCAACCTCGCCATGAGTTTTATCACGGAGCGGGTTCTTGACTTACAGCTGCAGCAGCCACGTGGCTAGATCTCAGAAATTCGGCAAGTTTGTCACCCTCGGCTCAATACGGATCTCCGCCGTTTGATGTGATTCTCCTGCGACGAAGGTATCTGTGCCGCCGCTGCGTTTCGGATAGAAGGAAGCCCGCACGCGATAGTGTTTGCAAAGGTTACTGCAGTTCATCGGGGAGCGGGTCCCAGAATGAGCCACGTCAGCACAGCGGCAGGATTCATCGGTGACATCAGCTCGGTCAACCCGCAGAGGCATACCACGATCTTGGCCTCGCTCCGCGGGTGGACGAAGCAAGTCTCCAACGTGTGGCAGCACGTCCTCGCTCGAAAAGGATATAACATCATTCCGATCTCTGCATCGGACCTTGACGGCATTCGCCAAGCACCGCGCGAGCGGCAAGTTGTGATTCCAACCCTCGTCCTCTTCCCCCATCCCCAATGAACCACGCCAATCTTCTCGCTCCTCTCTCTATCTTTGTTCTTCCCTCTTTCTTCCCCACCTTCTGGCAATCCGATCTTCACCCTTCTCTCTCCTTCTCATTCGAGCCTCTTTCGGTCCCTATTATCCATCCCGGACATTGGCGACTGTGGCGCGAAACTTTTGACGAAATGTCTTTCTGTCTGACCCGAGTGCAAGTAAAGTGGACGGGCACTATCGAGCACCCCACGTGGATCGAGAATCAGGAGCTGCTGATCATACAAGGTTGGAGGACTAACGCGAAAGTAGATCTTATTGGATTCCTCTTTGGATCGGTACAACTGGGTCGCCGTCAGCTGATTGCACAGGAGCTCATCACACCGATTGTAGAATTGGCGGACGATCTCTCGCCCGACATCTACTTTCAGAGTGACGACAGTCCTGCTCCGTACATTTTCGAGCGATCCTTGGACCCGTACCTTCAGTGGACTTCGTGCTTGGAGGAACCTAGGGACGAGGATACGCTACCATCGCGGCAGGAGTATTTGAAGCCGTACGAGATCATCCCTTACGCCTTCTACCCGAGGGCAGACGAAGTGGCAGAAGAAGTGGTGATCGACGACGACGACAACGAAGAAGAAGACAACGACGAGGAAACATCAGAGGAGGGAAGCCATAGTGAACATAGCGAGGGCGAGCTGAGTGAGGAGGAAGAGAAAGAAGAAGGAACCGGGTATGAGAGGGAAGCCCCGCCGGAGGAAGCGATGTGTACGGGAACGGAGGCGGAAGATCCGGAAGCGGCGTGAAAGCGCGAAGAGATTGCCTCTGGAAAGCGCTAGCTGGAGTCCGCTAGCGAAACCAGCCTGGGCATCGGTAGCGATCCGACCAGGAGCCAGAGCCGCCGAGGCCCGAAGATGTCGGCCCTGCAGCCCCCACCTCAAGTACCGCGCGACGGAGACAACGACGATCCCCCTCCTCCTCCAGCCCCACCCGTCCCCCAGTTCGCCCACATACCGATGCGGGCGATAGGCCTTCGTCCTCGGACGCTGTCCCGCCGGCCCCTTGATTTCCTCACCCTCGAACAGATCCGTACCCCCGTCACCTTCCCTTCCCACCCTTTCCATCCCCATCTCTTCTGTGACTTCTACTCTACCAGTTTACTCGCCACCGTCCACCCCCACACCTCCTTTCAGTCCGCTGCTCCCACATTCTGCAGGCATCTCCTGCTGTTCAGCGCTGCATGGGAGCGAAGCAACGTAGTAGAGGTCTACTGCGTTGCTACGGGGGCAATCCCCGCCTGTCGCCACTTCGAGATCTTTCGAGCGGCGCATTTCCGCACCCTCTCCTCCTTCTATCTCGATTACCTCGCTTCCCTCCCCCGCAGTGGCAATCATTTCCCCCGCTTGCACCGGATCATCTGATACGAGGAGCTCCCGGTGACCATGGAAGAGATGAACCACTTCCTACCGCCACTCCTCACCGTCATCCCCGCGAGATCCCCGGCATGTACCGCCTCTACTGGCCCATTCCCACTAGGCGGTGGTAGATCCCATTCACTTGAMCCCCCCCCCCCCCTTTTTTCTTTCTCTCCTCCCTTCATCGACACGAACCAGTAAGCTTCGCGAAGATCACGCCATCGACGATGACGTCAACCTACGCGCTGATTCGATGGACTGCAACGAGCAGGGGTGCAGAGCATACGGGGATCGGGTGGACCATGATGGCGTCACCTGGACTATCTCCACGAGGCAGAGGATTGGATATGACAGGGCTGCAGAGATCTTGCCACGGATGTTGTCGCCATCTCATCCGCGGCTCAAGTTATCGTTCCTTGTACTTCCTTCTGCTTTGTTGATACGTTTGGTTTCTCATGCATCACTCTGTTCTCCCCTCTTCTTTTTCGCCGTGACATGCAATCAGGAGATTGCATAATTTTGGAACCCCCTGCGCGTCACATATATGACGAACCACTTCACGAACCCGTGCTATCTTTCGTACCTTTTCTTTTGCTTGTATCCTACCAACCCCTGGAAAAAACCGGTTATGATTTCTTGCTTTTAGGTGCTGCATTTTCCTTTTTTTTTTTAGAGCTCTTTCGATTGTTGAGTTCTGTTTTTCCTTTTGCAAAGTCGGGAAATACATGGAAATTTCCGCGCGCCTTAGCAAGCGCGCTGGGAATTTGGCTCGGTAGTTGGGAACTCCGGGATAAGCGGAACTTCGACGTGTCCTTTTTGGGTGTGTAAATGTTCTTGGGCGCGTCGGGGAAAACTCTCGGAATTTTGCGTAAATACGAATAGGCGTAGGATTTTTTTCCCACGTCGTTTTTTTTTTCGCGCGCGGATATGGTGATTTCAATTTTTGAATTGAGATAGAAACAAGCTGTAACTGTTTCGGTGCCTTTTTTTTTTGTTGTTGACGGCGCCGTGCATGCAAAAGCTTCTTCCTCTCTGTCCCCCGCATCGCTCCGTTCCGCGCCTCCCTTCCCTTCTCCCTCTTTTTTCTCTCTCCCCGTAACTGTTTTTCCTTCTCCCTCTCCCTCTCCCGCCTTGCGTTTGTACGCCCATTTGCGTTTCTCGATCATCTGAATCTTGGACCCGTCTTGCGCCACCTCTCGCGCCTTTTCTCTTCTCACCCTCTGAGCCTCGCGTACGACGCCCAATCGATCCCCCGATAACTCTCGCTCGCCAATCAGGTGCGTGGATCGCTAGGACCTACCTATCGGGCGACGGATCTGATTGGTTGAACCTTGAGTTCCGAGGGATCAACATGGCGTTCTCGGAGCGCTCTTCTCAAAGTCTTCTCCTCCTTCTCCTCCTACACCCCCGCCTTCCCGTCGTTCTCTCCCCCTTCTATCTCCTTTCTCGCAACTATAAAACCCGCAAGCGCGCCCGCAAATCTCTCTTACGTTCTCAATTTCTAAGCCAGCTTCCGGGAAGCAGTGGCTAGGCAGAGTGGATTGATGCGATTCGAAAAGTCCTGTCGGGCTGACGATAGGCTGGCCGGTTGCGCGCTTGATCGCCACGAAGGACTGTGGGATCCGGGCGAACCGTGTCGAGTTTACGACATCGGGGTCACGATCGCAGTGGTGGGAGTTAGCATGCAACAGCCGGGATCGTTGGTGCGGATATGAGGGTTGATGATTAGAGTTGAGTGAGTGAATGGCCTGGGTCATAGTGGAATTAGCGGCGAATGGGACTTAGTTGCGGATTGTTACCCTTGGCGTGAGTGTAAGGCGGTGACGCCGAACTTTTCTCTTTTCGGACCTTGTCGTCTTCTATTTGACTCTCTCTCGCTCTCTCTCTCTCTCCTCTTGAATGATGATGCGTCTGAATGATTGTCCCGCTCTTGAATGGAAATGAGTCGGCATTCTATGTGAAGGAACTTCTTCCGGAACTCTTCCATTAGTTTCCTGGGTAATCCTCCTACGCAAGGACCCTGCTTTCTTGTCTTTTGAACGGTGGATGCCTGTGTACTGAGAGATGCGATCCATCTTTTCCTATGCACGTCTCATTTTTGCACCTTCCACAGTGAATGCATATAGGGAATGAGTGACTTTTTTATTGAATAGATGATTGTCGTCAGGATTTTATTGGAGAACGCAAGAGTGTTTAGATCCGTAGCTCTGTTTACACTGCACATGCCATCTGCCTTATGATGCATGACATCGGCAGCCGAGTCACGAGGCGGCCCTGAGAAACAAGGCGCCCAGGGACCAACCTTGTGTTGGGCTGATCGAACCCGTAGCCATATGCGTGATCAAGCTGATCTGTGTTTGCTCTCTCTCTCTCTCTCTCTCTCTCTCTCTCTCTCTCTCTCTCTCTC
>BFEA01000843.1:40323-59848 GCA_003427395.1 Chara braunii | reverse complement strand
AAGCTCCGATTTCTTCGCGCGTCTCGCATCCCCGTTTCTTGCTTCGCATCCTCACGCCATCTTCCCTCCTTGCTGCGCGCATTTTCCCCATGCCGGACTCTTCGTCTTCCCCTCCGCCCAGCTCGATCCTTACCCCGCGAAGTGATTGGCCGCGTAGTTGGGATGCTCGGATCAATGTGGAGAGCAGGAAACCGCGCGCCACTTGAACGGACACCCCAATCACGTAGGACCATGCCATCCCGCGGGTCGAACCCTCTAACTCCCCACCTTCCTCCTGTCCTGCTCATCTACAACCTGCACTGCCCGCACCTCGCGCTGACAACCTGTCGCCTCCCGCGCTATAAATTTGTGCAACCCTCTCCTCTCTCTCTCTTTGATCTCGGCTGCAATGCTGTGCGAGCTATGCGCGAGAGTCCACGGCACCGAACAGGCTCGACGAGCCCAAGGACGGGKGGAGTGACGACGTGGGGTGGACCCGTGATAGTCTCGGGGCGAAGCAGTCGGAGGGACTGAGCAGCAGTGGGGATTGGACGCCGGCTGCAGCAGGGCCTTGTGGCTATGGTGGTCGGTGGTCTTGGGGAGTTTTGAAGGCTGCGCCTGGGGGCGGCAGCTAATTGAAATTTTTGTGTACAAGAAGGACTCACTTTTATSTCCATTGCTGCTTTGTCTATGCATGTCGTGTGTGTGAAGCCCTGAGTGATGGGAGCTGGTTGTGCACATGAGTGATGTCAAAGGTCCATGGAGGATTAGATGTCCTGTCACGGGTTGTTGATTGCATGCATGTATGTATGTATGTACTCGTCCGGGCGGGGATGGGGAAACTGAACTGGATGACTGTCTGCTTAGGAGTACGAGTGTGTTGATCCGGTTGTTCCCCTCCCCTCCACGGCCATTCCCGCGCTCGCGCCCGGTTTCGGCGTAACTCACACTCTCTCTCTCTCTCGCTCGCTCGCTCACTCGCCTTCTTTTTTGAACTGATAGTCATCGCTCTTGGAGCTTCTTCTCCCCGTACTGGTGACGTCAACCGCCTGCGTCCGCGCGGACGGTCGACGCCCCCACAAGGGGAGAAAGCTTAAAGTTCATCATTTTCCCTCGACGCACCCACTTTTGAGAGAGAAGAATTGCGTCGATTGTTGTATGGATTCAGTGTTGGTTCGGATGACCGGGGACGCGGGATCTTGCCCGTGTTCATCGCGTACCTCCGACCGTCTCATCTCGCTACCGACCTTCCCCATCACAGATGACAACAGCGTCTACTGCGATGCGGACGTATGGCGCACGCTGAGGCGGATGGAGCAAGTGTGTTGGCAAGACCTGCCTCGGGCATGTGATAGAAGGGGGAACGGGTTTGTCCTGATTGATCGTTTTGATTCCCCGACTCTAATATTGCCTTACACGGGTTTAACGGTGTTGACCTGGCCGGCCGCTCACGCCGCGTGGCGGCCGCAGTTTGATTGTCGCGGGTGTCTCCAGGGGGACTCGTGTTCTTGGCGACGGCTGGTCCTGGGTTACGAGGGACCGACAAGTTTCCCCGAGCTTTCTCGTAGTGCGGGGACGCTGCCCGCACAATTTCGAATTCGGATGCCGACGAGTCCTCCCGCCACGTTACCCTCACGAAAACTTTCGCGGGGACCCTGTGAGTCCAACGCCGAGGCTTTACGGCCTCGAACCAACCACCTCTACAGCAAAGACCCGAGGGTTCGGCCACTTCGTGAGAACCGAGGATGAGGCCTGAAGGCTTCGAACCCACCACCTATCCCCCAAACCCCTGACGACCGAAGTTTTGTCTTCCGCAGCCATGGCCCCCCTCCCTTTATGCCTTTTCCCGTCCTGATGCACGACGACAGTTCGTTTTTGCGGAAACCTTTTTGATTTTATCGTCTCGGAGTGATCCGACCCCCACGGGACTTCGTGGCGACAGTTCGACTCCGGGGAAAACCTCTGGCACGAAACGAGGGCCTCCCGTTCTGTCCGGGAGACTCAACCCTTACGGCCAAAAATCCTCGGCCACGCCCCTCCTAAAACTCTGATCGACGACCCCGTACGGGACACCGCGAGGGGGCGTGAGGTTGGTATCAGAGCTGATTCGTTTTGGCTCCGAGTTTTTCCTAGGACGATGACCCTGTTTTAACGTTTCTTCTTTTTTCTTTTTGATCTTTTCATTAGATTTTTCGCATTTTGAGTAGGCTGGCTCCCCGTCGACGGAGGCCCGTGAATAGCAATCAAAACCGAGCGAGACACCGAGCTCGAAACCCGCCTCCCGCGATGGTGGAACCCAGAATTGGGGGTGAAAATGACGGCGACAACCACGTGGGGATGGCCAATCATCCCCTGTACTTTGTACCTCCTCCTTCTGAAGTTCCCATTTTCTCCAAAGACGACACCGACCCTCGCACCTGGCTAGCTGCCTTGAAAGCCGAGGGCTGGTCGGACCAGTTGCTCCGAGAACGAATTCCCGGAAGGTTAGCCGAAACCGTGTTTGAGTGGTATGGACATAACCTCTTCACCAATTGGGCAGCCTTCCAGAGGAAATTCCTCGATAGGTTTGATTGTATCGCACCAGGTCAATGCCTCCGTTTAATAAAGGAATACACGCAGCAGCCTCGGGAGACCTTGGCCAGATAGGCTGAACGTTTTACGTACTTAGCCGAACGCTCCGGGATGGACGGGAAAATGGTACGGACTGATTTCGTCAAAGGACTGTTCGATTCTCGTCTGCAGAAAAAGATCCGCAAGAAATGCAACCCTATAGAACATACCCTGACGGAGCTAATTCAGTACGCAATTAAGTACGGGAAATAAAATTACGATGTGGGCCTGGACTCAAAATCCGACGAAGATGACCCTTCGGGTGTTCGACGCAATAACTACTCCTCTACGACACGAATGTTCGAAGATCGCTTCGGGTTGGGTCCGGGAAAAAAAGGCGTGGATCGGAAAGCGTCTTCCTCTGCTTCGGCCTCCCGTCGCCCTGTCGAGTCCCTACGCTGTTATAACTGCAATCAGCCAGGTCACCTTGCGAAAGATTGCCCGAAACCTCGAGCTACGGGTGGGCCTGCTCGACCTTCCCAAATCCCGCGGGCTGCTCCAACCGCTGCAGGACAGGGGAGGGTGGCCACGGTGATGGATACCATGGCAACGGAAATGGTGACCTCTGCGGCAACCGAGATAGGGCCCGATGAATACATGGCTGCAGCTTTGTTCGAACCCGGGACCATCGGAGTGATACATCACGTCCAACGAATTACCGAGGAAAGCGACCTCGGGTCGTGGCGACCAGGGTTCGAAGACCTTGCAGCGCCTTGCCCTGAATACAAGGATGGCCATATCGACGTATTGGATGCCTTGAAGGCTCTGGATCTTCAAATCCCCGTCCCTATTCCCTATCAGCTAACCATTTCTGAAGCGGCTAACGAAAAGTTGTTTGAACGGTGCCTCAAAAACAGGCGCCGATTCGAGGAAAGTCGAAAGGGCAAAAAGCCGGTCCTACAGGACCTACCCACAAACGAGGAGTCGCAGCCCTCGACCTCAAAGGTGCACGAAGCCGACCGGATAGGAATGATCCAGACTGTAGACTCTGCCTCGGAAAAACCCGAGGTATTCCTCTGAGCCTATCCTATAACCTGGAAAAGTGTTGAGTGTGACTGCGAGGTCAGGGGAAACCCCTCGGCCGCCATCCTAGACTCGGGATCGTCAGCCGTCGCCATTTCTTGGAGATTGACGAAACAGTTGGGAAGGGAAGGACAAGTTCAGCCCCTCCGACCAGATGAGCTGTATATATCCGCTACGAAAGACAGTATTCATTGTAAAGGGCTAATAACGAACGTGTCTGTACAGGTGGGGCGGGTGCATTGTTTGTGTGACGTGATCGTGATGGATGTACAGGCGTATGATGTTCTGCTAGGCATTCCGTGGCAGGCGGCGGTCGAAGCACGAATGCACTTTGACAGTTGTAAGGTGGTGCTCACATCAGCCCACCCCAAACGCCAAACGATACCAATGAGACTGGCGGTGCGCATGCGTACCCAACCGGCGCCTCACCTCACCACGAAAGCCCATCAAATCAACATGATCCGACGCCTGTCACCAGACGAAAATGAACCTTCGACGTAAACTGACAAGACTGATGTACCCGACCGATATCCGATCCGAGTTCAGGATCGGTGGCGCCATTCTTGGCAGCGAGAACCACTAGAAATATTTCGGAGTGAGTCCAATTGGTCGCACGCGTTCTCCCCTGTGGTGGAGGGGGAACCCCTGCTGAGGGTATCCCGAATAGCTGACCTTTCGGAACCCCCTGCGTCCTTGTATCTTAGGACGGACCCCCTACCTGAAAGATTTACCGAGCTGAGGGGGCTGTGCGATTTATCTTTTCGACCCCCACGGCCCCTACTCACGAATGAAAAAGCCGCGATTCTCCTGAAAGAGGGGGTGTCGTTTCAACCTCGAACAAGGGAGTATCGGTGGGGACCGAGGGAACTGGTGCAGGCCTTTTCGGTCGAACCGTCGGCCGAACCCGAACTGGATAGTGACGGTGACATGGAAAGCGAGCCGATGAGTCCGGCGGACAGTCAACTCATTGCGACTGTCCTTTCGGCGAAAACCGACAACTCCTTGTTTGGGGCCTCGCCCGATGCCAGCGCGGCGGTCCCCACGGTTACGACGACGGTCTCCCTTCCTGGGGGAACCGTGGAAGTTCATTTACCAACCCGTGTTCCGGATGAATACAGACGCCTCCTCCTGGCGGTTATATGGGCCTATCCTGAGGCCGTCAATATTCAGGACCACGACATAGGGCTAACCCCTTTGATACAGCATGCGATTGATACCGGGTATCACGTCCCGATACATTGCCGACCGTACTGATATTCCCTTAAAGAAAGACAACTGGCTCTGGAAAGGGTACGAGAATTCAAGCGGTTGGGGTGGGTCGAACCATCGCCGGGACCGTGGTCTTTTCCCGTGGTCCTCGTGCCAAAACGAAATGGTTCGGTCCGGGTATGTATCGACTACCGGAAATTGAACGCCATTATTTCCAAAGATGTATATCCCTTGCCGCGAATCGATGATTTGTTAGATGCTATCGGGGCCGCTCGAGTCTTTTCCAAGTTCGATATCCAACACGGTTTTCACCACGTCGCAGTCCGACCGGAGGACTGACCCAAAACCGCTTTTGTCCTATTTGAGGGCACGTGGCAATGGGTCCGGTGTCCCATGGGAATTTGTAACGCCCCTGCAAAGTTTCAGCGGGCCAGGAATATGGCCTTCGCTGAGTTCGTTAACAAAACCCGACTAACCCAGCCCCTGGTCAATTTCTGCGTGATTGTGTACATGGATGATGTTTTGGTCTTTTCAAAAACACGCGAGTACCACGTGGAACACATTGAGTGGGTTTTGCATGCACTGAAAGATGCGGGGTTCAAAGTGGCCTTGGAGAAAAGCGAGTTCTTCTTGCCGGAGATCTCATTCTTGGGGTACATCGTCACGGTCGATGGACTAAAACCGGATCCGAGGAAGGTGGCAGCAGTTCAAGACGCCCCGGCGCCGGTCACACTCACCCAGGTTCGGGCTTTTCTAGGGCTGGCATCCTATTACCGACGCTTCATCAAGGGGTTCGCCGGCATAGCGAAGCCCCTGATGAACCTGTTGAAGAAAGAGGAACAGCTGATCTGGACGTCAGAATGCGAAGCGGCGTTTCAGACGTTGAAGGAGGCTTTGACATCTGCTCCTGTGTTGGCGGGCCCCGACCCGACAAGACCGTTCGCACTCTACACAGACTGGCAGCCTCAGGCGATATCAGTGATGCTAACTCAGCACGGCAAGGACAGAAGGGAGCACGTCATTGAGTATGCGTCAAAGACGCTGAGCCAGGCGCAGGCTAATTAAGAAGCATGCAAAGGCGAATGTCTGGCGGTGGTGTGGGGGATTCAGCACTTCCGACAATATCTGTACGGCCAGAAATTCGTGGTGGTAACGGATCATCAGCCGCTGCTGTGCCTACGCAACAACACGGACTACACGGGGACGCTGGGCTGGTCGGCGGTGCGTCTGCAAGACTATGACTTCGACATCCGCCACCGTGCCACGCGGCAGCATGGTAACGCCGATGGATTAACGCGCCTTCTGCCGCCCAACAAGTGTCCCACCAACGAGCGACTCATTCCGTGGAGGCCAGAAGTCGCGGCGATGAAACCGCACTACAGAGGAGCTACATGTGCTGCCTAAGGACGACGCCTGAGTCAGGAATGGAGGTTTCATCGGAGATGGCCGACGCTATCTCTCTGCCCTCATCCAACTCCCTTGCTCTCTCGTCTAGCCCCAACTCGTCCTCTGAAACACATCTAAGTCCCTGTTTCTTCTGTATCTTGCCTATGATCCCGGACCAAGAAGGGTCACATCCGGGAGGGCCCAATTTTTTTTTATGGGTACAGTGTAGTCAGTGTCATACGGTCAAATCTCACAAACAGTGCGTTCGGTACCGAAGTGAAAAGACGTGGGTCTGTCCCAACTGTAGAACGGACCAAGTCCCTACCGAGAAGCGGTATCTGGACGCTAGAACAACCGACGGATTTGCGTCAAGTGCCCGCCCGACAGAAGCCTGGATGGACCTCCTGTTGCTACGAAGACTGTCAGGCGACTCGCTATCTGAACTTACCAAAGCCGAACGGCGGAGAGTCACGGAGCGGGTGCAAGACTATCGCTGCCAGGGCCCGACGTTACAAAAACGGAAGGTCGATGACGACGGAGAGTCTAGCTGGTTGACGGTTCCATACCCTCTTGCTAGGTTCGATTGGACACGAGCCGCTCATGAGGAGGATGCGGTCCATTTCGCGATCAAGTACACGGAAAAAGCCATCGAGAAGAACGGATGGTACTCGTCGGGAATTCGGGAAGATGTGAAATACATCGTTCAGAATTGCCCGGCCTGCGCGGCGGACAAGGCGCCGGTACAGATGCCTCGGACGATGGTGCCCACTTGTGTAGAGCGCCCCTTTCAGAGGGTTAGCATCGATACGACGAATATCAATGTTCCGAGAGGGCCCGTCAATCAAGGAGAACTCAATGTTCTTTTAGTGGCCGTCGATCATTTTTCAAAATGGATCGAGGCGTACCCTATGACCAGTCGGAATTCGCAGGAAGTAGCTTGGTACGTAAATCGGTTTTTGTGCATGCATCTAGACGTAGAAGAGGTACACATGAACAATGGGTCAGAATTTCAAGGCGAAGTAGAACGTCACCTAGTCAGGGCGGACGTTAAAATTATCTACTCGTCGGGGCATTGGCCTCAAGCCAAAGGCCTGGTAGAGAATGCCAACCGACTGATTAAGACGGACCTTAGACGAAATATCACTGCGGGAGACACCCGACCCTGGCCTGTGATTGTCGACCACATTTTGGCCGTTTATCGAGCTACCCCACACAGTAGTATTGGGGTGCCCCCCTTTCAACTGAGAACCAATAGTGTCCCTCGGGTGCAATTGTCCCCCTTAGTAGGTACGGAAGTTAGAGCAACACGGGCCCAGAATCGAGACAAGGCCCGCCACTACATGGACTTAATGGCTAGGGCCTATCCCCCGTTAGCTCGCCGTCGATAGCAGGCCGTAGATCGGACACATCAACGGCAGATCCGTGACTACGAGAATCGACACGCGTTAGCGGGACCACTGCCCCCCTATAAAGTTGGGGACTTGGTGTAGGTTACGGAAATTTGCGCGCTCCTCCAAGATCCACCCGCGCTATACAGGCATTTACGAAGTCACGGAAGTTGGCGCACAGGGACAGCACTCCGTGAAGCTGATTCCCCGTCACAACTCCCAGGCCCGACCGCTGACACGGCACGCGACCGCGCTCTGGCCTTTCCAGCCATCGCTAGGTCCCCTACGGACCCACGCTCCTGCGAGATCACCCTCTCCTTCTTCATCCTCATCCTCCTCCTCCTCCCGATCTGCCTCGTCCATTGGTGCTGAGAGTTTCAGGGAGCAGGATGAACCATCGCCAACCAGAGCATGAGCCTTTCAAGCATTTCCAGATGCCGCTTGCAGATCGCCTGTTGAGGCATCGGTTCAATGAGGAGAGGCAGTTGCGGTACGACGTTCAGCAGGTGAACGTGCCGGCGCCCGGGGTTGCGGATTTAGCGGCGTACTCGTTGCTTTGCGATCGGCTGACGTATGCGGGGGTGTACGTGGACGTGACGCAGTTGCCTGGCCGGGAGACGACCCGAGTATTCATTGAGTTCCGCGCGCTCCAGGTGGCACCCAAGTTCGTGCACAGCGTCGCCACCTTCATCGGAGACTTGACGATCCTACCGCAACCGAATCGGGAGCCGGTGCACAGCTTTGTGCGCGAATACGCGGTGGAAGCGGCCAGATGAGTGGCCAGATTGCAAGGACGGGGGGGACACCGATTCACAGGCCACGAGGTGCTGCTGCGTAGGGCAGAGGACGGACCAATTGCATTGGTGCCGCAGCTCCCTGCGCTTCTCCCTCCCGCTGCTCCTCTCAACTTCCTAGCTATTCCCCCTGTCCCGTACTAAATGCCTCCCTTCTTCTCCTACACCACCCTCCCCTACCAGCTCACGGAGGACCCTTATCCCATGCGGAAGTTCTCGGAGTATTTAGTGGAGCTAACTGACGTGGAGCCGCTGCCTTTCGCCGACGAAGACGCGTGGGAGTTGCACCGGGCGCTGTACAAGTCGGTGACGTTGGAGATGTTCCGGTTCTTCGTGGAGCACGAAGACCACTGCACCAGGGAGCACTTTGTCGTCTACTACGTCATCACGCGGCCCAAGCCAGCGGAGAAGGAAGGGACGGTCGCGCTGTACCCATTCGCCCAGCTCCAGACGATCGATCCGGGATTGTTGGAGCTCATACACCTTGAGCTCCTCTCCATTGCGCAGGTGATCGTGAGCGAGGAGGAGGAGATCCAATCGCGGTTGCGGACGGCGACGGCCCCACGGAGAACGTACAACGCGGTCGTCATCCCGGATTACATTGCGCAGGGCACGGAGAGATTGGAGGACTTCCCGGAGGAAAGGCCGTTGCGGCCTCCATCGTCGTATCCCCGACCGGCGCCACCGAAGGCCGCCAAGAAGACGCCGAAGAGGAAGAGGCGCCACCCATCGCCAGGGGCGCAAGGCAGCAGGATCGGCGGCGGCGAGGAGGTGATTCAGACCCCCCGTCCTCGCAGGACCTCTTTGTTCCCGCCAGCCACCCCGGGGTGCCCCGGTCATTGACATTAGTAGTTCATTTGAGCCGGACGGTCCATCCGACCAAGGTGGACTTCATGGTGGAGCCCGCCACCATCAGGCTCGAGGCCATAGCGGGGGCACCGCGCCCTGATCCGGCGTGGGAGCCATATCTGACACCCCCTTTTCAAGGGTGTATTGCGGCGCGATTGGCTGGGACACTCATCTACGAGACCGGGCAGCATCTCAATGCGATGTACCACTTCCTGGTCTTCGCGGTGCAGAAGCGGGAGCGGCGGCCTTACACCGAGACTCATGTGGTGATGACAGGTCCGGGGCCCCGATCGGTGCGCAAGCAGGTGGTGCGAGCAGTGGCGGATCTGGCGCCATGTGTCCTATCCCATGTGCCAGGAGCCTTCCTCTACCCCTCGTTCGTCCAGCATCACTTCCATGAGGAGGGAGCGTCGGCGACTTCCGCGGCAATGGCCGCTTTTCTTCCACCTATTCCGCCCCCTCTCAATCCCGACATAGATCACTTCCTCTGATCACCCYYGTCTACCTCTCCCCTGTTCTCTCCTTCTCCTTCTCTTCATCTTCTTCTTCTTCTCCTATCTCCAAAGTTCGCGCGTCGAGACGCACTGTATATATAATAGCACTGTATATATTTAAAAAAAAAAAAAAAAAAAATTTTACTGATCGGGCCAGCTGACGATGAAGGGGCCGCCCGATCGGATGTATACTATGGGAGGAGGCGATGGAGGATGCAGGATGCATCCACGTAGATGAGGAAGATGATCGGGCCAGCTGACGATGAAGAGGCCGCCCGATCATCCAAGATATGATGACATCAGCAGTCGGGAGACTGCTAATTTTTCGGAACCCCCTGCGTATCACAGATGTGATAAGCTCAGATCCGTACCGCGCGGCTTGCCGTATCCCTGAGGAAAAATCCCGCGGAAGTCCCGAAGTACGGACGTGGATAGAAAGGGGTTTTCTTTCTTTTTGCTTTTGTTTTCTTTTTGAAACGGCTTTTTTATTTTGTTTGGTTAATAACTTCCGCGGGCGAATAGCGGCCGCGGTATGAAAACCAAGAAACGGGTGCGGTTGGCACTTTTAAATTTTTGCGCGCGCGCCCCCGAGCTTCGATTTCTTCACGCGTCTCGCATCCCCGTTTCTTGCTTTGCATCCTCGCGCCATCTTCCCTCCTTGCTGCACGCATTTTCCCCATGCCCGACTCTTCATCTTCCCCTCCGCCCAACTTGATCCTTACCCCGCGAAGTGATTGGCCGCGTAGTTGGGATGCTCGGATCAATGTGGAGAGCGGGAAACSGCGCGCCACTTGAACGGACACCCCAATCACGTAGGACCATGCCATCCCGCGGGTCGAACCCTCTAACTCCCCACCTTCCTCCTGTCCTGCTCATCTACAACCTGCRCTGCCCGCACCTCGCRCTGACAACCYGYCGCYTCCCGCGCTATAAATTTGTGCAACCCTCTCCTCTCTCTCTCTTTGATCTCGGCTGCAATGCTGYGCGAGCTATRMGCGAGAGTCCACRGCRCCGAACAGGCTCGACGAGCCCAAGGACGGGBGGAGTGACGACGTGGGGTGGACCCGYGATAGTCTCGGGGYGAAGCAGTCGRAGGGACTGAGCAGYRGTGGGGATTGGACGCCGGCTGYAGCAGGSCCTTGTGGCTATGGTGRTCGGTGGTCTTGGGGAGTTTTGAAGGCTGCGCCTGGGGGCGGCAGCTAATTGAAATTTTTGTGTACAAGAAGGACTCGCTTTTATCTCCATTGCTGCTTTGTCTATGCATGTCGTGTGTGTGAAGCCCCGAGTGATGGGAGCTGGTTTTGCACATGAGTGATGTCAAAGGTCCATGGAGGATTAGATGTCCTGTCACAGGTTGTTGATTGCATGCATGTATGTATGTATGTACTCGTCCGAGTGGGGATGGGGAAACTAAACTGGGGGACTGTCTGCTTAGGAGTACGAGTGTGTTGATCCGGTTGTTCCCCTCCCCTCCTCGGCCTTCCCCGCGCTCGCGCGCGGTTTCGGCGTAACTCACACTCTCTCTCTCGCTCGCTCGCTCGCTCTCGCTCGCCTTCGTTTTTGAACTGATAGTCATCGCTCTTGGAGCTTCTTCTCCCCGTACCGGTGACGTCAACCGCCTGCGTCCGCGCGGACGGTCGACGCCCCCGCAAGGGGAGAAAGCTTAAAGTTCATCATCTTCCCTCGACGCACCCACTTTTGAGAGAGAAGAATTGCGTCCATTGTTGTATGGATTTAGTGTGGGTTCGGATGACCGGGAACGCGGGATCTTGCCCGTGTTCATCGCGTACCTCCGACCATCTCATCTCGCTACCGACCTTCCCCATCACAGATGACGACAGCGTCTACTGCGATGCGGACATACGACGCGCGCTGAGGCGGACGGAGCAAGTGTGTTGGCAAGATCCGCCTCGGGCGTCTGATATAAGGGGGAACGGGTTTGTCCTGATTGATCGTTTTGATTCCCCGACTCTAATATTGCCTTACACGGGTTTAACGGTGTTGCCCTGGTCGGCCGCTCACGCCGCGTGGCGGCCGCAGTTTGATTGTCGCTGGTGTCGCCAGGGGGACTCGTGTTCTTGGCGACGGCTGGTCCTGGGTTACGAGGGAGCGACACGTTTCCGCGGCGACAGTTTGACTCCGGGGAAAACCTCTGGCACGAAACGAGGGCCTCCCGTTCCGTCCGGGAGACTCAACCCTTACGGCCAAAAATCCTCGGCCACGCCCCTCCTAAAACTCTGATCGGCGATCCCGTACGGGACACCGCGAGGGGGCGTGAGGTTGCGTATCACAAGCCCTCTTCCTGGGGAGGGAGTGGGTACAGTATGTGCATAAAGGAGACACTACCCCTTTCTCTTCTTTTTTGTATTTTAATTTCACAGGAGTCACAAAAACGAGTTACAATTGCACTATGAGACAATACACAGTATGCAATTATTCCATTTTGGTCACCCTACCTGGCCAGAAAGCTGGGTTGTATACGTTGCCCGAACTGCAGTTGCAAACTGTATCTTGGCCCATACTGCAATTATAACTCATTTCTGTGACCCCGGCAGAGTTTCCCAGCCTGTTGTAGCCTGTAGAGGCTGGATCTCAGACAGAGGCGGGATCTCAGACAGAGGATGGACTTGTTGTTTGCTAGTCCGGTGTAGGCAGGCATCTGTGAATAATCTGCCACTGAAGGGCTCCATGGTTAGTTGGTTTGATCCGTGCATAGGACCATTTGAGGTCTTGAAGGTCATGTCTTGTTCGGGGGGAGTCCCTTTCGGAATCCCATCTCCTGATGATGCTCTCCATGACCGGGACAAATTTACGCCCTCTCCTGTACCCTTTTTGAACTCTGTACTGCCAAAAGGACATGGAGAGTGAGTTCCGCCCTGTCCATCCCAATTCGGTTGGGTCAAATGGTAGAAGGAGGACCGGGGTGAATTGTTCATAGAGGAAAAGGCCTTCTTTTGGGTCGTCCACCACCTTCATGCTGACGAGACAGGGGAGTGGGCAGTCCATGTCCAGATCCTCGTCGCTTCCATTGACTCTCTCATTTACTTGTTTCCTTCCAGCCATCTACTGACAATCCTGTCACTCACTCCAGCCGCTACCCTAACTCACATTTGAAAATGATCGTTCCATTGACATATTAGGAAATTGTCGACATCTGCTCCACTCATCTGACATTGAAGTAGGAAGTTAGTACCTGCTTTGTTTAAGCCTGTGTTCACAACTACCGTCTTCCCCCAAACATAACGCACCCTAAAAATGAATGTATACAAGCTACATTTCGGGCCAGATACAGCCAAAATAAGGGTGCGTTGTGTTCGGGGGAAGACCGTAGCTTTTGTTTCCCCATCCAAGGATGGTTCATGCCGCTGCCGCTCGCGTTGTGTGCTCGTGCTGCGTGGCTGTGTGCTCGTACCACATGGCTTGCAGGTCACAGAGTGACAGTGTGCTAGTACGATGGCTGTGTGCCCGCACAGCTGGCTGCATGAAAGTGCGATGGACGGGGTGCTGGCGCCGCAGTGGCGCGCTAGCTGGTTGAACGCTTGCTGGGCTGGCTGCGTGCGACGGCTAGAGAGCTTGTGTGCTGGCTGGCTGAGTGCTCGTGCGACGGCTAGAGAGCTTGTGTGCTGGCTGGCTGCGTGCTCACGCGATACTAGCTAGAGTGCATGCACACTGTGTGGCTGTGACCTCGAGAGGTGGCTAGAGCGAGAGAGCTGGCGGCGGAGATTAAAGGTGTTCGGGGGAATAGGGGGATACGGTGGTTCTCTTTTATCACTGCAGCGGGGGATATGGTGGTTCTCTTTTATCACTGCAGCGCTTAGCGTACGCTTGGTGACCGGAGGCACTTGATTGCACCACGTCATAGGCTGCTGTGGCATACGGTCTGGCTCGCGGATAGTCCGTGAGTCCCACATTAATTTTAGAGGTAACTACGGCGCAGTCACGAAAGCAGTTTGTAATTGCATTTCAAACTGCGTTTTAGCACTTTAGTCAGGGCCCGAGTTTCAAATGCATTTGAAACTCGGGCTGGCCTTTTTAGCAGTTCAGTCAGGCATGTGGCCCGTTTCCTCCTCCCCCGCCCCCATCCCCCCCTTCAAGCGTGGCCGAGACATCTTGGCCATGGCCCCGCCACGTGACGGGGAGGGGGTGGGAAAAAAAAAGAAAAGAAAAAGGGGAAAAAAACGAAAAAAAAAACGAAAAAAAAAAAACAGAAAAAAACGAAGAAAAAAGAAAAAAGGAAAAAAAGAAAAAAAAGAAAAAAAGAAAAAAAGGAAAAAGAAAATAAAGGGGCCAGGTGCCTGACTGAACTGCTAAAAAGGGTCAGCCCCAGTTTCAACTGATTTTGAAACTCGGACCCTGACTAAACTGCCAAAACCCTGACTGCGCCGTTGTTTTCTCTTAATTTTAGTCTCCATTGCCGCAACTGTGTATCCACACGTTGCCTTGGAGGTGTTGGCTTTGTCCATGCCTGTGGAGTAGGGTGGAGTTAGCCCTTGCCAATGGAAACCAAAGCGCGAGGATTATCATAAGATTGGAGTGCAGGGGCGCAGCGGGGAAGGACATCAAGGAGCTAGTCATCTACATCATCATAGCGCTGTCCATCATCATCAGAGGGGAAGTCATTATCCCCAATGCGGCCTTCTTCATCAGGGAGACCATCTTCAGGAGAGTTGTTTTTTTCTGCTTGTTGGATTTGTGCAGGTTGTATTCTACTGGCTGTCATCAGCGTCATCATCATTGTTGCCGGCCCATCGTCACACCCATCATTATTGTCCCCCTGATTTGGCTTTCATTGTTTGCATCATCAGGCCGCATTTTCGTCATCGGCGGTTCGTTGTCAACTTCGTGATCATTAGGCTGCTGTCACACTTTTTTTTCTTGGTTCTCATCATCATTGTAGTCATTATCATGCAACTTTGCACCTACTAATACAATTAACGACGCCCCAGTTTTCATCTACAGATTCTCCAGCCTGACGCTGCTGTGACTCTTTCGCTTGGTATCTTATCTGATTCATGATTATACTCATTATCATGCCACTATGTGCCAACTAATTAACAAAATGGTGTGGCGATTTGGGTGTTGTTAGACACCCCTCGGGGACGCGACTCCAAGGATTTCGTTGTCGTTCCACCTGTCCTCTGAGTCGATTTTCGAAAAAGAAAAGTGAAAACACTCCGAGGATTTCCCAGGCAAATCATCCTCGATGGAGCCCGAGGATCCACGATTCACGGGATGACGGCATCGACACCAGAAGGAAAATTGAAGGGTGAAGCTGGCCCATTCGTGGTCCACCGGCCGGAAGACAGACATTGAGGGCCGTCGTCGTCAACAACGTCCTGCAACGGCCTCCTCAGTTTACCGTTACCGACGATTCGTGGGGCGGCCCTGTCGGTTCTTCGGGCGGCCCGTCAGCGAGGCCATGACGAGCATCGGGTGACTTTGGCCGGCTGCTGGAGGGGTTTTGTCGTTCGGGTGGGCTCCGCAACGGTCGAATTTACGAATTTTGTAGCCGTCCACCCCCGGTCCCCCATTGCAGAAATCTGCTTCGTTGGCTTCTTCCTCCAGACTGAGTACTGCGTCGCCACTCGCCCCGAATGCGACAGCGGAAGTGCGCATTCCGTATCCGCTGCCCTGTCGTCCATGGCTGACTTGTACCGCAGGCTGCCTTTGCTGCTCCTCATCGCTTTGCTGCTGCTTGTCGTTGTCGTATTCCGCATCCGCTCCCTCGGCCACGTTCGTGGACGGAAGTGACGCCGCGAACATCGAAGAAAAGGCGAGGAAGATGGACAACCTTCAGAAGAAGACCACAGTGTCGGCAGTGGCAGGGGGGTCTTCACGGCTGCGTTGCACCGGTGTGGAAGGTGGCTGGCGGCCATACGACCCGACGCTGTACAGCCACCTGCCATCCCACGAGATTCCGTCGCCTCCGAGTGACGACGACGCCGACGACCCTCCATCCTCAATGGTTCTCGTGGGCAGCGGCTCAAAGCAGGATTGGATGGGGAGCCAGCTTTTCAGACAGCCACCGACACCGACGTAGACTGATCTTTTGGAAGGGCCGACCCCGGCCGGCCAAGACGCAGGCCTCGTCGATCTGAGCTTCGGTCTGAGGTCTGGTAGCGGTCAGGACGTGACGCACACCGTTGTCGTCAACCCAGCTTCGGGCAGCAACCGCACACGGCCTTCGGCGATGGCAGGGGGGCTTCCGGGCGAGCGCGGCCGGTGTTGCCATGAGTTGGGCGACGAGCGCGGACTCGTTTCGCCAAAGCGGGGAGCGATGAGCAGTGCTGGTGTGGCCGCTTCGAGGACGAGGACAGCGGGATTGGCGGCCTGCCGATCGATGACACCTACTGATGCAATCGACGGGCGACAGGACGACGATGATTGGTCCGCCACAGAGGTCATGGGTCGACAGGTTTGGGACGATCATCGGCGACAATCGCGTGAGTCCAGCACGACTGGCATAACGCGAGGGGTGGCGAAGATGAACGTTGGGGGCCATCACATGCTCATGGACTGCGATGGGTGGGGGGGGGGGGAGATTGCACGACAAACGACGGTGACAATGACAACGGGGAGGACGATAACGGCGACATGGAGATTCGTCCGCTTGGGAGGAAGCGGAGAGGTGCCCGGTCCACAAACAAGTCGACGGAACTGCATGAGGGGCGGAAAGGCAAGAAGGTTGTGGATGACACGTCCACAGGCGATGGAGGGAAAAGCAGGGATTTTTGGACCATCGATCATATGATTGCTCTGGTCCGGGCGAAAAGAGACCAGGATTTGCATCTCGTCGGGATGGGGCACAACTATGGACAGATGAAGTCGAGGACGTGGAAGTGGGATAATGTTGAGAAGAGGCTCATGAAGGCGGGGGTGACTACTAGGAAGGCCGAGGAATGCGGGAAAAAATGGGACAACATGTACCAGAAGTTCAAATCCGTGCACATATCCATGGGACAATTCGGGAAGCAAAATTTCTTCAGACTAACGCCGGCGGAGAGGAAGGAGAAAGGGTTCGACTTTCATATGGATGAGATTATGTATTCTGAGATGAAGGCGATGCCGAAGGCCGATCACACTATTAACGTAACGAATCTCGCGAACACGGGCGTGGCTGGAGGGGTTCAGATGGCCGGGCCAGGTGGCAGCCAGAGGGGTTCAGATGGTCTGGCCAAGTGGCGGCCGGAACGAATCCGTGGCTAGCGACTCGGAGGGATGTGGGGACGGACAGGACGACGATCAGGGATCAACGAGGGCTTCGACGTTCAGCGGTGGTAGTGCAGGCGGGGGCGTCAAAAGGAAGAATGTCTAACAGCAGACCTTCGATGCGATCGCCGATATCATGGATAAGCACGAGAAGTTGATGGCAATGACGGTGGATAACACAAGCAAGACTCAGTGTTAAGTTCTGACGAGGCAATGTGACACTCTCGAGCGAGAGGTGGAGGTGCAAAAGGAGCACTACGAGAAGGCCAACCAGGCAAACCTGATGATGTGCAATGCCCTTTTGGAGATCACAAAAGCGATCCGCGAGCCATCTTAATGTCTCGCAGTCACGCGTCTCCGCGATCGTGACGTGTGCGCTTCGGGAGCAGTGTCGTTGTCGTTGTCCTGCGTGTTGTAGTGTGCCGCGGTAGAGGTAGTGTAGACACAGGAGGGGCCGTTCTTGCCTGTTGCATTGTTTGATACAGGTATTGTTTGATTAATATTTTAAGTATTCATTGCTCGCGTCCCCCACAGAGCGGCCTTCGATGTCATTTCAGTGCCCTGCGGCGCATCCGTCGTTGGTGCAGTAGGTTTTTCCAATTTCGATTGTTGTGGTCAATTGGTGTTGCGATTGTCCAACGTGCTCTTAGAAGAGCTGCGATGATGTCGACCTTTTTTTAGGACTGTCAATGTGGATATTCTTCACCAGGTAGTGTTGCGATCCTGGACCGATGAATACGTTGCATTATGTGAAATGCTTGTTGTCGGTTTGTTTTTGTTTTGCGTTGAATTCGATCTTCGTTTTGGAGGAGATTGCCGACTGTCTCAGGATGTGCAGCATGAATGGACCACAAACAGATTTTGTGTTGTTGCTTTTTTTTGTAATAGTATTATTCGTTTTCTTTGTTGGCTTTCTTTTTATTTGCTTTTTTTGCGAATCTTATGTCCTTGTTTTGTTTTTTTGCAACCCTGGATTGTTGAAGCGTGATTGGTTCGAAGTCGCTCCGTTTCTTCTGTCCTTTGGCGATGCATGAAGACTCATGGGGGGGGGGGGGGGGGGGGTTCCTTGCCGTACCTGAAGCCCGTTTATGCGCCTTGCTGCACCTGAAGCCCATGGCAGGAGGGGGGGTGGATGGAGATTTGGGGGGGGGGGTGATATTGGCACTGGTGTTTTCGGGGGTGGCTGTGCAGGGGTGGGTGGCAGGCCCTTTCAAGCTCCGGTAGGGTCCTCCTGCGCGCCAACATTCAATGTCGGACCAATGGAAGGATGATGTCCATTGGGTGGGGAAAAATGGTCTGCACACGATCAACGAAGGGGCGGGCTTCAGGTAAGGTGAGGCGCATCCATGGTGTGGTGAGAGACTGCGCACGGTACAAAAGAGCAGTCTGGGCACCATTCCGCACCGCAATCCTTTTATTGCCACGGCTCCAGAGGTGCCTCGTGTGCACTGCCCTCTCGTCGTACGCCTCCGCATCCCATTTGACGCTCCGCGCCTCCACGTTGTCTGCTCTCACTTTGTGGTGGACGTTCACGTGCCCTGAGTGCACCTCCCCGTCACACAGCGGCACGCCTTCATCGGCAACGTGGCAGGGGGACTGAAGCTTCATCCACATGGCACCGCGGGGCGCAACAGGAAAGGGCAGGAGAGATAGCGGTCTTGGCGAGGGGAGGGAAGGCCAGAAAGGTCCAGGCCACGTGCCCAAGTCGAAAAGGCTGCGCGTTGATGAGGCGAGCTCAGAGAATGATGACGACATCCAATCAAAGGAAGTTGCGGTGGTGGACGTGACACATCGTCGACAGTGCCAACCTCGTGTTCGATCGCCTAGGGAATCCCCACCTCATGCTGGGAGAGTACCCACATTCAGTGTCGGACCCATGAACGTGAACGGCACCAGTCACTTGAACGTGACCGGTCGTTCAGTTGGTGTTTTTTTGGTGAACGGGTCGACCACGAAAGAGTGGTTTTTTTTTTTTTTTTTTTTTTTTTTTTTTTTTTAAGAAGGGGGGGGGGGGCTCATTAAGTTAAAGTCGCCTCAAGCCCCACAGCGTGACGACATTGAAAAAAAAAAAAATCGAAATAACCTACAAAATAACAAACGAAAAAGCTTATTTTGGTTTGTTGCATTTTTTTTTTTTCGTTTTTAATTGAAAAAAATATATTATTCATGGAAAAAAAATGAAAAATTTATGGGGATTTACCCTCCGATTTTCCCCACCATCCTATAAAAAAAAACACAACCCCCCCCCCAACCAAAAGAAAAAAAAACAAACCGATCCCGCTCTCCATGAACTCCTACACCGTGAACTCCATGACCGGTTTCCGTTCACAGACCCCGTGAACGGTGAACGGGGGTACAGCACTGCCCGCAATGCAGCCCTGAATGGGTTGATTGCGGGTTGGTGCGCGATCAGAACGCCGCCCTGAAGAATGTTGTTGAAGCCGCAAAACACAACTCGATCGGCAGCGGTCCTCCAGCGGATGAAGATGGCGGTGACGGCAAGTGACACGCTGGTTCATCTGGAAAGTCAATCGGTCGGGGTGGCCGTCCTGCATGGGGAGGCTCTTCGATCTCCAAACGAGGT
>BFEA01000843.1:20349-39783 GCA_003427395.1 Chara braunii | reverse complement strand
ATCACGTATGGTGCCCGTCATGTAGTGTGTCAAATAGAGGATGCGTTAACATCGCCTCCACTTGGAAATACACAACCCAAAAAAAAAAAAAAAAAAAAAAAAAAAAATCCACAAAATAAAATAAAATAAAAAATAGCAAAAAGTGCGATGGCGATGCTGTTGCTGAAAGGACCGAAATGTCACGAGATGAACTTGTTTCATTTTTTTTCGGCATGCAAGTCGCGTGTGCCGTGTGGAACAACAATACAACGACGATCTACATTTGGAAATGCAAACAAGCGCATACAAGATACATGACAGAAGTCCCATACACGAGACAATAAAACAAACCTGTCGTTGAGAAGGACACATCCAGACGCAAGAAGACGACCTCACACACAAGTCCAAAAGAAAAAACACATTCTTGTGCTTGAGAAATCGATTCAGCGCTTCGAGAAGCGCTCGTGCACACTGCACAGTATGAGCAGTACAAGCTTTCCCAGCTATTTTTTCAGACGCACGCCGGGTAACGCGCTGGCCCCAAACAAAAGGGCGGCCGTCGATAAATAGAATCAGCGGCCAGTATTGCTTTTCGGGCTGGCGCGCAGTGCCCGCGCCCGACATATGGGAAAGGTATGGGCCGGACACAGTCTGCACGTTCAAGTTCATATCAGCGGTTTCGTCACCTGTGGGATTAGAGAAAAAGACCATTGAGACCAGTACCACCAGTCCACTCTGAGGGCGCTCTCAACATGGCCGTACCAAATCCGTAGAATCCCCCAATTCCCCAGAAAACAGTGTCCAGGGCCAGTCACACCCAATTCACATTTTCCCAAACTACTTGTTCGTGAACTCTGTCTTTTGTCAGCGGCCTGAAGGGTCATGGGGTTTGAGAATTTGTGGTAACCTCAGGATGTTATGCAAATTCCTTTATTCTTTTTTGAATTAACTTTCAAAAAATGATAGAAATTTCATAATTGAAGATATTGGCTCTATAGCAATTTGGGGGGAGTTGGAAGGGGAAAAAAAAGGAAAACCTGTAAAAGAAAAACATAAATACAGAAAATCCGGTGAGGGAAAACGGGCATGGGTGGTTAGGGCTTCGCTTTGGTTCTGTGCATACATGGTTGGGGTTTGATTGGGTGCATTACCGTGCATGTATGATTGGGTTTTGAACTTTGTAGGGTGTTTGTGTTAATGATATGATAGTTAATCTAGAGACTTCAATGATTGTTTAGGATATGGAGCTTTGAGTATTGTGTACGATCTCGTTGTTGGGCGTCTGTGTTAATGATAGTTAGTTTAATCTTTGTTGGGCGTTTGTGTTAATGATATTTAGTTTACTTAGGGTTCCCTCTGGAATTAGTATACCTAGGGTTTTGTTAGCTTTTTCCTTTTTTAGGCTTGTTGGGCTGTTTTCAAATACCGTGGCTCGGGCTTTGCTTGGCCGGAGACTCAACGAGAGCCTTGCTCAGCCCGATAGTTGTGGCACTCTTGTGAGGGGCGCTGGGCCGGGTTCCCAGCTTATAATAAAATTCTCTTTTAAGGAAAAAAAAAAAAGAAAAAGGGTGTGCGCTGTGTGGCTGGCTTCCTCCGAAGCTCCACCCTCTGTGAGTTGCCGCCTGCAAATGGGAAGGGAATGAGCCACAACCATGTTTTGGATATATGCACTTTCCTCAAAGTGAAACTAACTTTAGGATTAATGCTAAGTGAGAATGCTGACATGAGTAACAAAAAAACAAGTGAAAAACATGATCGCCGAAAGGACATGGTGTGACTGGCGCCACCACTGTCCGCCCAAATCCGGCCTTGCTCTTTCATACTAGGCCATCAAACTCACAAAATCACAAAATGAGCAGCCAGATCGAGTCTTTGTAAAGGAAGGACTAGATCTGGCCACTCATTTTGGGATTTTGTGAATTTGAGGGCTTAGTGTGAGGGCCTAGTGCGAGTGTGCCCTATAGCGGTGTGAGAGTTTTGCTCAGCCCCCCCATACCCACTGGAATATTCATTCATTTGGGTTTGTTGCAGATATATATATATATATATTTTATTTATTTTTTTGCAATTCCATTCATAAATAATTGAGTGAGGCCGGGAATCCCTCAACATCTCAACCTGGGAGTGGCGTTTGCTGGAAACCGGGTCCAGCGTCCCATGATCTGCAACTTCAAAACAAAACTGTGCAACTGGATTAAGAACTTAGAAAAAAGGACCAAATGCTACCTGAAGACCCTCTTAGCATCTAAAGTTGTCTGAACTCTGATGATGGCTAGGCCCAGAGGCAGCATGGTCCCAAAGAATACCTGAATAATATAACTTTTCTCCTTCTAGGATCCCTGCCCACCGGAAGGGGGAAGACCATATTCTCTGAAACTGAATCACTGCCATTTCCTTGGAGGAAACCCGGTTTTTTATCCTGATCCAGTCGGCCATAATAATTATTCTCATCTGCTGTCTGAATTGAGCTAACAGAGTGGGGAGAGGGGACCTGGTGTCTAGGAACCTACTGTCTCTCCTAGCTAGCCAGAGAGCCCAAAAAACTCTCTCTCTGAAAAAGGGAGTTATCCATTCAACTTGTTGGTTATGGAATTGATGTCTTATTCTACCTGTGATAACCAAGTCTAAGGACCAAAAATCACATACATCGTAAGCCTGGGACCACAAGTTATTGAGGTAGTCCTAGAAACCCCGGGCAATGACACATTCCCACCATAGATGTAGCGAGTCCTCCAATGTCTGGTGGGGACAGACCTCACATGTCGTGCTGATGTCCATACCTCTCTCTGAACACCACATAGCAGTAGGTACGCAAGAGTGTAGATGCAACCATTGAAGCCCTCCTATTTTAGTCTCGATTGATGTGAGAATAAGATGGATGAAAAGAAGAAACCATTTGGGGGATATAGAGGGCAGCTTCAACGATGACATCTTATGCTGCCAACTCATAGATAGTTCAGCCTGAAGTGATTGAGGATCTGACTGGAGGGCGTAGCCTAACTTCATAGAATACTCAGAGATGGGAACCTTCTTTAGATTGCCTAACTTGTCAGAGATGATCCATCCATATCTCTCTGTATCCACCTTCCCCATCTTCCCAGTGGGCAGGCCTGACACTAGCCGTATAGGAGCTCGCCCAGTGGGATCTTTCTTCTGCTGTACTTGGACTTCTTGCAAACCTGTCAAGTCTGTGGGCATCATTTCCTTGGTTTGCACCAGTATAGAGTTTTCGTAATTCCATTTCGAAGCTTCGTATGAGCCATCCTCATTAACCTTGTCAATCCTGTAGTAGATATTCAGTGAGGTTGCGTGTTGAAACCATTGTTGTTCACTGAATGCACCGAAAGGACAAGAGAGTATCTGCTCCCAGCTCTTCGGAATTGCCAGTATGATATCCTCCAAGTTGGTCTCTATACTTCGGAGCCCCGCCAACAGTGGGCGGAGCTCTGTAGCTGTTCTCCATCTGTTGTGTTCCTCACACCATATGTGGTGGATCAGCCAAACATCTTTCTGTATCCACTTCAATCCAAAGTTTCCAGAGCTCTTGGCTACAGAGAACGGGAATCCGCCATTTCCCCTGATTGCTGGGTTCTCTAGGAAGCATGTGTTAAGGATTTCCAATTTGGTCGATGGTTCCTCTAGGAGTTGGGGGAGCATCTTGCTCCATCGTTTGAGAATTCCACTCCAGGTATCACCACTGAGTTTGGAAGTGAAGGGGCGCATTAGTAAGGCAAACCAAACTGCGTCGGGGTTAGAGAGATGCCATTGTTCCGCTAGGTAGTGTTGTGTTATAATTACCCAAGGTTGTTGTTCCTCCATAGTTAGGGCCCTTACTGGCCACTTAGCTAGCAGGGCACGGTTCTGGGTAGCAGGGTCCAAGATACCCAGTCCGCCGTCCTTCCTTTTTTCTGTGATTTTTTTCCAGCTAACTTTACTGAGGGTTGAGTTGGTTTCAGAGTTTCCTTTCCATAAGAGTTTAGTAAGTAGCCTTCTTGTATTAGTTGCAGAGATAGGTGAGAGAGGACGAATAGATAAGATGTACCATATTTTTGAGGAGATGAACGTGTTGATGACCATTGCTCTGCCAAGGAAGGATAAGAAGTGTGTTTTTGACCAGGATGAACAGGCATCACGGATAGAGTTCTCTGTTATTGACGTCTGTACCGCTGTGTGATCCCCAAAGGAAACTTGAATTGTCATTTTCGTCGGATTCATCTTGGATTACGTATATTCATTTTCCGTTTTCTCTTCCTTCGTTTGTCCAGGGGTTAGGTCACCGTCGGGATCCGGACTATAGAGATGTTTGGCTTCCGCTTCTGTGACTTGATGTGCTTTTCCCTTTTGAAGGGCGGGGGTGTCGAGCTTGACTGCACTGCTCGTTTTGTTTTGCAGCGTGGCTAATGCGGAAGTTCTCTCTCGCGCACTCTCATGGCATGACGGGGTTCTGTAATTGCATAGGTCCTGCGTCTTTTAGATTTCGTGGTTCTCTTATTGTCCTTTCGTGGGGTTCTTTTTCGCAATCGTGTATTCATTTTTCGTTTTGTCTTTCGTCTGTTGTACAGGGGTAGGGTCGTCTCGAACACGGAGGCCCTCTAAATATCGAGAACACATATTGCAGATAGTCTCGGGGTTGACGACAAAACACAAGGACATGTTAAAGGCGTCATGGGTTGATGTCGAAATCGGGAAGAAGGAGCATGCCATTGCCATTGAGGAGTGTTCTTCCCTTCTGCCCCCAGAGAAAGGGAGATATCCACGATCTGTGACTAGGGGTCAGACCATGTATGAGAAATACTTAGCTACTCGTCGTGCGATGAAGGAGAATCCTTAGAGTTTCGTTTCTCACTTCCCCCCATGTCCTTTGCTCGACGTTGTGCAGTGCGGGCCATGACACCTCGAACAGCAGTGACTGCGATTTGAAGCTTGCGGGTTTTGGATGACATTGAAATAGGCTTGGTGCCACCTGACACTGTATTCTCGACCCTCGGCGATGGTCAGTTGCGCATTGCAGCGAAGGATATTCTAACCCTCTCACTTACTGACAACAGGGTGAATCATGAGGTCGTCAACTTTTACATGACGCTATTGGGAACGACCGCATATGGGATATGTGACATCCCGTCAGGCCTTCGAGTCTTAAGCTTTAATTCGTTCTTCTTCAGTAAACTGCAACTTCAAGGGCACGGCGGGGTGGAAAGATGGGCTAAAAACGTGGATCTGCTTCAATATGATATTATCTTCGTTCCGGTCCTCAAAGATAATGATCACTGGATCCTCCTTTTCGTGAACTTGAGAGATGATGTTCTTGAGATTTTTTATTTTTTTCCTTGCGTTGTAGCCGATTCTAGTTTTTACCTTAGTGTTTTCGAGTTGATCGTACAGTATTTGGAATATCAAACATCACATAGGCGGTCGTGCAGGCGCTGGAAGTCGGTAGCAACAAATGTTGTTATAGAGGGAGTTCCAAGACCAGTGGATAGAGTTAGTTGCGGGGTATTTATGTTAACATGTTATTGATTAAAATATTACATTATTTTGTAAATAGTACTTTTGTCGTTCGAGAAACTCGAAAGGTTTACACGGCTGAGGAAAGAAGATGTTGATTATACATTAATACACAACGATCAGAGTCCCTGTTCAACGGATAAATCCTCAACTAAATTGGCACACATAGACAGTCAGTACGAACGTAGCATATCGAAGGTTTCCCCTTGTGAGGGACGTATATGAGTGACCCAAAAAAGGTCTTCGTTGAGGCTTTAAAGGGTGCATGAGAGTGAAAAGAATAGCTCATTTTTGAAGTTTAATTGAATACAAGCAGGTTGAGTAGGATACATCCGAGTCACATGTTTCGATATAATCTATAATACACAAGTTCGCTAGTTTTATAGTAAAACTGGGATATATCCGAATCAAATATTTCATTATTCGGATGAAGAAAATCAGTTATGTTATAAACCGTGCGTCATTCATTACATATCCTTGAAGTTCACTCAATCAAAAGGATGAACTTATGAACATACCCCGGATCACCCTCCGAGGGAAAATTAACCAATATGTTATCATTCCAAGAACAATTATAGTTTAGCAGACATTTCTTAAAACAAAAGGGCATCGGACGGAGTGAAGTGGTGGGCAGCACTATGCAGAGATGTTATCATTTGCCGCTTGCCGGGTAAGACCTCGCAACCATGAACTTGTAACATCCCTACCCAATGCTGCCCACCACTCCTCCACTGTCCTTGCCGAGATCAAATGATGTATGTTAACAAACAAAAGTGCACCCTCGGGAACCCCTTAAGAACTCTAGTAACCATCAGTCTTAAATTTCAACAAGATGGCGGTTGCATGTACATTATCACTTTACCAAACATTTCTCAAAATAAATGGGCATCGTACGGAGTGAAAAGGTGGGGAACATATTATGTAAAGACGTTATCATCTGAGGATTGGGCCTTGGAGAAGGCTCAAACGAATGTGTAGGATACATCCGAATCAATTTGTGTACGTATTATCAGATGTTGGAGGTCCAAGGACCTTATAATTATTTTGAAAGATCTCACTGGATTTTGAAGACAATTGACAACTCACAAAGAAAAATTAAAAACAGAGCGGGACACCCAGCCTACATATGCAGGCACACAACCATTGTCGAGACAAATGAGAAGTACGTCGTAGAAACTGATAACAATTATCTGGTCCCAATATTGTGAATTCGTAACGGTTACCTCAAAAGTTTCCATTAACCAAAGATTTGGCAAGGCTATGTCGGACCGTCCACAATCAACTAAAAAGTTTCCGTGGAAATTTCAACTAATCGGACATTCTAACATAAAAATTTGGAAATGTCGAGATGCCTCTCTAAAAAAGCCTACACTATGAAAACATTCAAAAATTCGACATCCTGACGGAACTCTAAAAACGTAAGACTCGTTACCAAAGTGTCCCGAACTTGAAATCTTCAAAAGAAGTCTCTTCGAAAAGCGTTCACTAGCGGTTCCCATGTTGAACCGTGCACAATGCAAGCCAACTAGGAGGTCGAGGCAGACCTTCGAAATCCGTAATGGAAATCGAGAAACATTGAACGTCTCCCCCAGCCATAACAACAGCACGTCTCAAGGACACAAGAACATATGCAGCTTGCAGATAAGGTGCTGTAAAATCCCCCAGCATCCTGTTTCCCCCTTGACGCTCTTGTGTTTGGTTTTCGTAACAATATCCTTATTCTCTTGGTCGAATGCATCCGAAGCACAACCGACCATGAGCCTGGGTCGGCACTCGTGGCTTTCGTTAATACTTTACAGTGTGCAAATTTCAACTAATCTGACATTCGACCACAAAACTTGGGAAGTGTCGAGACTCGTCTCTCAAACTAGTGAAAATTAAAAGTAATCAGAAATGACTATACTACGAAAATGTTCGCAAATCCGACATAATGACACAAAATTCTAGAAACGTAAGACTGGTCACCAAACGTCTTAAAAAGTTGAAGTCCTCAAAAGAAGCCTCTTCGTAGAGCGTTCACTATCGGTTCCCATGTCGAACCGTCCACCATGCAAGCCGGGATTGGAGGTTGAGGCAGACCTTCAAACTCCGTAATGGAAAACGAGAAAACCTGAATGTCACCCCCTGCTCCGAGCACAACACGTCTCAAGGCGAAAAGAACTTCTTAAGCTTTTACATAAGCTCTTGTAAAATCTCCTCACATCCAATTTTCCCCCCGACGCTCATATATTCGCATGTCCAAAATATTGAGATCAGTAAACCTCATCATAATGACAAACATTCCCCATCCTCCCGCTACGATCCTGAAGATTCTCTCATATTGAAAAGGAAACGTTCCTCCCTTTGTGATGATCGCTAGTCGTTCAGGTACTTTTATTTCAATGTAGCCCAAAATGTCATCCATGTTTTCGAAGTACGTCAGAAGAGGAAAGTCTGCATACTGCAAAACACAAAAGTCACAATAAAAGCGTCAGATCAAGGTCAGGACCGAAAGCCCGAGGTCATGCTACGACGACGAAAACGCCTTTATGCCCAATGTCGAAAATTGATGAAGAACTCTTGTTGATTTGAAGCCCGTAACCCAGAGAGCACAAATCATTAAGCGATGTATTCCATGGGGTCAAGCGTGGTGTGCACAGGCCATCATGGCAATACGTTCTCCTCACGAAAAGATGACAACCATCACACTCTCGATGAGGTACTCTCCTGCCCGCTCCCTTCTCCGGAAACGTTTTGTGTTTGAGCGCCTACGCCGTTTTCTAGGGCGGGAATTGCATTTTTTCTTACTTTGAGAGAAATCACATGGTAAACTTTTTGGAGGACTCGCAGACATTCGTCCTTATTTGTCTCATCCAAGAAAACGCAACGGTTGTGACATGTTGATACTTTTCCTCCTGACCTGGAGCTGTTTTCTATTTTTTTTCCCAGGCGTCGGCATACAATTCTCTTAGTGTGCTCGCTTTTTCGATTAGAACCCAGTACTCCACTTTGAATTGGTTGTAAGTTGGCGAATCTTCGTTCTTCTCAACTTCACTGCGAACCTGGCCAACCCAAAAAGGTACTGCTTGATGCATGTCCTCGTCTGACAGTTGCATAATGACTAAACTGTCGACATGCACATCTTCGAAATGATCAAAATTGGCCTTAGGCTTGTCCCTCTGAAGACCCACGAATAGAGGTTCTTTCTGTAATTCGGATGCATCCGAATCAGAGCAAGAACTCCTGTCTTCAACGACATGGGTGGCCTTTGGCCAGAATTCGGTGATGGGTGCCGAAGGCACCCCGTTGTCGATGATGTCCCCCGCGTGTTTGACGTGATCTTCCCAAAACCGAAAAACCCTATCTATTCTAGTCACCTCTTCGTCTCGGAAAGTCATCAAAGTTTCTCTTTTTTTTTCATAGACTTCCAAAAACCTCTTCACACCCTCCAAACCGTTCTTGTAATCGTCGAGGAACGCCAGTTGGACCGGCAGAGGATCGAAAGGTTGTTGCGGACCAGCATAACCACCGTTGTCTGTTTGTTTGAACCAGTAAAGAGGATCATCATCGGGCAACCACTTAGCGTCTGTGCAATACTATTTATAGGACATGGCGGGATTATTACCTATCATGTAGAATTTCAGCAAATGAGGCTTCGAAATTCCTGTCATGCGCTTTGAAACATGCGGGTAAATAAGACCTCTCCAGTTTGCTATCCTATCAAGAAAAATACACCGCGGAGGAGTCTTATGAGACCGCTCTAGCAAAAGGAACAACTCATCCATTGTGTAGGCATCATTGTCCTTGAGTTTCTTGGAGAAAACACTAAACGTGGCATCGACGTCTGTGTGCGTGTGTCCAACTATCATAAAACCAATTTGTATTTCCTTGAAAATCCCGAACTTCACAAGGAGTGCTGCCAATGCGCAGATGAATCTATTCTTGTTTTCTTTGAAGCAGTTGTCAGCTTGAATACGAAGAAACAGCGGTAGAGGTTTCCCACTGGATTGGATCTCCGTAAGAGTCCGCATTAAACACGTCGCCGTACTGCTGGGACCGTGTGTGTAGTAAGGAAAATATGTGTAAACATATATAGATGGATCCCAGCCATGGACCAGAATGGCCGTGAGACCAGTCTTCATCATCCTCTCGTGGTGCAAGTCCTTCGAGTAGTTAGCCTGTCCTATATGAGGTATGGTAGTTTTCTTTTGATCCATGCCGTCAATAATGATGCACAGACACTCGGACTGCCGCAAGATAAAATCCATTTTGCAGCGGCTATAGTCTAGCCTGTGGTTGACTTGCAACTCTTGATGTTTCCGCATCCTATCTTTGGATTTCTTACGGTCCCTCTCGTACTTCGACTTGGCAATGCACTGCTTGTAGAATATACATTTTGCGCACTTTGTGAATGTGTTGGACATAGCTAGACTCACGTGCCAGAAGTGCTTACTCCACATAGCGTAGAAAGTCGACTCCGACACAACTTCCGAGTGACACATCAAAAGATCAGAGCGCAATGATTTGTAAATTGCTCGTTTTGTGAATGTCGCAGGAATCCTATGGCGAGGACGACAAACTCCGTTTTTCCAGACCATGTCATTCGGCATACTATCGGCGTGGTCGTCGATGAACCGTTTCAACAGTGCAAGCATAGTGACGACTTTTTCAGATGGTTTAGACAAGCCCGAGTGCCCATGCTCCCTAACGACAACACCGTTATCGTACATCCTTTTGTAGACATAGAATGTGTTACGAGAAATGTCGAGAATGTTACAGTACGCCTGCACGCACATCTTCCGTTTGCAAGCTACAGGCCTGACCCGCTCAGCACCACCTTCCATAACCGTGAAGTCATGTATGGTTTGCAACCACCACTTCGTCCTTTCCACAAAACTTTTCGAGTAGAATGCCTCCCGTACCGGCCTGAGATCTTCAGCTGTCAGTTCAGCGCAACACATCCGCCTACAACAGAGCATCCCTCGCACTGCCTGAAGTGACTGCATCCTGAGTTTGCCCATAGCTCGCCGATGCTGTGTCTTTTTGGCCGGTTCTCTGTTTGTCATAGAATAGGGTCTTCTTTCACCGGGCATAGGCGCCGTCAAAATGTACTGTATGTGGCGGTCCTCTTCGGAGAGACAGCGCGAGCTCTAACTGTCTCGTGAATAGCAGTATTCAGTGATTTCATCCGTGGACGGTCCTTGACTCTCCTGGCACTGCGGAGGGGTAGACGAGGAAACCCTATCACCCCCATCGGCCTTCACGCTTCGCCTTCAACGTTGGGTGCACCCGCATGTATCTCATTGATGATCGGATGAATCCGAAACAATTATAGAACGTCACCTTCGCAAGTTCAAATGCAACAACGCAGGTGTCAACTTTAGTCGTCCCGAGGGAGTCTCCTTTTCCCTTAAACACAAGGTATGACCACACGTCCGTATCTTGTGACATACGGGGTTTCCCGCGGACGAGGTCGTGAACGGAAGCCATACATAACATTCATAGATGATCCATACACATGGATCTGTGGCTCGTCGACGGTTGCCTTCTCCGAAAACACGGACATGTATTTCATCATGACAAGCCCTCTTCGTCGTGCTAAGTTATTCCCTATAGACTCACGTATTTCAGACACTTTTTTTCCCACATCATCCCACAATAACAGAAAAACTCATACACATGGATCTGCGGTTCGTCGACTGTTGCCTTCTCCGAAAACACGCCCAAGAAAGAACCAGTAGTAGTGCAGTTGTTCCCACTATACACGTACTCTGTCCCACTATAACTACATTCACCGAGATTCCCCTCGGGTATAGAGCTCGACATCCCAGCATCGGTGATTTCATAATATGTTGAAGAGACTCTGGATATACAATCGATACTAAGAAACTGGCCCCCGTTTCCAGTGTTTTTGTGGTCGTCGAGCACGTAACAACAGATGTACGAATGCTCGGTGGAGGTGGACAACTGTGTTCTCTTCCGTCGATGCTGAGTGTTTGAGTCACGTGACCGTTTTCCAGAGGAAGCACATGGCTCGAGTCGGAAAGAAGTACTATCGGCACTGCTCGGAACTCCAATGCCCATAACCAACCCCTTCCCAGCCAATTCCTGCCGAAAACGTAACGGAAGGCAAGCTGGCGTGGGAGGGAAGTCTTGATCAACCGTCGTTGTATCACACCAGTGAAGTATTCCACTTTTCCCTGCGAGCAGAGCAACAGACGTTGACCCAAATTGCAGCCGAGACAGTTGTTGGACTTTGGCGATGATAAAGCGACAGAGATGCGTTCGCCAGTTGGGGAGCACTATAACAGCGCAACGAAACAAAAAGACAATGCATAACAAGCCTTGAACCGGACGACAAGCCTTCACCCTCACCGATTTCACATGTATGGTGTAGAAATGGCGGGCCCGCAAGTATGTAACGTACTTTAGATTCGGATGAGTCCGACGCAACGACGAAGGCAAATATCGAACTTGACATTAGACGTGCACAGCCAGCCTTGAACCGGAATACAAGCCTTGCCCGTCACTGATTTGACATGCTGTAGAAATTGCGGGTGCGCAAATATGTAACTCATTTTAGACTCGGATGAATCTGATACAATGATGCTGGTAAATATTGGCAAGTCCGCATCGTCGCAGGTTCTTATGTCGGATGCATCCGAGACACTTAAATCCAGATTTAGACAATTGCAGCATACACCACCAGTGCATCAAGTATGCAATGCCGAGCACGATCAGCACGCATACAGACGACGGAAGTGATCACGAGTCTTCCTCGTCGTAAGAAGTTGACAACCTTCCCGTAGTGCCGAACAGTCGGCGGTCTATGTTGTGGGGTGGCAAAAGCACTCTTAGGGAACCTCGCGGTATTGTTCGGAAATTGTTGGCGCAGCACCAGATGCTCACCAAACAGTTTCGAACGCCAATGTAACGCACAGATCATATGATGCCTTACGATCAAGCAGTGGTTGATAGCTGGCCCCCTTTCCCGATCTGGATCTTTGAGAGCAAAGTTTCGCACTCCACCGTGAGATCCATATCGGAGAAGGGGACCTGCTACCCTGCCGCTGTTAACTTTAGTCATCATAAGGGAGTCTATGACGCGGGAACCCAAAAATGAGCAATTGCGGAGGAATATCGCGGCCGCTAGACGAACTTTTTGGCGTAGCACCAGATGCTCACCGACCAGTTCTGAATGTCCGTTGTATCGACACATCATATGATGTTTTACAAGCAAGCAGTGGTTGATAGCAGGCCCCCTTTCCCAGTCTGGATCTTTGAAAGCAGAGTTCCGCACTCCACCGTGAGATCCATATCGGAGAAGGGGACCTGCTACGCTGCCGCCGTTAACTGTAGTCATCATAAGGGAGTCTATGACGCGAGAACCCGAAAATGAGCAATTGCGGGGGAATATCGCGGCCGCATGACGAACTTTTCGGCATAGCACCAGATGCTCACCGTCCACTTCTGAATGTCGGTTGTATCGACACATCATATGATGTTTTACAAGCAAGCAGTGGTTGATAGCTGGCCCCCTTTCCCGGTCTGGATCTTTGAGAGCAGAGTTTCGCACTAGACCGTGAGATCCATATCGGAGAAGGGGACCTGCTACCCCGCCGCTGTTAACTGTAGTCATCATAAGGGAGTCTATGACGCAAGAACCCCAAATTGAGCAATTGTGGGGGAACATTGAGGCCGCATGACGAACTTTTTGGCGTAGCACCAGATGCTCACTGACCTGTTCTGAATGTCGGTTGTATCAACACATCATATGATGTTTTACAAGCAAGCAGTGGTCGATTGCTGGCCCCACTCTCCGGTGTGGATCTTTGAGAGCAGATTTGACGCAATCCACCGTTAGACCCACATCCGAGAGGCGGACCTGCCATCATGCCGCTGTTCACGGTAATCGTCATGTGGGAGTCGACAACGCGATGACCCCGCGATGTTCCAATCGGGAAGTTTTTTTGTGTTCTGTGCAGGTGTTGAACGTTCGGTGACGAGAAGGAACAAGCTCGAGTGGCCCCAAACTTCAGATGGATCCGAGACACAAGACGACATGCCGGACAAGGTCGATTGCAGCGTCGGCCAGCGTCGCTTAGTCACTTTCGGCCTGGCAGCGGCTATTCCACAAAGGGCTACGGACATGGCACCACATTTCTTGGCATCCAATCTAAAAACCATCGTCACCGTCGCCGGGGGTGATCACGAGCCTTCGTCGTCGCGAGAAAAAGACCCGACGATTTCGCAATCGGGACGTGATATGCATTCTGTGCGACTACTTATCATCGGCCCATTTGCAGCGTATTGACGCAAAGAGGAGTTTCTTTCAGCGGGTGTCCAGGGTAACAGACGACTTTTGCGTGGATGAGAATGAAAACGCTTGTGCAACCGGCGACTTCGGATGAATCCGAGACACAAGATGTTCTGGTGGACAGACATGATTACAGCCTCGGTCGTCGCCGCTCACGTCATTTTCTGCCATCCAGAGGCTGTTGCACAGAGGGCCACGGACACGGGCACCACATTTCATGGCAGTACCAGACGATCTAGACGGCGGCGGACTGTTTGGAAGCGTCGTTTGCCTCGAAGGCGTGCAAGAACATAAACTCGATGGTCCGCAGTTATCGAGTCGCACATACAAAATCCGACGGGTTGTTGTTTGGCTAAGACGGACGTGTATTTCATCCTGACAAACCCTCTTCGCCGTGCTCTTCGTCGTGCTAAGGAATTCCCTATACAGTCACGTATTTCAGACACTTCCTTTTCCACATCATCCCACAATGACAGAAAAACTCTTACCAGACCTGCTCTCACCAAGTCTGACCGCCCATCTACATCTGGGCGAGACATGACCGCATTGAAACTGGATCCCTGAAGCACAATCTCGTTGCGTGACACAAGCACAACAGCATCCACAAGTTTCCCGCTTTTGCTTGAAGAAGCCACACATAGCACTCTGGCGAAAGGACATCCGTCATCCGTCAAGCGCACACAACGGTACGACAGAGCTTGTGGAGAAGTTCTTGGGCAACGGGGTGGGTAGTGTTCCAAGAATGAACAATGACGAGCGCAGTCCACCAACTCTTGCCTCTGCGAACTTTCCCAAACTCGTGGCGAAGATGTTATAAGCTCGCAGTGCAGGCGAGGTCTGAAGCTGGTACGGAAGTGGACCAGTTCACCCTTATCGTCCAGGGTCTTTCGATGAAGGACACCAGCAGGCAGTGCAATGAGGCTCCCGAACTCCAACATGTTGGCAAACTTGTAATGGCTTGCCCATGGGCAGGAACGCTTCATCGCCTTCCAGTCATTTTCGTTCCATTCGTCGAGATGCCGGTTCATGTAAGGGACGACGGTCGTCTATGGGTCATCCTCGAAGTCGTCCTCGGGTGCATCGTCGATCCACATTTGACCGTCATGATACCGCAACGATCTCGCACAAGGTGGAAAGGGTTTCGCTAAGCACATGTGCCTCTCGGGTGTCATGGCGATGCTTGTCGAAGGACTCGACGACATTAAACTCCCTACACAACACAAACACATGGATAGACATACGGAAGAGGAGACGGTCGTAAACAATGTCGGTGAACGATAATTTCCCCGACAACGCCCACACCCAGCTGTAACGCCCTACACTTTTTTGCCGGCGAAGCCCTTAGAGAAGGCCGTAAATCAGAATCGTCCAAAAAAAAGATCTTTCCACGTTGCATTGCAAAGCCCTTACAGAAGGTCACTAATCAGAAGTTCACCAAGCCAATGGAGTGTTTTCTAAAAGTCACGCAGGGACCCGTTCCAGAGCAGATGCGGGTTTTTCAAAAATTATCAAAACCCACGCCGTAAAGCACATTGAGACATACAGAAGAGTGGGATGACCCTCGTCGAACGGAATAGCACACCGACGCTGGACAGCCACATTCCACCACCTCATCTACAGAAGACGTTTTCGCACAGTCGACATGACAAGTACTTTTTGCAGAGCCATGAAAGCACACACTCAACCTACCACGGTCATTCTGAATACGAGCTGAATAGAAGTGCAAGACAGAAGCTCATCCAAGCTTACCGCACCGTCCCAGATCCGAGGTTCAGATCAGTCCGAGCCACCCGCCAACACAAGTCTTAGACAAAAGCTCATCCATGCCTACCAGTCTGTGGTTCGGATCAATGCGAGCAACCGCCCCGGAACGATAGACATTAAATGGGATGTTGTGCGACCGTCCGTGGCTCGGATTAATCCGAGCCACCGCCCAGCGACCTCGCCTCACTCGGAGGGATGTGGCAGAAGGATGAGACACCCCTGGAATCGAAATCGGACCCAGTAGGAAGCAACACGTCCTTTCCGATGTTTGCCTTACTGCCCCATGTGCAAAAAAACAAAAGCCAAGTTGGCAGATAAATCAGACTCAATCGCCGTCGAGCTATGAGGTTCGGATTTATTATTCGGACCACAGCAAACGGTTTCAGTCAGGCGGTACCTAGGCGTCCTTCGAAGTGTTCACATTTCGCCTCTCGGAAGGACAAATAAACAACGAATGCCATGAGTGCCCACCATAGGTTATTGTATGTTGCATTCAGGATGCGTGGCGTGTGCCGCCGTTTTCCTTTACTGATGAGACCTCCCGTCACTGGGCGTGATACTCACCTCGGAACTCCCGATGCGGTGAGGGATGTGGTTCGGATTGATCCGAGCTATATCACACGTTTAGGAGTGACGCGGAACTTATATGTCCTATGTGAGTATTGCACAACCCAATTCGGAATACATAAACACTGACAAAAGCCACGCCTGTCGTCCGTCAGTCGTCTGTGGTTGTGGTTCGGATTCATCCGAGCTACAAACAAAAAAGCTATCGGAGTCATGATTTCTGGAGATGTTTACTTCGAAGCGATCCCCTGTGTCGTCGTTGTCCCTTCCACTGAGACATCGGAGGGATGCGGTTCCCGTTGAGACTTCCCACGAGCCGAGGGTTGTGGTTCGGATTCATCCGGACTACATCACACGTTCCGTAGTGAGGCGAAACAAAAAACGTCCAACCTGAGAATTGCATAACCCCTCGTGGGAGACAAAGAACACCGACGGAAGTCATGAGTGGCGGGTTGTCATGGAAAGGGGGCCGCCTAAAAACTCTCGATGGGGGAACGTTTTGTGTAAACAATGGGTCGGATGCAAGGCGGGCATAGTCATCCAACCACTGCCATCGCAAATGACATCTACTATTGCCTTCATCCCGAGATCAGATGAATCTGAACTCCATCTGGAACAAGTGGCACGAACAGCACTCTCTCACTCCCTCTGCAATCCCGAGAACGTCTCCCTAAGCTGCTCTGGAAAACAAGGCTGCGATTAATTGGAATCAAAATGTGATCGGCGTGGATCGAGAGCTGATCGTTCCACGAGGTCATTGTGCGTTCATTCAGCTCAGATTTCGAGATTGCAATCGTCGCGAGGATTGTCCACGTAAGAGTTCGCCCAAAATGAATCGTGGCGAGGGGACGGGCTGCCGCACGGGCGGCAGTGCTGTGGAGTTTTCCTGTGGGCGAGATGGAACTTTTGAGCGCTAATTCCATATCCAAAATGTTGCCAATGCGTGTCCGGCGTTTCGCGCCCAGTTGTGTGGCAGTTCCTCATTGCTAGTTGTGTGTGCGAGAACGGGCGATGAGACAGGGAACAGTCAAGACAACAAGAAAAAGATCCTTATGTCGTCCACAACCGCGATAGACATGTTCCATCATCGAGTCGATCAGAAACGAGCTCGAAGTTGGCACTTGGCGGTGGGATGTCGCGGGATCGGTGGTAGTCTGGGATGTTTCAGGTTCGCCATGGGTATCCTTTGTGCGCAACGGGTCGTCGCTGAACGTTGTGGATGGGTGGCTTGGCCACTGTTGGCTGTGAGTGCGACACGGGCGATTCCTGTTGGAGGTGCGCGTTTGTCGTGAGGCTTCCAGCTATCAGCGCTGCGATAACAGATCGTCTGATAGACGTCAACACCGGAGATGGATGGACGGGATCTTAAAGTCGATCGACACGCATTTTTCAGATGACATCTCCGGTGTTGACGTCTATCGGGTGATGTGTTATCGCAGCAGTGATCACATACCGTGATTTTGAGGACGCCAGGGAGCAACGGCGGTGAAACTTCGTCCACGCGTCAGATGCGGTTGACGGTCTTGACTGCGAAAGCCGCAGACCATTTCGAATTCCAGACGTCATGCGCAAGATGGTGACGTCAGCGTGTGTCAGTGGAAGGGAACTTTCGTGGTTGTGAGCAGCGGACATCGTGGGCTGAAGATCGCGCGCATGTCGACTCGTGCGTGATGGACGGAGCAGGCGGTGATGTAGAAGAATACTGGCACGACCGACTGCATTGCGATATCCTAAGTAGACTGGGGGAGGACGACCCGCGAGCCAGGGTCCAAGAAAGTGTACCAACAAGCGATGTCGAGCACGCCAAGACTCAAGGGCGATGCGACTTTCTCCACGCGTCAGATGCGGTCGATGGAGGGCGCCAAGACTAGAGGGCGATGTTGAGGACGCCAACAAGCGATGGTGAGGACGCCAACAAGTGATGTCGAGGACGCAAACAAGCGATGTTGAGGACGCCTGAACTCGAGGCCGATGACTGTGAAAGCCGCAAGCCATTGCCCGTCGCTGACGTCATGTGCAAGATGATGACGTCAACATGTGTCATTGCACGGGGTCTTCCGTCGTTGTGATCGGTGGGGATCGTGCATTCAAGATCTTGCGCGCGCGATTGGCGAAGTAGGTGGTGGCAGAGAACAAGACTTGCACGGTCGAAGGAGCGGAAGGGCAATGGGAAGAGGTGGGGGCTTGAAATGGTGAAGGGGTCGAGCAGCGGGCGTGGGCTTCTAGCTGACCTGCGCGTTGACAAACGCCTCCAGCCAACACAAGAAAGCACAGCGCGAACGGGACGACACGCAAGATCTATAGTCGCGTGACGTTTTCGTTAGCGCCCCCGGCTATCGACGATTGCTGGAAGATTGAGGGCATTGATGCGCAAGCGGCTTGCGATATAATGCAGGCAACTTCGAGCGATGGCGGACACGTCGCAAAGGCACCACACGGAAGAAATGACACCAGCGAACGGGTGTGACAGCCACCCCCATTCGTTTGGTGCCCGACAAGAGAACGGAGAGTGCAGTGAGTGGGGCTTGAGGGGCCCTTCAATTGCCCGCCGCAGGTACTGCCACGTCGGGGGCTGTAAACAACTGACCTTTTTTCACCGTGCTATCAACGGTCCCAACGCATCATCTGGCGCAAATTTTCCCGCCTACTTTTGAATATCGGGGCCCGCGCGGATTTTACCGTGATATCAAAGGTTCTAACGCGTCATCCTGCGTGACTTTTCCTGCCCACTTTCGTTTCTTGGGCCCGGCTCGGATGTATCCGCCATTCGAATGACGGTGGCGCCATTCCACGAATTTGCAGGTGGGCATTACAATCGTCTGAAGCAGCAGGCAACCGCAAGTGTCGCCAACCCTCACGGTCGAAAATGCCCGTCGCACGCCCGGACCACCCGCCCTTGCCAGCGACACAGCCATCTCGTCGCCGGGGGACACAGCCATCTCGTGGCTGTCTCCCCCGCCGTTTGCCTCGCTTCTCTCTCTCTCCCTCGTCGCCATATCCCTCGCCTCGCCATCTCCTTCGCGTCGCAATCTCCCACGTCTCCATTCGCGGTTTTGCCCTTTCACACGTCGGCACCTCCCTTTTCGCGCGTCGCGGCACGTGTCGTCATATTGCGGTTTGGGATCATCAACCAAGTCGCCGGGGCCATTGTTTCCAACAACAGTTGTAAATCGAAGAAAGAAAAGGTGCGTTCTCTCTCTCATTCTATCTCCCTTTCTCATCTCTCTCTGTCTCACTCCCCGTCTCTCTCTCTCTATTTGGCTCTGCCTCTCTCTCTCTCTCTCTCTCTCTCTCTCTCTCTCTCTCTCTCTCTCTCTCTCTCT
>BFEA01000842.1:471443-484124 GCA_003427395.1 Chara braunii | reverse complement strand
TCTTCCTCCTCCATCTCCCTCACCCATTCACCATAGCCGTCCGCCTGCCTGGATGTCCAAAGGACAACCCAAAACACCTCCCACCTCCATCCTCCATCTCCCATCACCCGTCCCCCATAGCCAACCACCTTCCACCTTCTTCCTCCACCACCTCCTTCACCCATCCACCATAGCCAGCCACCTTCCACCTTCTTCCTCCACCACCTCCATCACCCATCCGCCATAGCCGACCACCTTCCACCTTCTTCCTCCACCATCTCCTTCACCCATCCACCATAGCCGGTCACCTTCCACCTTCTTCCTCCACCATCTCCTTCACCCGTCCACCATAGCCAACCACCTTCCGTGTCTTCCTCCATCGACTTCCTCACCTATCCACCATAGCCGGTCACCTTGCACCTTCCCCCTCCTCCGTCCTCGTCCGTCACCCAAAGGTCGTAAGTAACGAAGACGCCGAGGGGCGCTAGGAACACTAGGTAGGACGATCAGGTATGCTAAGGGGTGAGATTGATTAGGGACTAGAGGTGTCTTCCTTCCTTCCTCTCTCTCTCTCTCTCTCTCTCTCTCTCTCTCTCTCTCTCTCCCCCTCCCTCCCTATCTCCCTCCTCTCTCTCTCTCTTTCTTTCTCTCCCTCTCTCTCCTCTCTGTTTCCCTCTTCTTCTCTACCTCTCCGTTTCTCTCTCTCTCTTCCTTCATTCTCTCCCCTAAAACCCTCATCTCCTCCACGCTCCCCTCTTCCTTATTGGCACATGACTAACCTCTTTCCTTCACTTGCTACATTGCCAGGGAACGAACGGCAAACTCGGTCCTCACTTGGTGGAGAAAGAGGGCAAGGGGAGGGTTGTCGGTCCCTTGTGCCACCAGGAAGGAAAAGGAGGGTCACTTGAGAAAAGTGAGAGGGGCGGAATCCGTGAGAAAAGCAGGAGATTGAGAGTTTGGATAAGGTCAGTTGACTCAACCATTTCCTCGACTGCATGACTAAGGAGAATGCATGGCCTGATTGTGAAGGGACCCCACTGCGGGGTCGACTCAGGCTCGAAAGTCTATTAGGGTATGGCCCTACAAAAAATGGTGGAGGTGCCAGGTATAGGGTTAAATTGACCCTTACGATTCCGAAGGGGGCGCCCGACGCACGATCGTGTACATAACTGAAGAGAAGGAACTTGGACTTGTGCATGCTCTTTCCCTTGAAAGGATTAGATTTGAGGGCGGCTGGGTGCATGGCAGGGCCAGGCCTGGAGGAATAACATGCGTGATTGCACACTTGGTTAGCCACCTCCTTGGGGAGTGACTCTAGTCCTCCTCCTTTCGGGTTGATGTTCGCGAGTCCGTGGAAGCCTTGGGCAAGCCGCAGGTCGACACTTCCTCTGAGTGTGAAAGAAGGGCTCCGGTTACCTGGCAGGCGGTTGGTGCTTGGCCTAGGTCGGGTGCCAATGAAAATCCCGCGGCGGAGTGATCCGACCGACATGGGTGCCTTCTCCCCTCTTCTTCGGAGCCCAGCGGGGTCCTTGCACTTTCACTTGAAATGCTTGAAGGAACCGCATATGAACAAAATGGTAATCGAGAAGGAACAACCCCGCCCTATGAACGGACACACAACCGAAGATGAGGGGAATGAAGGGAGTTGCTAGACTCCAAGAAAACTAGCTCACCCTTGAAGATGCTCACGAAAAGGAACCAGGAACGATGTATGGAGGCTAGGGGTGAGTGGCACACACGGTCCCGAGAGAAAAACGTGAGGCGTGGGTAGGAAGCGTTGGGAGCACCAAGGGAAAGACACTTGTTTTATATGTCTCCCACTTGGGACTTGTGGTTTGCATGAATGAGAATTGAACGTCCTGCCATTTCGGAAGGAAAGGGTGGGTCTGCACCAGCTGGTGCGGGTTGCGAAACGTCGTTTACTTCGGGTAGGCCGTCGGGCGCAGGAAGGGACCGGGAAGGCCACCACCGCTAAGGACGCTGAGGGTATCCGGGAGTCGGGAATGCAAAACGAGCCATCTACGAATAGAGAGTCGCTAACCCACGATACCGCCTTAAAACTGAGGCACGGCAGTGATAAAACGCCGAACCCCGACAGCGAGCCTTCCGACAGAGGAAAGGAAAGTGGTGCCCTGTTGAATGAGAAAACGGCAGATAAGCCGTCACGGCTGATATGAGACGAGAAAATATGGAAACTGCAAAGATAAGGACCTTAGGACCTGGGAACTAGGGAAGCTGTGAACGACCGGCCGTTTCGCAAAAAAAAAATTCTCCATGTATAGGGCTAGGAAAAGATGGCGTCGGAAGAAGAGACTGTGAATCTGCGGAGCAAGGGGAGTCATGGTACAGAGAGGGGCGTGGAAAGGAACGAAGGGTCAATAAGGGACCGAGAATCAGCAAATCCGGAGGGAACAAAGGAAGACGGGAAGGACCTCTCAACGGGAGAAAGTTCGGGAAAGGCCGAGGGAAGTACACGAGGATCTCAAAAGAATAAGGAAGGAAGGGACAAGGAAAGATCAAGTCCGCGAAACTCAGATGGGATCATAGTCAAGAAAGCGAAAGTCTCGGATGCCCGGCGTAAGCTGGCGAAAATAGAGAAGCGAACCGCGAAGTATAAGGCAAAACTTATTGAAGAGATGATGGCTGGGAACGAGAGGGACCTTCCGGGAGAGGAGCTACGAGAGGAGCGCAGGACTAGCCAGGGCGAAATCAAGCACGGAGGGAAGGATAGTAGCCATAAGGGGACGCCTAGCAAGAAAGGGAAGGAGAAGGGGGACTCCCCGGTTGTAGAAGTGAAAAAAGCTATAAACCCACCTGCCATAGACAGTGGTGCTAGCCGCTTACCTGCCGCGCCAAAAATAATGAAGGGGTGCGACGGACTTTGGGGTCTCAGAGAAAGGGTACTAGGGTGGTTTGATCCGGAGGGAACAGCAACAACCGGAGAAAAGCGGAAGGATAGCAAGGAAGGAGAAGAGACTAGTACGGCTGGTGAAACAGGTAATTCTGAGGGCGGGCTCAAGAAAATAGTATCCATCCTCACTAGGGTATTGAACAAAAGTCAGGGCTACCTCGCAGATGTCAAAAAGAAGCTCACCTTTGATGGGGCGAACATCACCGAATTCCTGATAGACTACGAGAATCTAGCATCCCTGTTGAAATGGAGCGAGGAAGAAAAGATGGACCACTTAGGGCAGCATGTGTCACTAAGCTTAGGAAGGGACATTATGGCCATCGTCGCCGCCAGTGGATCTTGGAAGGAGACCCGAAATGAGATGATGAGGAAGTATCTAAAGGCGGAGAAAATGGCAACAAAAGCCCAATTGGCAGCCGTGCAGAGGAAGAACTACGCGACTTACAACGACTTCCTGAGAGCGTTTACCCTAGTAGCGTTACGAATTCCCGGGGTAACGGACCGGATCATGAGCAAGTATTTCCTTAGACAGTTCTCCAAGTTCGACAAGGATAAGATTTTGTCGTCCTATCAACAGACTAGCAAGTTTGAATACACGAGGGATGTAGACTTCATTACGGTAAAGACGGTGGTAACTGAGACGTTAGCCTTGCTTAAGGAGGGAGAGGTCATAGACTTGACCGGAAAGACGGGAGACAAGGTGAAGAAGGGAATAGAAAGTCTACACGAGCAGGTGCACGAAGTCGATAATAAGATAGAAAGAGTGGAGAATGCACTATTGGTAATGCAGGCGCAAGTTTTCCGCCCCGCCCTCCCGCCCCAAGAGGCCGTAGTTCCGACAGCAGTAGCCAACCGAGGATACGGTAGGAAAAATCCGGCCAATGAGCAGTGTCGATAATGCACGATGATCGGTCACTTTGTGCGGACCTGCCCAAGACTCAACCACGATATCATGCGACAGAGATGCAGCAGGTCCCTTGAGGGCGAAATTTTCGGACCCCAGGGGGAGTGAATAAACTGGAATTCGCCAGGTGGGATGCGGCGTGGTGTCATCATCCTGAATAACCTCGATATAGCCACCGTAGAAGCCGAGCCAGTAGCCGACATTGTTTGGGATCAGTCGCGGGGTCGCGGACCACAAGTCAATTTTATCCTAGAAAGTAATGGGCAGGATAAGGTGAACATCACCACCCGGCGGGCACGGGCGGAGAAGAAACTTATTCGAGATATGGTAACGGAGGACGTTGCGGGAACCAGCGCAAATCAAGGCGAACACGAGACAGGGGAGCTAGGGAAAGCCTACGGAAAAGCAAGGGAAGAAGAGCTGATAGACAAAGCCACGGCGGCAAAGAAGAAGTTCAAGTACCAAATCCCGATCTTGACCATGCCAGAAATCGACGATACCCTGAGCAAATTGCTAGGTACCATGGTATCTGTATCCTTTTAGACCATGCTGCAAGCAAGCCCGAGATTGCTCAAAGGACTCAGGCAATTGCTAACGCGCCGACGCGTAGAGGTAAAAGAGGTTCCATAACCACAAGGACAGGAAACAGAGGCAGCAGAGGCACCACAAGGGGTCGCCAACCTCCAGAGGATCTCGGGAGATCTGGAAGACCTGGAAAAGGCCTTTCCGGACATCCGCTTAAGCCTACCTGACCGAGAAGGCGGCAAGGTCATGAGGGCACCCCCCGGAACGAAGCTCAGTTTCCATGCCCTACCTGTAGGAAAGTTGAAAGTCCAGATCGGGACTCACCACACACACCCATTAGTGGACGGAGGCGCCAAAATTACCCTCATACGAAGAGACTTCGCAACGATTATGGGTTGTACGGTAAACAAGGAAGTAACAGGGAGTATCCGGGGAGCCGGCGGGGAAATTCCCTTTGCAGGGTATGTCACGAAATGCGCAGTTAAGGCAGGAATCAGGGAGTCGATCTGGTCATTTCAACGGATGACCGTGATGGAGGAAATGGACCATGACATAATCCTTGGGAGACCATGGTGCGCCAACATAGAAATGATAGGCATGCACCTGCACGATGGCACGTACATGATAGATATAGAGGACCCCGTGACCGGCCGGGGAGAGCTCCTCCAACTCCTTGGGACCGGAGGGGACCCTCCGAAGGGGAAATTGGCAACTTGGTCACCAATATTCGAAGATAGTACGCGAAAAGGAGCATTTGCCCGGATGGAGGGTATGAGAGAAAGAGTGGAAATTATGATAGAGGAGTCCTTTAGCAAAAAGGAATGGATCAAGATGGGCCTACCTCTGAAGAAAAAGAGGCAAGAAGACGAGGTTCTAGGGGTCATGGTGGCAGAAAAGGAGCCGGGAGTTGAACTCGAGGCCAATCTGCCTAAACCGAAGGAGTGTCGGAAGGAAACGCCGAAAGTAACGCTCGAAGTTCCGAACCTGTTGCAACTTATTATGCCTATCAAGTACCACAAAGTAGGAGTGGACCCGGCAACACTCGCCAAATTCGAGGATGAGGTCCAAAAGGGCTACTGTCTGAACGGAAAGATAGTCAGTATTCAACCCCGTGTCGCGGAAGTAGCAAGGCCGATCCCGACCATTTATTTTTCAGAAGAACGATCCCAGAAAGGAAGTGTTCGAAAGTACAAGCCAGTAGGAAAGAAAGCCAAGCCAGTCTCAATCCTAGTGGAGACATCAAGGGAGGAGGCCATGGAGAAAGAGGAAGAAATCTTGCGGGTAATAAGGGAGAGACGAGCGGCGGAAGGGCATCGGATACCCGATGAGGTAGCAGACACCATAAAGATAGGGATAGATGGGTTCCTAACGGTGGAAGAGACCCAGCTGATGAGGAAAGCGTGCCAGGAGTTTCACTTAGCATTTGCTTTCAATAACCATCAGAAAGGTCGATTGGATGGAAAACTAATTTCCCCCGTTAGGATCCACACAGTGGAACATGAGCGCTGTAACGACAAAGGGTCTGCCTACGAGTTCGGAATAGCAGCAGAAGTTACCGAACTGCTCAGAGCCAAGATAGACTCATTCGTGGCCGAAACCACTGCATCCCCCTACGCAAACAAGTGTTTTTTTTTTGGGAAACCCAATAAGACGCTCAGATGGATCCAGGATTTGCAGAAGCTGAATGCAGTAACAATCCGGGATGCAGGATCGCTTCCACAGGCCGATCTGCTCGCAGAATCTCACGTTGGCCGGAACATTTATTCCTTGATAGATTTATATTCAGAATATGACCAACTGCCGCTCGATGCCAGGGATAGACCATACACCGCCATGCACACCCCTGTAGGAGAGATGCAGATGCAAGTGACCCCTATGGGTTTTACAAACGATGTGGCAGAAGCATAGAGGAGAATGCTTACGGTAGTTGGAGACATGTTCCCGGAAAAATGCGAGCCGTATATAGACGACAATCCCATAAAAGGCGCGCAGAACAAAGACGAGACGGAGGTCCAGCCGAGGGTTTGGAAGTTCGTCTTGGATCACCTACAGAATATCAAGGACCTACTCCAGCGGTTCCTGGTATATAACATCACCGCGAGCGGACCAAAGAGCATCCTGGAGGTCCCAGAAGTGACCATACTGAGTTTCGCTGTGGGGCCTATGGGAGGAAGCCTGACCCGGCAAAGACGGATAAGATCTCTCAATGGCCAACACCCTTGCGCACTACAACGGAAGTACGAGCCTTCCTAGGGGTGGTTGGATTCTGGAGGGTCTTTATCAAGGGCTTTGCCAAAATAGTCGAGCCCGTCCGTGCGATGATTAGGGATGGAGGGACTATGGAATGGACCGAGGACAGGGACGCAGCGGTTCAGACCCTCAAAGACATCCTCTCCTCCGATCAAGTCACCTTGGCAGCGCCCCGCTTCAACGACAAGGTGACACGGCCCTTTATTCTGGAAACAGATGGAGGACCATTGGCGGTAGGAGAAGTCCTGATACAAAAGAGCGAGGAGGGCAGAGAAAGGCCTATCAGATTCGAGAGTAGGACCCTGAATTCTACAGAGCGGCGATACTCCCAGTTCAAGAAAGAGGTCTTAGCCATTCTACATTGCCTTAAGACCTTTCAGGCATACCTATTCGGAAGACAGTTTATCATGAGAATCGATCCGACCAACGTCGCCGGGGCATTAAAGAACTATAAGCCTATAGACCCGACCGTTGGGAGATGGATAGGCTTTATCTGGCAGTTCGACGACAAGGTCGAGCGAATTGCGGGGCTCCGGAACAGGGCAGACGGGCTAAGTCGGGTCTGCATCACGCCGAAAGGAACAGAGGAGGAGGAACCAATCGACGCCTTCCTGGAATACAAAGGAGGAACCCTCGTCACGGATAATGAGATGATGAACCTCGCGTGCACACCAAGACAGTTGCTGATTCAGACCCAGGAAAAAGGGGCGCCTGCTGTAGTTGCGGAACTTAAGGGGCCAGTCACCACGATTAGACGAAAAGATGAGAAGGATTCGTGGGAGGAGCTGATAGCGATGGCCGCTGAAGGAGGTCGGGGCGCCGTGATGTGCCTAACGGAGTCCTGGACACAGAAGGAACGACAGTATTTAGTAAGTCAGGCTCAGGAAAAGCGAGATACAGACCAGGATGGACGATAATTTTTCCTCATACAAATGTATGACGGCACCTTTCGAGAGATCGGCCGTGTTACTTATAGGGAACAAGCAGCCTATGGAAGTCGGCCCCAAGGCAAGGACGGAAGCCGAAAAGGATATCCTGAGAAACGGCCACCTGTTCAAGAAGAAGGGATGACGCCTAGGCGAGTTGTGTGCGGAAGGTCTAGGCAGTTGGACATAATACAAGCAATGCATGATGGATTAGCCGGGGGGCACCGGTCATCAAAAGGGACCCTTGCAAAAATCGCGCCGCTTTACTTTTGGCCAGGCATGGCAGGTATGGTGGCCACTTATTGTCAAACGTGCCTAATTTGCCTAGAAAGGAGCCCCGCGCGTGTTTTTGAGCCTCTTAGACCCACTCGGGTGCTGGGGCCGGGACATCTGATCCATCTTGACCTCGCAGTCATGCCCGTATCGACAGACGGATACAGGTATATCTTGGATGCAAGAGACAACCTCAGTGGTTATGTAGAGGCAGTGGCGCTTAAAAGAAAGACGGGGAAGGGAGTGGCCGACTGGGTAGAAAACTTCTACCTAAGGCACCCCTTCATTCGAAGGTTCATAGCGGATAATGGGACGGAGTTCGTCAACCACGAAGTGATAAGCAAGCTTAAGACGTTGTGCGTACCTATCAAGATCATTGAGCCATATCATCCTGAGGCCAACGCGCCTATAGAAAGGGGGCACCGGACCTTGAAAAACACAATTGCTAAGCTAGCGGCAGATGACCTCGAGAACTGGCCTCGGTCCCTTAAGCAGGCGGTCTTCGCAGAGAACATGACGCCGAAAAGGACGACGGGATGCATTCCGGCAAAACTCTGGTATGGAAAGGAGATTGATTTCCCGGTGGAAGCATTGGCATCTACCTGGAACAGGCTAGACGACAATCCGCACATGTCTACAGAGGAACTAATCACCGCGCGATGCCAATAGGTCCTTAGAAATGAGGAAGCCTTGGAAGATGTTGTTAAGCGTGTGATGGATAGCCGAATGAGAGACAAAGCGAGGTGGGACCAGGTCAAAAACATCCGGAAGGAGCCGCTCCAGGTGGGGGAAACGGTACTAGTCAGGAATTCGGCATTGGAAAGCACATGGTCAGGACAACTGGGAAGGAGATTCAAAGGCCCCTACCGGGTCGCTAAGCGGGTGGGGCTGAACACCTTTGAGCTAGAGGATCTTGATGGTACAGGGTTAAAAGGGCCATTCCCGGAACAGATGTTGGTCAAATTTCTGAGTCGGGACCCAGTGAAGCAATGGTTGCAGGAAGCTCAGGACAAGGAAGCAGGGGAATTGACAGCTTGAAAAGCAGGCCGCTAGACCGTAATTTTGTACCATCCCTCTACGGAAATGATCATGACTGCAGAGGTTTTTGTTTGTGTCGTCTCCTTTTCCCTGGGAACAAGGGTGACTGCGTGGGCTGAATATGGATGGGGTTGGGAGCCGGGGACAATGTATCATAGTTTTTGTGGGATAATGTTGGGTCTGCCTATATGGGGTACCTATGCGCTGGGGCAATGTACCATAGTTTTTGGGGGATAATGGGACCGCCCGCCTATGATGACACTCTGAAAGGACTACCAATCATATGGGGATGAGCAAGGGTTCTGGGGAGTAAGCCTGCAAATTCGCAGGGGGAGTGGGAGGGAATGTGTGTATATGGGGGCTGTCGTGTTTCTTTTTCTTGTTATGTATGCACAAGACCAAGAAAAGGAAAACGGCAAGAAAGATAAAGATGGAATTCGGAAATGAGAATGACAGCAACATCATCAACAGGCCTAGCGGGGAACGAGGGACAAGACAGGCTGGGGAACCGAGCACCAAAAGGAGAAAGTTGTATGTGGGATTTGACTTCAACCTGGTTGTCGGCAGGGGAGGAAGGAAACAGGGAACCAAGAGGCCCTCACCTCTTAAAGAAGAGGAAGAGATATATGTCCCATCTGAAAGAGAAAGCGAAGGGGAGAATGCGAGCCCAAAAAAAGGGCAGGAACCGGATAAGGAGGAGAGCCAGAGCCCTATCAGGGAGGGTGCCGAAAGTAGTGAACAATATGTATGGCATGAGGACGCATGTGATGAAAGGCCTCACCCCCATGAACCAGAGGAGCGTGAGGAAGAATATGGCCCCGTTCGAAACGACAGTAGTGATGAGGATGAGGAAGAACCCAATGAGGTTATAGATATCAGCAATGGGGAGGAGGCCGAAGAGGTCACGAGGCCAAGAGAAGAAATACGGGCGAGGGATGAGGATCCAGAAGATGAGAATGACAAATGGGCGCGAGAGTTTGGGCCAACCTGTAACCACTGGTTCAACCAGTGGACTAGTATCATGCCGCACGATTGGGACTTGAAAGCGCAGGAAAAGCTAAGCAGGGGGGAAGAGATAACGCCAACAACCTTCCTCACAAAAGGAGCGCTTGTGGACTTGCAAAAGACGAAGAGGACGATTCAAAGGGAATTAGACGCTCGGGCAAGGCAGGCCCAACACAAGACGACTGAGCAACAAGGGGACAGTGGGCGTAAAAGCGACTAGCTATAGTCAAGCAAGAAAAGGGGGAGAAGGAAAGGATACCTGGGACACGCAGGACTGTGTTGCTGAATTTTGCATTTCAATTTGTAGAAATAAGACCACAATGGAATGACTTTCTGGCTTAAGGAACGGTTAAGGGTCGCATAGCTAGTGCTACTTTGTATGAGTACTTGCTTCTTCAGAAGAACTTGACGACCAATGGGCTTGAGACTAGAGCTATGAGGGGCTGCCTTCGCCCAGGGAAAGCGAAGAGGGAAGGGGTATCGGAACAAGACAAAATGGAGGCATTGTCATTTTCTTTGCATTTGAATTTCTAGAAGATAGCCGCAATAGGACTGCACGACGAACTGAAAAGCATTGAGTAGCTAAAGCCACTTCGCTTAGATACTTGCTCCTTTGGAAAATGTGAGGATCGATGACAGTGAGATGGGAACTGGGAATGGTTGACTCTGTTTTGGGAAAGGAAAAGGGCATGGGAATTGTTGAGATTGAAGAAAGTTTATGGCAAAAGAGTTTTGTGAACCCTCGGTCGAATGAGTCATGGCATGAGTCTCTATGAGAGGTTAGGGAACCTATGGGTAAAGAGGCATGAAGAATCCTCTTCCCTAGGAGCCTAATCCAACCAGTCAAAGACAAGTCCAGAACAGCAAGAGGCATGAGAGGTCAAGAAGGGAGCAAACAGTGATGGTGCACACTCCCCTCGCTATGGTTGAACGACCGGGTGGGCTAGTGCTGCTTGGGGCTGCGAACCTCAACTTGAGCACTAGACGCTAAGTCGGATGTATGAATGGATAAGTGGATGTTATTGACAAAGGACAAAGGAAAAAGGCATGTGTAAAACCCAAGAAGATGACTACCTTCTAACCCCTGAGACAGAAATGGGATCCGTGTTCTCGAGGCCCACCCCCTCGGGCGCTAACATTGAAATGGATAAGGACGACCCTGACAAGGCCGGCCGATTGGAATGGATAAGAATGGTCCTAACCAGGCCGTTCGAATTGAGAATGGAAAGGAATGGCCCTAACCAGGTTGTTCCACTTGAGAATGGAAAGGAATGGCCCTAACCAGGCTGTTCAATTTGAGATTGGAAAAGAACGACCCTAACCAGGTTGTTCGGAAATGGCCCCTAACAAGGGTCATTTCTTTTGAAATAGGCACTAGGGTCCCCTACAAGAATTGATTGAGAGATGTTGATTGAGAAAAAGCTTGAATGAGCACTATGAGACGAAAAAGTCCGATGGGTTGGTCATTGAAATAACCATGAGGATGGATGGAAAAGAGTGACGCGTTGGAAAGAGAAGGGCAGGTTAAAGAAGGACGGGCCTCAAGACGAGAACGGCATAGACCGTTGGGACGGTCATAAGGATGTAATGTTGCAAATGTTGAAGTTGAGGATTGGAAGTGGGCCGACGGGTCGGCCTTGGAAAATAGTTATTGAAGAAGCGACCACCGGACTGGTCACGAGGGGTGGCCTTATTGATGAGAGTCTGTCGGACCAGCCATGAGAACCAGCTATGAGATGAAAATAACTTCGGATTGAGTGATGAGAATAAGATATTGCATTGCATAAGTCAGGGGACCCTAGGCAACTTTGAAGAAAGGTCGTCGGGCCGACCATGGAAATGGCATTGAAAAAGGTTTTTCTTTTTCCTCTAGTCTCTAGCCTTAGCACGAGGGGGATACCGGTGCCTGCACCGCGACCCCAAGACCTCTATCCTCCTAAGGAAAAAGTCTCAGCGCAACCTGTTCCTCTTAAAAGGGGATGAGGGTTAAAGGATCAAGGCACCTATCCCTTGGATCGGTGCGGGCCGTCCGGAACTAACTCCAACAATGAGCTCTAGTCGGGGAGTTCAAATTGCGCTTCATGCTGAGAGCCTAAACGTCAAAGGGTGAGATAACCAAATGGGCGAGAGAGCCATTCTTATTCTAGTCTCCTTTGCTCTCTCCAACCACACGCCATACCATAGAGGGGTGGCATGGCCGTTTAGGTCGGACCTCGGCTGCCCCCATTAAGTTGGGCGGCACTGTCCAAGGGGAGGGGCCGGGCGAGGTACCGGGTGGAGTCCGCCACCACCACGGGGCATTGTACAACCTATTTCGGAACTAACCGCGAGGTCTTCGTAACTGCACTCGCGAACTAATAGAGAGCCCCAACTCTCTTGAAAGGAAGAGGCCGGATCCAGAAAAATTACCACTCAGGAGGAACAATTCACGAAGGAAGCTCTTACGACTAGACGAGGCCCTGGGAGGCTTGGATTGGACCTGCCTGCCAGACGTGAGGAGGAACCTCAGTATTGGTGCTCGCCACGTAATAGTAAAAGGTCGGACTGAGTAGGAGGTTCCACCCGCAGGGGGAGAACTGATCACTCTTACCTTGTGAAGCGGATGGGCTTGTGTCCTTGACTACGGTCGGCGGACCAAAGGTCTGCATACCTCCGAGTGAGAACAGGTCACGCGAAGGTGTGCCATCTACCGATGAAAAAGCATGCAGAACAGCAAGGACTTGTGTAATTGGATTTGCGTGGGCTTGAGAAAGGGGCCTGGCAAGATGCCCAGAACAGAAAGGACTTGTGTAATTGGCTTTGCATGGGCTTGAGAAAGGGGTCTGAGAAGATGCCTAGAACAGAAAGGACTTGTGTAATTGGCTTTGCAT
>BFEA01000842.1:413745-458931 GCA_003427395.1 Chara braunii | reverse complement strand
ACTCCCGCCCCTGACCCAATTCCCCCCTTTCCCACCGCGGGACCCATCGTCTCCCGTTGCGCCCCAGTCTTCGCCCCCCCAACCCACGTGGCCTATCGTCAATCAAACATTAATTAAATCCTTAATATTTTCCGAAAATTTGAATTTGCTTTTTCATTGCTTAAACTATTTTCGAATAAATTCTCGAAATTAATTCGAAAATAATCACCCTTTTCTGCAATTTCGAAATTTCTTCTAAAACATTTCCGAACCTTGAAAATAATTTTTACAAAATAATTTTGCAATTTCTTTGAAATATTTTGAAATTAATTCTTTTCGAAAAAAATTCCTTTTTCGCAGTTAGTTTTTTTTTTCATAGTCAGCAATTATTACTCTTTTCCTTGTCATTTATCTTTCGAAAATTATTTTCGCAAGTAATCAATTTAGCCATTTTTAAATACTTTTGAATCTCGAAAAAAATTCCGAATATTTTGCATTTCGAAATTAATTTCTTCGAAAATACCCTAAAATTTCATTTATTCCACCCAAAAATTGCATTTCCGTTTTTGAAATTCCAAAAAGTTTTCCTTGCAAACATTTTAATTACTTAAATAATTAAACTCCGAAAAAGAACCAAATCAACTTTCAAATCCGAATTCAACTTTCTTTCGTTTTGAAAATTCTCGAATTTATTTTCCAAATTTCATTTTATTTTTCTCGAATTTGATCTTTTTCTTTTCCAACATTTCTTTTCTTTTTTCAAAGTAATTCGGAAGTCCTGATTTAAATTATTTTCATAACTATCAATTAAATTCGTTAAAGAAAAAAAAAAAAAATCAAAATAACCCCCCAAAATATAACAATTGTTTTTGAATTTTTCCATTTATTCCAATTTTAAAATTTCCGCATTTTGTCACGAAAAATAGCCCGAAATTTTTTATTGTCCCTTAAACTTTCTTTCCAAGAATTTTTTCCTTTTTAAAAATTAATCAAATAAATTCAAATTTCATTATCTTGATTATTTAATTTCCCCCCAAATTTCCTGCAATTTTTCTTCGCCATATTTTATTCCATTCGAAATTTACGTTCCGATTTTAATTTTCTTTCCCAAAACTGTGCCCCCGAATTCTCAAACCCCCCCCGCCCCATAAAACCACATGCCACCCCGCCAATCCAAGACCTCCCAACGCGCCGCCGCCGACTCCGCTTCTGCCACCTCCGTTGTCCCCTCCACTCCATCTTCTCCCTCTGCCCCATCTTCGTCCCTCCTCATGGCCTAAGGCACCTCAAGCATCAACATGGGCTCGCTCCTCGTGGATTTCGTCGAGGATATCCACCGCGAACTTATCGACCAGCTAGGCACCAGGGAGAACACATCTCTCCTCTCCATGTTTCAAGCACTCTCTACCTCGCTCCGCATAATCGATCCCTTCGTGACCTCCATATCCGATCGCGTCACCTCCCTCGAAAACCACACACCCGCCATCCCCGTCATCACGACGTCACCACCCCCCTCCTCCTCCGGCCAATCCATCCAATCCAACCCCGCCGGCCAAACCGGCCAACCATCTTCTTCCGGCCATAATACCCAATCCCCTCCTCCGGCCAATCTGGCCAAAGCCTCTCCGCCGGCCAAGCCGGCCAGGCCTCATCATCCAACACCACCCCCCCACCGTCCTCCACCACACCTTCTTTCACCCCCGTCACTTCCCTTCCCGTTTCCCTCCCCTCCTCACAACCCACTACAAGCGCTTTCACACGCGAACCACTCCCCTTCGCCTCTCCTCCCCCCTCACCCAACCTCTCCTAACTACTTCCACCATCCCCTCTGTCCACCCCTCTTACTCCCAAGTCCTTTCGGGCATTTACCCCGCCATACCCCAACATCCTCCTTGCTACCTCCTTGGTGACCGCAGTGAGGATCACACCTGCTATGACTCCTCTCCTGACGACCGCAACTTCAACAACCTCGCTTGCATCGTCCCCCACAACGGGGACATTCCCCGCTCCTTCCGCGCCACCGATATCGCGACGTTCTTCGGCCTCCCCCACGAGGACGTCCTCCTTTTCCTCTCTCAAATCCAAAATGCTTTCGACCTCCACAACATGCCCCTCGCTCATTGGSTCCCCMCYGCAMCCTCCCGCCTCCAAGGCGCCGCCGCTCAATGGTGGTTAACCGAAGCCAACAACCGCCGAGCCAACGGCCTTCCCCGCATCACCTTCCTTCAATGGGCCGACCTTCTCATCGCCACCTTCCGTCCTCAAAAGACCATCGATGACTACATCGATCAATTTTGCAGCCCCCGCCAAACCGGCCCCACCGAGCGATTCATCCATTACGTTCGCTCCCTCCTCCTCCACATCCCGTCAACTCTCATTCCCGACTACGTCTTCATCTCCCGCATCAAGCGGGTATGCTTCCCCCACCTCGCCGCAGCCCTCACCCATGAGCCCGAGCTCCCTCTCACTGATCTCCTTACCCCCCTTCTCCACCATGATCGCCTTCCTCACCTCCGCTCTCAACGACCAGCCACCCCCTACCGCACCCGGTTCTTCCACAACACGCCCTCCGACGACTCGTCACTCCCCTCCGACGACAACTTTGACTCCTCTCCCGAGTCCCTTGACCCAGCCCAATTCACCGAGGAAAACTTCCATGCTGTCCATCTCATGAGGATGGAACGGCAACGCCTGGCCTCCCAGCTTTCCTCCTCCCCCCAACCCCCTCGTCTCAAAAAGCTCACCCCCGCCGAACGCGCCTTCCTCCAGGCCAACGGTGGTTGTTTCCGTTGCCGCCAGCTAGGGCATCAGCAAACCAATTGCCCCAAGGCCGGCCGCTCCACCCACCAGACTTCCCGCCCCACCGGATCCAGCCCTCCCACAACCAGTTCCTCCTCCTCCACCGCGGCCTCTGGGCCCTCCTCCTCTTAAACACTGTCCCCCCGCCCCTTGTAGCCATGCCCTCGCATCAACAATTCGTCTGCCAATCCCTCCCCCGGCGACAACTTTCACACCAGACACCCCCCAGGCGTCGCAATCTACTCCGCCCCTCCTACCGACGACGTCCTCTATTCCGTCGGCTGAGCACCCCACGGCCACATGTTCCACTACCCTCTACCCAACCCCTACACCATCACTTTCTCCGATCTCGTTGAGGAACAAGACCAACACACTCGGCTTGTTAGATTAGGCCTCGAGCAGCGCCGCCTCAACGCCATGATCTCCTCCGTTTATGCCGGAACCGCCCAGTTCCAGCTCAAGTTCGTCGTCGTCTCCTTTGGAGCATCGACGGTGAAGTTCCAGGCCCTTCTCGACATTGGTGCCACCGGCAATTTCATCACGGATGCCTGTGTCCGCAAAGCCGGCCTCCCTTCCACCGGCTATGATTCCCCGATCACCATCCGCCTAGGGGATAAGGACTCCGCCATCGTCGTCGACCGCACAGATCCCCGAGACCACAATGACTGTCGCACCTCTTCGTAGTCAGGTCTCCTTCGATGTCATGCACCTCATGTGCGACATCGTACTCGGGACTCCTTGGCTCGACCGCTACATGTTCTATACCTTCACCCCTCTTTCGTCCGCCTCTCCATCCCTCCCGATCCACCCATTGACATCCCCTACCTTCTCCCTCCCTCCACCCCTTCCCCCATCTTTCCTCACCAATTTCTTCACATGACCCGTGAGCACCCCGACTCCACCTACTATTGCCTTGTCATTGACCGCGACCGTCCCAAGGACTTGCTTCCAACAGACAAACCCGACCAAGACCCCCCCTCCGACCCTCAAATCTCCGCCCTCCTATCCGAATTCAAAGACGTGTTTCCCGAATCCTTGCCCGCCAGACTACCTCCCGACCGAGGTGTTTCCCACACCATCGATCTCGAGCCCGGCCACTCCCCCCCTTGCCGCACCCCATACCAGCTCTCCGTCCCCGAGGCCGAAGAAATGAAGCGCCAGCTCAATGAACTCCTTGAAAAAGGATTCATTAAGCCTAGCTCCTCCCTTCTTCGGTACCAGCTGTCTCTTCGTCAAGAAGAACGGCACCTCAGAACTCCGCATGAGCACGGACTACCGCGCCTTGAACCGGGTCACGATCAAGAACAAGTATCCGCTTCCCCGGATATCCGAACTTCTTGATCACCTCCTTGGAGCCAAATACTTCACCAAGATCGACCTCCGCAGTGGCTTCCACCAGATCCGCATCCCCGAGGAGGACACCTACAAAACCGCCTTCTGCTCCCGCTTCGGGCACTACGAGTTTCTCGTAATGCCTTTTGGTCTCACCAACGCCCCCGCCACATTCCAATCCACCATGAACCACATCTTCCGCGACCTCCTCGAAGTCTGTGTCGTGATCTACCTTGACGACATCCTTGTTTTTAGCCCCACCTTCGAGTCCCACCTTGATCATCTCCGCCAAGTTCTCGCCATTCTCCACGACCAGAAATTCTACGCCAAGCTCAGCAAATGCACATTTGCTGCCTCTAGCGTAGAATACCTTGGTCACATTGTCTCCACCGACGGCATCCGCATGGACCCCAAAAAGGTCTCTGCCCTCGTCGAGTTCCCCCCTCCCACCACTTTAACCCAACTTCGCTCCTTCACGGGACTCGCCAACTACTACCGCCCCTTCATACGCAACTTTTTCGACATTTCCTACCCTCTCCATGAGCTCACCCATGCCACCGAACCCTTCGCTTGGACAGACCGCCGCCAAGCCGCCTTCAACAAACTCAAGGAGCTCATCACCACTGCCCCTGTCCTCAAAATCGCCGACCCCACTCGCCACTTCTTGGTCACCACGGATGCCTCCGACTTTGCCATTGGGGCCGTCTTATCCCAACACTTTCCCCCCGACCCCGTGGAAACCCCCTCCATCAAGGACTCCCCCACTCACTCCCAATGCCCACCCGGCGAGCACCCCATCGCATTTGCCAGCAAGAAACTCCTTCCCACAGAAATGAACTACCCATCCAACGAGAAGGAGCTCCTCGCCGTGGTCTACGCCCTCAAAGTCTGGCGCCTGTACCTCGACGGGCAATATTTCACCATCCGTACCGATAACACCGTCGTTTCCTCTATTCTTACCAAGAAAGACATCACCCCTCGCCAAGCCCGCTTGCTCGACTTCCTTGCCCAATTTACCTTCACCATTTGCCACACCCCCGACAAAAGCAACCGTGTTGCCGATGCCCTCTCCCGCTGCCCCAACCACAAGCCCCTTGAGAAAGTCTACGCCGCCATGACCCACATCCGACTCCTGCCATCGCTCCACCATCGCTACACCCAAGGATACCTCTCTTGCCCCGACTTCTCCACCATCTACAACAAACTCCGTAACCTCGACCCCGTCTCCGGCTTCGCCATCCACGACAACCTTCTCTACATTGAAACCAAAGGCACCCGCCAACTCTGCATCCCTGACACCCGTGGCCTCCGCACCCAGCTCTTGGCCGAGCACCACGACGCCAAGACCGCTGGCCACCTTGGTTTCCAGAAAACCTTTGATACCATCTCCCGTTATTTCCATTGGCCTTCCCTCCTTGCTGACGTCAAAGCCTACATCCACTCGTGCCCCACATGTCAAGCCGTCAACCCCTCGATCCGGGCTAAGCCCGGCATGCTTCAATCATTGCCCATCCCCACCCACCGCTGGCAGTCCGTCTCCATGGACTTCGTGTGCGGTCTTCCCAAGACCGACCGCCGGCATGACTGCATCTACGTCATTGTTTGCCGCCTGACCAAACGTGCTCACTTCATCCCATGTGCCACCTCGCACAACGCCAAAGACATTGCCATTCTCTTCTTCGACCATGTCGCCAGACACCACGGCCTCCCCGAGAATATCATCAGTGATCGTGACCCCCGCTTCCTCTTTCAATTCTGGAAACAACTCTTCAATGCCTACGGAACCACGCTCAGGTACAGCACTGCATTCCATCCACAAACCGACGGACACACCGGGAAGATGAACGATACTCTCCAAAGAATCTTGTGGAAGTATTGTCATCCCCACCAGCACGATTGGGATCAGCTGCTCACCGCCGCCGAGATTGCCTACAACAACGACGTTTGCCCTTCCACTGGCATGTCCCCCTTCTACCTTGACCTTGGCTATCACCCACGCTTGCCTTCTGACTTCTTGCTCCCCTCGCAACTCAACCCATCCTCCCCCTGTCCCTCTCTCAATGAATGGATTGCAACAATGAACCGTCTCCTAAGAGAAGCAACCGAGTCGATGAAGCACACCTAGGAACAACAAGCTAAACAAGCCAACAAGCATCGCCGTGATATCACCTTCCAAGTAGGGGACAAAGTTTGGCTCTCCGCCAAACGCTTTGAACCCGAATAGGGCTTGTCCAAGAAACTCTCGAACAAGTGGCTCGGTCCCTTCCCCATCATTGAACAAACCTCTCCCGTGAACTACAAACTCCAGCAACCCCCTGACATGAGCCGCGTACACCCAGTCTTCCACGTAGAATATATCAAAGAATACCACGAATCCCTGCCTGAGTTCGCTGATCGCCCATATCCTCGACCTCCACCTATCATGCTTCCCACTGGACCAGAATTAATAGTCGAATCAATCATAGGAAGAAGAACAACCCAAGTCGCAGACCATCCGGAACCAATCACCGAATACAAAGTCAAATGGACCGGATACCCTGACGAAGAATCAACATGGGAACCCCTTGAAAATCTCAATAATGCCATGAGACTTGTCCGCACCTATGATCGTTCCCACCCTGCAGCATAGCTACCCCCCCTGCCCATACCCTGACTAAACCCTGAACCCTTGCTTAAACCCTGCTACAACCTCGCCACCTTGCTCTACACACACCCCCGCCACAGCCACCCTTTCCCTTGACCGACATTTCTTATGTCTGATCTGCCCTTGTTCCTCGCCTAGCCTTGCCCCATTCGTCCTCTCCACTTCCTTGTCCATCTTGTCCAATGCTGGTGGACCTGCGTGACGACCAGCGATAAAGGATCTAATGGCATGCGCACGAGGGCGATGGCTTGCTGCATCACTGTTCATGGAGATTATGCAGCTGGATTGGCCACCATGCTGCTACAACGGCCGGCACCCTGCCTCGCAGACTCCCTGGAGCAGCTACTTGTCACATGAACCATGTACCAGTCTGCGACTCCCTTGCTACCGGATCAGACTCCATTGCCAATCATGTACCGGACGCACCTGAGCACTTCGACTTTGGCCTTTTGGACTACCTCTACGACCAACTCCAGTCGCAGCCGCTGAAGACCGCCTTGCTGCCTACTTTGGGACCTGCTCAAGACCTCCGAAGACCCCTTTCCTGCTGCTGATCAAGGCACTTGAAGACCCCCCAGACCCCTTGACCCATTACAGACCTCAGACTGTGTACCCAGATCCCATCAGACACCCCAACCCTTGTACATGTGAAATTGCCCTCGAACCTGCAACATGCAATTCTTTTATTTTATTTTTCATCCCCTGACAACCCATAACCGTGTAGAATTTCAATAGAAATACCCCGTTCACCCTTGTAGAACATCAGTAGGAATACCCTATCCCCTGTTCACCCTTGTAGAACATCAATAGGAATACCCTATCCCCTGTTCACCCTTGTANTTGTAGAACATCAGTAGGAATACCCTATCCCCTGTTCACCCTTGTAGAACATCAATAGGAATACCCTATCCCCTGTTCACCCTTGTAGAACATCAATAGGAATACCCTATCCCCTGTTCACGCTTGTAGAACATCAGTAGGATATTCTGTTACAGGCTCCCCCTTGTAGAATATCAGTAGGACCATCCTGTTTCCCCGCAATACCCTTAGCCCACCAGTAGGATAGCCCTGTTCACAACCCACCAACACGACACCCTGTGCCTTATCACCTACATTATACCCCTTTTCCTCCTTCGACTTGTTGACCAGTGATCGGCCCCATCCCGTCCTTCACAGCTTTCAGCATGGCTTCATGACTTTTGGCAGCCGGGACGTTGCCTTCTAGAGGGAGGGGATAGTGTTACGGACTCCGCCAGGGCTCGATCCCTGGTCCATCTTTTTGCTGTTTCTGCTACTTCCCGTTTTCGGCCTGGCACCCTTTTTCCAAAACCCCTCCTTTAGTACCATCGGATTTTGGACAATTCGCGCCATGCTACAATTCGGGCGCCACTTTCAAATACCGCACTTTTCAGTTCTGCCCTCGAGGCTTTTGCAGATCTGCCCCCGGTACTGTACCGGACACCCGGTACTTATACCGGTGCCCCGTACAGTACAGGGACCAGTCTGGTACCAGTTTCCAGCTGCTGTACTCGTACCCAGTGTGACTTGCTCCTGTTTCGACATTCGGAATCCAAGACTTCGACTTTGTGTCCTTGCCATTGTGTCTGTGTCCGACCCTAAGTCGTGTCCAGTGAGTGAGTGTGTGTGTGTGCTCTCACTCTCTCTCTCTCTCCCTCTCCTCTCCCTTGGCTCTCCCTGTCTCCCTCAGTCTCGCGCTCATTACATACATCCCCCAATGTAAAGCCCTCTCGTAAACGGCCCATCCCCACCCATCTCATAGCACTAGGTGAGGGTGCCCCTGAGACGAACGGCCCGCGCCCTGAGCGTGAGCGTGGGCGGGCCGAGCCAAATGGGACCCGTAGTGGGGTCGACTCAGGCTCGAAAGTCTATCAGGGTATGGCCCTACAACGGCAACACGACAGTTCGATTCCTTTAATTTGAATATGATCAGTGGTTGGCAACGGAGCAGCATACCGCGACACTGTACTATTGATTTCTGGCCTCTGACGCTTACATTTCTGAGTACGGCAACAGGTCTGGGGCTGCTGTGACTCACTCCTTTCTGATGATATTGATTTGGCACTGTCTACCGCAAGTCGGTATTGTTATCTCGGTGTGGTTACTGGTTCGGAAATGGGTCCAGTACGGCTGCCTGGTATGGTACTTGGTTTGATGACGGCGGTGCAGCTGTTAAAACGACACTGACATGGTTCACTGTGGTTGACGCTCTCGTCAGAGTTTAACATAATAATTGGTACCGCTCGCTGCGTTTGCCACCGCCGAATGTGGATCGCATTGGGGGCTGTTGTTCTATGGATACAGCGTATTGTTCGGCCTTTGTTACAGCCCATTTGCGCGGCACAGGCCCCAAAGGGGGACTGTATTGGAATTATTGTCGTACCCTCCGCCGTTTCCGTTGGGTCACATGGGTGCCACTGCGCCGGTACCATAGCTTACCGTATCGGCTGGCCTGAAATTCCAGGGGCGAGTGTCTGCGGGGCCGCGACAGGTACCGGACGGGGGATACAAACTAGAGCAGTGGAGCAAAGGGGGATGCACGGACTGGGGTGGGGGACTGCGTGCCAGGCGTCCACATCGTAGGAAAGTGAAACGCGCAGAAAGCCCGGTTGGAACGGGGAAGCTCTGGAGGAGGGAGGCATGCCCGACGTGCGCTGCTGACAACATGACTAGATACCGAACAAGGCATGGAGAGATCAAGAGGAGAGAGGGCATTCGGATGAGGGAGGAGAGCCTATCAAGGGAGGTATCACTGAGTGAACGCGCGGACAGCAGTGTGTGGAAGAAATGCAAATCGAGTGACGTTTTAGTGGGAGTTTTGTGCTGAACTAGAGAGCTGCGGGGTAGAAGTGTACCTGTATGTCCCGGGTCAAAGGACGAATAGAGGGCCGCTTGTTGAAAGTCGCGCTACCGGGGTTTAGTCCCACTCGGAGTCGCGGAGGCCAGAAGTGGGTACAAAAGAAAGAGGCGAAGCTACGAGTTGAACGGGGAGGGCGCAGTGAGGAAGGTTGGAGTTGAGTACAAGCAGGTGGGTGCTCTTGTGATCGGCTCCGACGTCCACAGCTTGACCTGCCGCGTGGCAAACTCTGGGGGCTGGAAAGGGGCTTCCACTTGACACTACAGGTTGACTCTACTCGAGATGTGATCACGCGACGAAAAGGGCTGACTCAGGGAACGATCGCTCGTGATCGGGTTACTCTACAGTAAGGCCTGACTCAGTGGGGTGGCCTGCTACTTGGACACGATCAGATCACTCGGCATTAAGGACAAAGTCAATCAATTGGTCTGCTGCCTATTCTTGATCAGGTCGATAGAGGCTGAAGACTAAGCCTGCGAATTGGCTCGAGTGGTTCCGCCTGGATCGCGCTGGAATATTGGTCTTCTGGTCTATTCCGAACAGGTACAATAATTGGATTGGTAGTTTCTTCATGTTCGATCTCGTGTGTATGGACGTTGGGTTGCTTGCCAACATGTTGGAGCTAAGTCACTCCCAAAAGGAGGGCTGCGGACAAGCCCTCGGGCGCACCCTGGAATGATCCCCTTCGACTGGTGCACCTCTGTTTTCCTACGATCGTCATTAAACACTCTTCCCTTTTCACTCTTAATTTATTCATTGTTTTGTGACTCTTTACTTGTTCGGCAAAAGGGCCTCCCTAGTGAGGGACTGCATCAGAGGCTAAACTGGAATGAGTGAGGGAGAAGGGGTGCACGACCAGGGTGGCTGTGCTGTTTGGGGGAGGGCAAGTGAGCGCGTGTAAGTAGTGGTGCAAGCCTCCGTGTGCAGGAGTGAGAGAAAGAGTGAGTACCGAATGAGTGAGGGATCGGTGTGCGCTCACAACAAAGGACGGGTATACCGTGTTGAGTGAGGGACAAGAAGCGCGCGCTCAAAGTGAACGTGTCTCTTGAGGAAGGTGCACGTCGGGTAAGGAAGACTGCGTCAGAGGGGCAAAGAGTGTGTGAAAATATGAGTTTTCTTCTTTCTATTTTATGTATCCTTACTTTCCCTAAAGAAAGCCTGAGCTATAAATTGGCAAAGCGACATACTTTTTTTTGGTTGGTCCTCTGAAACAGTTCGAAGATGTGGGTCGTTAATCGCAAAGGACCTTATTTTGAGTTGGGCTCTCTAACAGGCTATTTGATACAGTTCGGAATAAACCTGGTTCGTCAATCTCAATTGAGCTTTCTGAACGGCTCACCGGAATAGGGAGGAGAGCCTGGCTTATCAATCTGTCAGGTGACGCTCCCGAGAATGGCAGATCAACGCTATACTGAAGGCGAAGGGGGAAATAAATAAAGTGGGGGGAACAGATGAGGGTACGCGCTTGCAAGAGTGGAACAGGGAGCGAGTGAGGGGCTCTTCACATACAAAGGGCGCGAGGGAGATGTTGAGCACACGCGAAGAGTAAGAGCGAAAGCGCGTGGAGAGAGGGAGAAAGCAGGAAGAGGGCAGCCCGAGTGCATCCGCAAAAAAAGAAAATCAAACCTCTTGATTATCGCTCCACCATCCCCCGCTGAGTGGTTCCATTGGTTGAATGGCCACGATTTTGTTCCGAGAGCCACACACTTAAGGGGAACAACAAAGTGCTTCAGATTAGACTGAACCTGGATCTCAGTTCGCTTGAGGAAAGGGGATACTTAACTGAGCCGATTAATTGGTTGTAATTTCATGCTCCCATGATGCCGAAAAGTTCTTTCATACGCAGGGTATGCGACTTTCAACTCTCAAAACACACCCTGCAGGTCATTGAGGACCTCGGAAGCGGGCGCGGTGAGTGACAGGCTCCGTTGCCCTTGGCTTCAGCGAACTGCAGGTGGCCCCTCCCCGGGTTTCCTCACACGACAATGGCTAAAGCTCCTAAGGGTGAGTTGTTCGTCGGCGAAGTAGATATAGGCGGCCGTAAGGCTGTGGCCTTCTATGATACTTGTTCGATGAGGAATTTATCAATCGCGCTTGTGTTAAGCGGTTGCGCTTACAAGGGCAAGTGCAGCGCCTTAGTTGACATGTGGAGTCGACCTGTGCCAACAAACAATGCATGGTAGTCAATGACTACCTTAAAGACATTGAGTATCGTTTCCTGTACGCGGGAGGGGAACTGAGAAATCAAATCTCGTTCCTAGTCAGCGATGATCTCCCTATAGATATCTTGCTGGGTATGTACTATCTTTTGGTTGCACAACCCCAGTTTGATTGGGACCGAAAAGTGGTCAAACACACTTTGCCCGGAGGGGGGACCGCCATATTACGTAAGTATAAAGCTAGTAGTCTGATTGAGTCCTACGGATGCACGTGTTCGGCCGCGTTCTATACTTATTATAAGCAAAAACCGGAGGAGGGTATGTACTCAATGTATGTCTCTGCAGAGGGTGAGCCGGTGAAAATGCCTCCAAAGATAGAGGGAGTGGTCGCTAAGTACCCTGATCTATTCGAAGAGCCGAAAGAGGTTGTTGAGAGGGAAGTCGTCCATGCGATAATTATCCCAAGGTCTAGTATTCTGAAGGGTAGGATCTATCAGATGTCTCCAGCGGAGCTTGATGCTTCGCTGCCAACTCAAGGATCTCATAGAGAAGGGTTGGATCCGGCTGAGTGTCTCTCCTTACGGGTCTTTTGTCTTATTTGTACCAAAGAAGGGGGCCACACTGAGGATGTGCATTGACTACAGGGGCCTCAATGCCATCACTGTGAAGAACGCAGAGCCCCTACCGCGCATCGATGACTTGTTGGACCAAGTGCAAGGGTGTCGGTACTTCAGTAAGATAGATCTGAAGTCTGGGTACCATTAGATTGCAATCCGGCCCGAGGATCAACACAAAACCGCTTTTCAGACCAGGTACAGTTTGTAGGAGTTTGTGGTGATGCCTTTCGGCCTTTGCAATGCTCCTTGCACCTTTCAACACACACTAAACCGGATCTTTCATGACTACTTAGACAACTTTGTTATCGTGTACCTCGATGGCATACTTATTTTTAGTAGGACTGTCGAGGAGTATATAGCCCATTTAGATAAAGTACTCAGTCTCCTTCGATTAATCGGGAGAAGTGCGAGTTTGGCCGCACCCGGATCTTGTATTTGGGTTATGAGATTTCTGCGGAGGGATTGAACCCCGATGACACAAAGGTGGTCAGCATTCGTGACTGGCCGCGTTCTCAGTCTGTGACTGAGGTGAGATCCTTCTTGGGAATGACCGGATACTATCGCAATTTCGTGAAGAACTATAGCATAGTGTTCACACCCTTGTCGGATCTCACACGCCTGGACACCCCATGGGAGTGGGCAGACAAGTGTGAGGCTACTATCAGACATCTGAAGCATTCTCTTACACACCATGAGGTCTTGAAACTCCCTGATCCTGACACAAACCATTTGTTGTAACCACAGATGCCAGCCAATATGGCATTGGTGCCGTGCTCTTGCGGCAGGAGGGGAAGAAGTTGAGGTCTGTACAGTACATATACAAAAAAATGCCCTCTCAAAAGTTGGCTAAGTCCACCTATGAGAAGGAACTCTATGCAATCTATAAAGCGCTGACCCATTGGAGGCACTATCTCCTTGGGAGATTCTTCTACGTCTGGACTGATCATCAAACCCTGAGGTGGATGAGGACACAGGTTGTACTCTCCAACCCTTTGAAACGCTGGATCGAAGTCATAGACTTAGAACTTCAGTACATCAAAGGAGAGTACAACAAGGATGCTGATGCGCTATCGCGTAGGCCAGACTTCCTTGGTGTGCAGATCATCGAGTTTGGGCTCGCAGATGATGTTACTCCGTCCTTGGTGGAAGCCTATCACAAGGATCCGTTTATGGCAGAAATCATACGCAGACTCGAGGCGAAGGACAAGGTGACTTCTAGTGACTTTGTGTTGGTCGATGACCTGCTATTCTTGAAGGCCGGGAATAAACATTTGTGTGTGCCGAACCGGGAGTCTTTGCATAGTTTATTTTGAGGTGAGTGTCATGATGCCACATGACATTTTGGCTATAAGAAAACTGCAGCAAACTTGGTGCAGAAGTTCTGGTGGCCCACGATGATGAAAGATGCCAAGCTGTACGTGGAAACTTGTCAGGTCTGTCAGAGAGACAAGCCACGCACAAAGGCCCCTCTTGGGCTTCTCAAGCCCCTTCCGAGTCCGGAAAGGCCTGGTGAGAGCCTGTCAATGGATTTCATGGATATGCTGGTCACCAGCAAGACTGGTATGAGATATGTCTTCTTCATTGTGGATAGGTTGAGTAAGTAAGCTAGGTTAGTTGCCATGCCGAAAAAGGCGAAGACCGAGTACGTGATTAAATTGTTAAAAGAGAACTGGGTCAGAGATTTTGGTCTGCCAAAGTTTATTGTTAGTGACCAGGATGTACGATTTATGAGTTGTGGAAGGCTGCAGCTGCTGAACAAGGGACACAACTACATATGACCTCCGGGAACCACCCAGAGGCAAACGGATAAGCAGAGCAGCTGAACCGCGCTGTGCAACACCTGCTGAGGCACTATATCAAGCCTAATCAGGTGGACTGGGGTGAGAAGCTTGCCCTCATCGCCAGTCTGTACAACAACGCTGTGCACAGTGCAACAGGGGTGACCCCCAACAGTCTGCTACTAACGTTCAAGCCTCGACTGCCTCTAGATTTCTTACTACCTGAGAACCAATTCACACCTGTGCCTGGTACATTAGATTTGCTTACCGGTATAAAAGCGTTATGCAGCAAGCAGTGGAGCAGATGCATAAAGCACAAGCGGCTGTGATAGAGTCTGAGAACAAACACCGCCGCCTGTCTGCATTTCAGGTTGGGGATAGAGTCTGGGTGAAGTCGTCTGAACTTGGTCAAGAGCACAAAATCTCTCGTAAGCTCATGCCCCAATATTTTGTACCGTGGGAAGTGTTAGACGTGGTCGGAGACGATCCCGATGGGCCGTCCTATGTGGTGCAAATCCCTGGTCACCTTCGCACCTACCCTGTCTTTCACGCCTCCAAACTCGCACCTTTCAAGGAAACTGACCAGTTTCCATCTCGTCGATCAATGCTGGCCCCAACCATGGATGGAGAGGTTGACATCGATGACATAGTGGACCATATGGAAATGCCAGTTCCAAGACCAACAGGCAGGGGCCGTCCTCCGAAGCCGAAGCTGCAATATTTCGTTCGGTTCAGACATCACACTGATCCAAAGCAGGACAGATGGTTTACAAGGGAGGAACTGATGCAAACTGCTTAGCAAGTTTGTAGCTCACTATGAGAAGTTGCTGCAGAAAGGAAAGCACCAGATTCAGCGAACTTCTCAGAGGACTGTCGAAGTATGGAGGAGGGAATGCGAGGCTCAAGGCCTCGGTAAGCCCTAATGGGCCCTGTTTCAGCAAGAACGGCCGCCCTAAGTGAAGGCGGGCCTGACAAGTGACGAGAGGCCTATTTTGGGTTCTGACGCAGCTGGGAAATTCAGGCACTTGAGCAGCGCCAGTTGGTTGAGTGAGCCCAGGCCCTGCCTGCCTTTTCCCAAATGTATCTGAGGCAGGCCCTGGGCCAGACACGGGGCATGAACTGAACACAGGCCGCTGACAGTTGGACACGGGTAACCACCCAGACCCTGTGGAAGATTCCCTGGGACAGGGGCTCAACCACTTGGCGCCTACTGGAAGCTTCCATGGGGAGGCCTAGGCCAGCCAGGCAGCCCTCGACTGGCAGCCACTCCATAAAGGAAAGGGCCTGGCTGCTGGTCGCACATTCGGGCACTCGCTGCTTATGCGCAAGTGCTGCTGCGCCAGCTGCTGGAGCGAGTGCCTACTCGCTCATGGGCGAGCAGGAAAGAAGCAGGCAGCCATAGCCGAGCTGGCCTGCGCATTGCTGGATGGGGCGCATGGTGGTCCTTGGGTGCACGTGGCATCTGTGTGGGGCATTGAGGTTGTGAGTGAAGCGGGAGACATGCCTGGTGCTCGAGGCGAACAGCATTGGCCGAGATCTGCTCGTACTTCAGGACGCTGTTAACTTCACCAGCGGCATTGTAGATAGGCTAGATAGGATCTGCCACTTGCAGTCTGGGCGCTGAGCGCCAGATAGGGATTCGGCATTGGTTCATTGTTGACGATGATGAAACGATTCCAACATTGTCACTTGTGAGCTTTTGCCGTGCTCTTATTTGGTGGAACTCAAGTTGCAATTTTACCTTTGGTTTGAGGTCAAGACTATCTGGTTTCATGTGTATGAGGCTGCTTGGTTTCTGGAATTCGCTATCGCTCATTTTCCTTGCACTATTAAATCGCTAAATAAATCGGATTGATATTCCGATCATCGAGAAACTATATCGCGGAATACTCAGATGCAAGGATCTGGGTCCTTGGCAGGACTAAGGGGCCCCTGTTGCAGATGTGCCCGCCCTAAGTGAAGGCGGGCCTAACAAACCACAAGAGGCCCTCTGCGGTCAATTTCGTATTTGGGGTCCAGGCAGTTGTGACGCGCCAGTTGGTTGAGGGAAACTCAGGCCGAGCAGCAAAGACATTCCACGGTCCTCCAAGCCTTTCAGAAATGCAGGCCCTGGGCGCGAACTGCAGCCTCATACACAGACAGTTGGGAGGCCCAACCGAACAGAGGCCCAGCAGCTACATTGGAGGCACAGCCTCCTTGGGCCTACCGAAAGCTTCTGGGCAGAGGCCCAGGCCAGCCAGGCCAGACAGGCCGCCAATTGAGGCAGGCTCTTTCCATATAGAAAAGAGTTCGCTGCCTGGGCTGGCATTCAGCACTTGCATGCTAGCGGCAGCGCTGCTGGAGCGGACGCTCGCGGGCTGCTGCTGGCGCTGAGAGGCAACGTGCAAGCACGTGCGGTCGTGTGCGAGTCAGGGCGCTGCTGAGGGCAGCGCCATAGCCCAGCCTTCATAGCTGGCTCGGGCTTGGTCTATAGTGAGGCGCAGGGGAGGTCTTCGGGTGTACAGAGGGGAGAAGTGGGAGTAAGACGAGGGAGAGAGAGAGAAGGATGATGATGATGATGATGTGAGGGTGCATACCTCTTCAAGTACTTCGTTGGCTGCTGACATCAACAGTTGCATTGTCAATTAGTAGGCAGATCATAGTTGTGTAGGATGTAGGCTGGGCGCCGAGCGCCAAGTAGGGAGAAAGTCCTGGACTCTTGTGTTGGTGGTGGCGAGAGCAAGCTCTCATTGACATTGGGTTTCAGTGTTATGATTCTCCATTGGTGTCATATTGGTGCAATGCTGCTTTCTGGACATTGGGATACTTCTGGCTTTCAATGTGATTGTGCATTCTGGATATTGTCATCTCGCTTCTGCTCATTTTCCTTGCAATTTGGTATCAGAGCTGGTTCGAACTGTGCTTCATTGATTCTTCGCAATAGCTGTTTGGTGCTTCGCATGAGGTGTGGGGTAGTAATAAGGCTTGGCATTGAATGATAGGTGGCCCAGGGTCGTGTGGGCGCCCCAGGAAGCAATGTGGTGACATTAGGGGTATACGCTGGATGATTAGAGCTCACTAATGTGGCATTTAAGCCGAGGTGGAACTGCGTTCTGCTGTTGGTTGTGCCGAGGCAAAGACCAGTCATCATAAAAGCACATCAGGTTGCCGGTGAGAAATCTGTGGTTGGGGGCAGCATTATGAGGCACGTTGCTCCCTTCCTTGTCTACCCTCTTCATTACTTCTTACCGTGAGAAAGTGACTTATGTCTTGAGAGTCCTCTCAATGTGAGGTGTCGTGAGCGCTCAACCTTGAGAGTGGACATTCTTCCTGGGCAGCAAGCTGGTGGGAGACGGGGGAAGCCTCTGAAGGGCCCTGGACGAAGCACTCGGGCCACGTTCACCATGCCAACCCACTGGGACTAGTACATGAATGCTTTGCCGCAAGTCCTTGGTTCTGCTGCTGCGCAATAGAGGTCATGCACGGCATGCCAGCCCTTTGAACAGACGCTTACCAAACTGTCTCTAAATATTTCTGCCGGGTTTCGGTGTTGAACCCTGACTGTGATCGTCGTCCTGTCTGCGACATTAAATAATTCCTGAGGACCTTGGGGGCTGTCCTTAAACTGCCTCCTGATCAGCCAGATCAAACCGGATGTAAGGCTCGTAGCATGCGAGGGTAAACAACGTGCAGGGGCTGGCAGATTCGGCATAGACTTGGGGCACAGGGGTGGGGCGGATTGCACACCTTTAGACAAGCCGCTCAACAAGATGCTCAGGGCGTTGACAAAAAATGACCACTCAAGAAGGATACAGGGTGAGGGGGGATTCCGATAACTGTTCGTTGTGGCATAAACAAACTGCCATCAGCATACATCTCCATAGGTAAACTGTTTTGTTTTTTATTATTTAGTTGTAAGGACTTGTTGACAACTGACAAACAGCTGCAGATAGGATAGTATCTTCCTTGCTGCACTGCAATCTGTATTAGAATAATCTAAAAATTGAACTACTGTTACTTTTAGGATCTGAGATTAGTTGTTCTTGACCACTTTACTGCTTCTCTCACACTCACACACTGTAGCTCATGAGTGATGCAGGCAGTAGTGAGGGGAAGAGACTAGTAGAACCCCTTAAGAGTTACTCATAGAGCTGCACTCAGTCGATCGATTACCTTCTTGAAATTAGGCCAATGAGAGGAAAGGACGACATTAGAGAGGGCTAAAACAGCGGCAGCCAACGCTGAATGGACACTTGCAACAGCAAGACTAGCAGACGCTAGGGTCCGGGTTGAGGCTGCGATGGCTACCTCCTCCACGGTGTCACATCCCTTGTCCCAGGCCTCTTCGTCAGGTGTCAGTCGGGGAGTTTCTTAGGTTTCCATTAGTCAAATTGTTAGCTTGCAAGTCAGCCAATAAACTCAACTCACACCGGAGGATTATGAGATCCTCCAAGCAGAAGAACTTCATGACGAGTTGCAAAGGCAGTTGAGAGAGGCAGCAGAGAGAAGACAGAAAACTATAATGAGAAAAGCTAGACTAGGGAGCAAGAGACGGGAGTTACGCAAATTAGAGGCACTAAACGAGTCAACACTTGATCCTGCAATGCAAGCGCTGCGTAACTCGCTTCTTTGCGTGGCTGAAACACAGGTTGTTCAACACGAAGTGCTGAATGAGCTAGTGGCAGGCCAAAGACAAATTTTGGCTGCACTGCAGGCTCCTCATCCAATGACGAGGCAGCCTCAATATGTTGTACCTCCCCCTTCGGTTGCGGGCCCCTTGGTGACACCGTCGCCGGTAGGGCCCTCTTTCTCTTCTATGTTTGGCATGCCCCCTCCAGGTGGTTTAGCGGCAACTAGTGGTCAGGTGCTTAGAGCTTGTTCCGTACCATTAACGATGGTGGCAACTACAGTGCCATTGTCAAGTCAAGCTCAGGTTAGCATGCAGCAACCTGTCTCAGTGGCTATGCAGCCACTGCAGCAATTGTCTGGGCAAATCCAACCCATGCAGTGGATGCCCAAGATTCCTTTGCTGAATCCTAAGCCCTTCTCTGGCGATAGGAAGAAGGACGAGGACCTGGATACCTGGTTGAGAACCGTGCCTACCTATGTGAGGCACAAGCTCACAAAGCCAAAGCTGGAAGTTATAGTTGTTGCCTCCTTTTTCGAGGGATCGGTAGCGCGTTGGTTAAACGGGTTAGTGCAACAGCAGGGCTATGGTCAGAACCTCGATGCCTGGGCTCAAGCCCAGACATTGGAAGACTTTGTAAGGGCTGTGTACAAGAGGTGGCATGAACCTCAAGGGGCTCAGAAGGCCACCGACACGATCAACAATCTCTGTGCTAAAAGGTACAAGAATGTACTCGAGGTCACAAACGTCGTAGAACTTCTGATCGTAGTACTTGGTGTGTGTTATGACCCGCAAGTACTCCTCATAGACTATTTGAGATGTCTGCCCACAGACGTCAAGAATAAGCTGGTGGACGAGGCCTACATTGACCAACATAGCTTCACTACTTTCAACAAGAAAGCCTTAGATATAGAGGCTAAGCTTGGGTCCATGCATCAGAGTCAGACAGATGGTAGGAAGAAAAAACTTCCCCAGGACTTAAAAAAGAAAGGTCAACTCATGTTTGTCGACCACGATGGTCAGACAACTGATATGGACAAATTCCCAAACTTCGTGGATGAGACAGAGCAGGACGGGGCCAGCGAGACTTCGGATGGGGGAGTCGTGGCGCCTATCAAGGAGAAGGCTAGGGGGACCGGGAAGCAGAAGATAGGCCTATCCAAGGGTCAGGGCGACGAAGGAACACCCGCCTGGGTAAAACTTGGTTTAGATTATGAGGTGTGGCGAGACCGAGCTGCTAGGGGCACGTGTATGAATTGTGGCAACTATGGCGACACTTCTCGGACGTGCGAAGGCAAAAAGGTCACCACCAAGGTAGCTTCTCCAACAGTGGTGGGCTTCTCCTCGAACCCTGGCAGTGCGTCTGCGAGCACTTCACAAGGAAACACCTCGGGCTTGTAGGAGTGTTAGCTGCTCTTACTCGTGCCGAAGTGGTAACATTACCTTCCCCACTACAAGCGTTGGCCAAGGCTAATAACCCATCCATCACCCCGCAGACACATTCAGACCCACCGATGCTCTATTCAAGAGATGTGTTTGATTTCCTACAAGAGTTACAAACTGAGTGGTCAGGGAAGGACCCCAGATACTCTTGGGCGATAATAAGGAAAGGTCCTAGGGGTGAACATTTCGTGGTAGAGGTCGATGTAGGTGGCCGCAAAGTGGGTGCCTTCGCAGACATAGGCTCTACACGAAACTTCATCAGTCGTGCTTGTGTGGACATGATGCGCTTAGGGGACCAAGTGCAGCGGCTTAGCAGAGTTGTAGCATCTACGCTAGCCAACAAGCACCACATGATTGCCCAAGACTATGTCAAGGACGTAGTCTGCACCTTCTCCTATGGAGGAGGGGATGTCAAACATAAAATATCATTCCTTGTTAGCGATGAACTGCCATTTGACATGCTGCTAGGTATGTACTATCTCGAGGTTGCTTAACCTCAGTTCAATTGGGATAGAAAGGTGTTGATACACAAGCTGCCAAATGGTAGGACGGTTGGACTGCAAAAGTTCAAAGCTATCAGTCTAGTGGAAAACCACGGGTGCATGTGTGCATCTACCTTCTATAACTACTATAAGCAGAATCGCGAGGAAGGCATGTATCTAGTCTTTGTCTCTGAGAAAGGGGAGGCCGTAAAATCACTCCCAGAGATAGAATCGACCGTCGCTCAGTATTCCGACCTTTTTGAGAAGCCCACATGTGTGGTGGAAAGGGAGGTGGTCCATGCAATAGAGGTTGTCCCAGGTAGTAAGGTGCCTAGAGGACGAATCTATAGGATTATCTCCTGCGGAGTTGAATAAGCTCCGCCGCCAGCTCAAGGAGATCACAGAGAAGGGATGGGTTCGGCCTAGTTCCTCCCCTTACAATGCGCCAGTCTTATTTGTTCCTGAGAAGGGAGGTACACTGAGGATGTGCATTGACTATAGGGGCCTCAATGCCATCACTGTAAAGAACGCGGAGCCCCTACCCCGCATCGACGACCTATTGGATAGAGTGCAGGGATTCCGGTACTTCACAAAGATAGATCTGAAGTTCGGATACCATCAAATTGCTATTAGGCCTGAGGACCAGCACAAAACCGCTTTTCAGACCAGGTACGGTCTGTACGAGTTTGTGGTGATGCCCTTTGGCCTATGCAAGGCCACAGGAACATTCCAGCACGCAATGAATAGGATTTTTCATGATTATTGAGACAAGTTTATCGTCGTGTACCTCGACGATATCCTAATTTTTAGTAAGACGGTAGAGGAGCACGTTGAGCACTTGAATATAGTGCTCCGTCCACTAAGACAGCACCAGTACAAGGTCAACTTGGAGAAATGCGAGTACGGTCGCACCAAGATCTTGTACTTGGGTCATGAAATTTTTGCGGATGGGTTGAGGCCGGACGATGCCAAAGCGGCCAGCATACGAGACTGGCCCAGATCTCAGACTGTTACCAAGGTCCGGTCATTTTTGGGGATGACGGGCTATCACCGTCCGTTTGTTAAGAACTATAATACTATAGCTTCCCCACTAACTGACCTTACTCGCCTTGACACCCCTTGGGACTGGACTGAACAGTGTGAAGCAAGCTTCAAGAAATTGAAGTATGCTTCGACACAGTACGAAGTCCTCAAACTTTCGAACCCTGAGCAACCATTTGTAGTGACCACAGACGCCAACCAATATGGCATAGGCGGAAGGGAAAAAAGTTGAGGCCAATCGAGTACATGAGCAAAAAGATGCCATCCCAAAAGCTAACAAAGTCCACGTATGAGTGTGAGCTTTATGCCCTCTACAGAGCGCTGGTCCACTGGAGACACTATCGCCTAGGCAGATTCTTCTACTTGAGATCGGACCATGAGACTTTGCGATGGATTAAGACACAACCTATACTCTCTGACGCACTTAAACGGTGGATTCAAATGATAGACATGTATGACTATCAACTTGATGCAATCAAGGGAGAGTACAACAAAGTGGCTGATGCACTATCGTGAAGGGCAAATTATCTGGGTGCGCTAGTAACTGAGTTTGGCATATCTGACAATGTAACCCGATCCTTGGTGGAGGCCTATCAGCAAGATTCAGTTCTGTCTGAGATCATTTGTAAATTTCAAGCGAGGGATAAGGTAACCTCCGATGAATTTACAATGGTAGATGGCTTGCTGTTTCTTGACGCGCTAGTAACTGAGTTTGGCATATATGACGATGTAACTCGATCCTTGGTGGAGGCCTATCAGCAAGATCCAGTTATGTCTGAGATCATTCGTAAATTTCAAGCGAAGAATAARGTAACYTCYGATGAATTTACAATGGTAGATGGCTTGCTGTTTCTTGAGAAGGCAGGGAAGAAAAGATTATGTGTTCCAGATAAAGAGTCTTTACGTAGTTTATTTCTAAGGGCATGTCATGATGCAACTGGTCATTTGGCTATGAAAAAAACATCAGCTAACCTAGTGCAGAGATTCTAGTGGCCCACTACGATGCAAGATGCAAAAAGGTACATTGAAACCTGCCAGGTTCGCCAACAGGACAAACCTAGGACTCAGGCTCCGCTAGGGCTAATCAAACGCTTGCCGATTCCTGAAGGTCCTGGTCAAAGTGCGTACATGGACTTCATAGATACTCTTGTGAGCAGCATGAGTGGAAAGAGACACATCTTTGTTATAGTTGATCACTTCTCCAAGTATGCCAGACTAATAGCTATGCCAAAGACCGCGAAAATGACTATGTCATCAGGTTGTTTATGGAAAACTGGGTACGGGACTTTGGTTTACCTAAGTCCATCGTCAGTGATAGGGATGCTCGCTTTACTAGCGAACTGTGGCAAAACACTGCCCAACAGATGGGTAGCAGACTACAAATGACATCGAGGAATCACCATGAGTCAAACGGGCAAGCGAAACAAATGAATCGAGTATTGCAGCACCTGGTTAGGCACTACATCAAGCCAAGCCAGGATGACTGGGATGAGAAACTACCTCTCGTCGCCAGCCTGTACAACAACGCTGTGCACAACGCTACATGCATGACTCCCAACCAATTGCATCTTGGTTGGGAGCCCCGTTCCGCCCTTGATTTCCTACTGCCTGAGAACCAGGCAACCACTGCACCAGGCAACATAGATTTTGTTGTCAAATATGAACAGATGCTGCAGCAGGCCGTTCAACACATTAGGAAACCTCAAGATGCTATGATTGCATTTGAGAACAAACACAGACGGCCTTCTTCAACACATTAGGAAACCTCAAGATGCTATGATTGCATCTGAGAACAAACACAGACGACCTTCTAACTTTCAGGTAGGGGACAGGATCTGGGTAGGTAAAGTCATCTGAACTGGGACAACAAATGGGAATCTCTAGAAAACTAATGCCAAAGTATTTTGGTCCCTGGGAGATCCTAGACATAGTCGGGGATAAGATGGACGGACCTTCCTATGTGGCACACATCCCACCTCACCTCTGTACACATCGAGTTTTTCATGCCTCAAAGCTCGCACCTTTCGCAGAGACTGCACAGTTTCCCTCCAGACGGTCAATGCTGCCCCCAACCATGGATGGTGAAGTCGACATCGACGGAATCGTTGAGCATCGAATGATGTCAGTGCCTAAACCGCCGGGCAGAGTCCGCCCTCCTAAACCGAGAATGCAATACCGTGTCAGATTCAGACATCATCTGGATCCCAAGGAAGATCGGTGGTTCACCAAAGAAGAACTCGTGCGAACAACACCTCAAGTTATTGCAGGCTATGAAAGAGAACTCAAAGGAAAGATGCCTGCAAAATAGAAGACTTCTCAAAGGACTATCGAAGAAAAGGAGGGAATGCGAGGATCTGGGTCCTCGGCAGGCCTAAGGGACCCCTGTTGCAGATGTGCCTGCCCTAAGTGAAGGCGGGCCTAACAAACCACGAAAGGCCCTGTGCTGTCAATTTCGTATTTGGGGTCCAGGAAGTTGTGACCCGCCAGTTGGTTGAGGGAAACTCGGGCCGAGCAGCAAAGACATTCCACGGTCCTCCAAGCCTTTCAAAAATGCAGGCCCTGGGCGAGAATCGCAGCCTCACACACAAACAATTGGGAGGCCCAACCAAACAGAGGCTCAACAGCTACATCGGAGGCACAGCCTCCTGGGGCCTACCGAAAGCTTCTGGGCAAAGGCCTAGGCCAGCCAGGCCGCCTATTGAGGCAGGCTCTATCCATATAGGAAAGAGTTCGCTGCCTGGGCTGGCATTCAACACTTGCATGCTAGCGGCAACGCTGCTGGAGCGGAAGCTCGTGGACTGCTGCTGGCGCTGAGAGGCAAGGTGCAAGCACGTGCAGTCGTGTGAGAGTCAGGGGGCTGTTGAGGGCAGCGCAATAGCCCATCCTTTATAGCTGGCTCGGGCTTGGTCTACAGTGAGGCGCAGGGGAGGTCTTCGGGTGTACAGAGGGAAGAGGTGGGAGTAAGACGAGGGAGAGAGAGAGAAGGCGGATGATGATGATGATGTGAGGGCGCATACCTGGTATTGGCTATGGTCTGCATCTGGGCAACATCTTCAAGTACTTCGTTGGGTGCTGACATCAACAGTTGCATTGTCAATTAGTAGACAAATCATAGTTGTGTAGGAAGTAGGCTCGATGTCGAGCGCCAAGTAGGAAGAAGGTCCTGGACTCTTATGTTGGTGGTGGCGAGAGCTAGCTCTCATTGACATTGGTTTTCATTGTTACGATTCTACATTGGTGTCGTATTGGTGCAATGCTGCTTTCTGGACATTGGGATACTTTCAGGCTTTGAATGTGATTGTGCATTCTGGACATTCTCATCTCGCTTCTGCTCATTTTCCTTGCACAGAAGAAATCGCGTAAATAATTCCGCAGAATATTCTAAGTTTCAAGAAAAAAAATACTCGTGATTCTCGAAAATTTCTGATTTCGTAGTTACGAATTTTGGCGCAAAACAAGGGGTTTCGATTTCTGACAAAAAATCGAAATAACAACTAGGCAGAGTTGAATCAGGAACGAATAATCAATCAATCAATCAATCAATCAATCAATCAAACCTAATTAACCAATAAATCAGTGAATGAATGAATCAATCAATCAATCGGCCGATTGGGTTGATTGATCGATCAATAATCTGGGAGTCCAGATTCACAAATGCCATCTCCGATACCAACTGATACATGCCCGCTCGAGCGATGTATGGGAGCCAAGGATCCGCAAAGTGATGAAAAGGACTCGTATGGACAATGTAGTGTCAGCCAAGCATCAACGAGCAATGTACATCCAAATACAATTGAAAATAGCGCAATGTAGCGCAACGGAAGACTTAAAGATATGACCTGACCTATCAAATACTCACGCGACACCACATCATGCACCACACATGTGAGAGAGGGAGGAGGGACCTCACTGAAGAACAGTCCCTCCTTGCACACGCACATGGGGGGAGATACCACGGACGAGAGATGGGGGGAGGCGAGACGAAAATGGAGGCGAGGGAGAAGACCAAGATCGCGATAGCGAAGTCCAAAAAGTAGTCCCTTGCTAAGTGTCCAATCAATGTCTGCCGCAAAAATGCCGAATCAGATCCTGGGCGTATGCCCGTGAAACCTCTGCCTGAAGTCTCTCTCTCTCTCTCTCGCGTGCGCGCGCACGCGCTCTGTGTGTGTGTGTGTGTGTGTGTGTGTGTGTGTGTGTGTGTGTGTGTGTGTGTGTGTGTGTGTGTGTGTGTGTGTGAGTGAATAAATGGCTGGGCGCTGCCTCTTGATTTATACTTCTATAACTTGTTGGTCTGCCCCTGTTGCATACTGTAACGATGCAGACCAGAACAAGAACCGACCTCTCAACACGAAGTACAAGATAGTGTAGCGGAAGACTTAGATACCAATGATCCGAACAATCAATATTGTACTACAGCCCCGAACATACATCATCATCATCATTCCATGGTGTGAAGGGGTCTGGCGCCCACACAGGAAGAATGTGCCAGCCCCAACCATACAGAGACGAAGAAGAGGGGGGTTAGACGAAGAAGAGGGGAAGATGGGGAATGTTGTCAACACCAAGTCTTCGGCACAGGCCCAAATAGTCCCTCGTCAAAATGTTTGAATCCCAATGTCGAGGCTGGATCCAATGTCGTCAAGTCTCAAGTCACAACTCTCCCTCTCTGTAGTAGTCCGCTGATACTGAGAAGTCAGGTGGCGAGAGGGGAAAAAGAGATGGTGGACTTAGAAGAGGAAGAAGAAGAACTCTCTCTCTCTCTCTCTCTCTCTCTCTCTCAGTCCGGTACTAACCTGTGAAGTTGGCGCCTTGATGCAGGTACCTCGAAGGTGGAGCTGGAGCTATGGCACCACAGGTAAGTCCCACCGGCCTCCGCCAGTCATCTCTCCCAACTCTACTACTACCACCTACTAGCGCGCAGCGCTGAAGACTACTGCTATGGCTACTAGCGCCCAGCGCTGAAGACTACTGCTAGCGCTAAGCTGCTCCTACAGCGCTCCTCCTGAGTGCTGCGGCCGAATCCTGAAGACTACTCCTGCCTTATGTCCAACTACCTCCCCGTGAAGTGCATGGGAACTCCCTATGTACTTCTCGGCCTGCCTCCTGACTGCAGGGCGAGGCAGTCCAGGAGGCTACTCTTGCCAATGCCGCAGGGAGGCAGGGGCTGCCACTGCAGCTCCTGCTTGAAGCTGTCGTGGGAACAGGCCAGAAATAGCCTGTTCCCGAAACCCTGTTTTTGTGCCTAAGTGTTAGGGTAGGTTGATCTTATGAGGGCCCGAAAGTGGCCCTCCGTTTCAGGCTGAAAAGCCTCAGGGCTGAAAAGCCTCAGGGCTGAAAAGCCTCAGGGCTGAAAAGCCATGGTTTAGGCTGAAACGACATAGGGCCTGCAGGCCCTCGTTTTTCAGTCTTTCAAGCTGAAACTACAGGGGCCTGTAGGCCCTTATTTCTAGGGTTTTAGGCTGAGAATGAGGGACGGGCCCTGCAGGCCCGTGTGGCTACACAGTATGCCACACCCCCCCCTCCTTGAAAGACCGAGCTTACCACCGAGGGCGAAGCTGTCTGTCTGAGGGAGGGACCACAGTCCGGGTGGGAGGGGCAGGTCGTGAAGTTCCCTGAGCTAACCTTTGTCGCTCGTAGTGAGCGTAGATCAGCGGTGCGGATGCCTTCAAATCTGTTCCTGAAATCCACCGAGTGTAGTCGAGATCGCATGCTCTGAATGTAACTTTGTACTGGCGAGGCTTGCTGCCATACTTGCGATCCGTGATGACGCGGTCAGCTTCCTGATGACCATCCATAGATGGAGGGTCCTGCGATCGTCGGCCCGGGAAGTCGTCGCTCTTAGCTGGTGTATATGTTGCCAGCTTCGAGGCGTGAAAGACTGGATGGACCGTCAGATGCGTCGGGATGTTGATCACAGATGAAGGTCCATCGGGCTCATCGCCCCTGGCTGATGTTACGGGCCATGGTCCAAACCTCTTGGGAAGCAATTTGCACGAAACATCCTGTTCCAGTGCAAACTCTTCCACGGAGACCCAAACCAGATCACCGGCGCAGATAGGACATGGCACGCGATGCCTGTTGGCTTGCTGCTGCATGCGGACTTGAGCCTTTTGCATGTTCGCGCGGGCTTAAGTCAGCAATTCCCTGTACTTCCGGTCGGAAGCGGGAGAGCAAGCGGCGTCGATGTCGGCTGGTCGTGGGAGGAGAAGGTCGGCGAAGATACGGCCTTGCCGTCCACCGTGGTGCAACTCGAATGGAGTCACGCCGATCACCGGATGCACCGAAGTGTTGTAGGCGAACTCGATGTCGGGGAGGCGGTCAACCCAATCTTTCTGGTCAGGACGGATGAGCGTACGAAGCATCATTTGAGTAGTTTGATGTGCCCGCTCCATTTGCCCGTCCGTTTGTGGATGTCGAGCCGAACTTGGTTTCATCTTCGTGCCGGACTCCTGCATGAGAGCACTCTAAAATGCCGACATGAAGCAAGTGTCGCGGTCGCTGACTATGTTTTCCGATACACCGTGGCCGCAGATCCAGCCGGTGTGCAAGAGGCGTGCCAGCTCGGGAGCCGTGGAGTAGTACTTCCAAGGGAGAAAACCCGCATACTTACTCAAACGGTCCACAACCGTCAGGATGCCGTCGTGTCCGAGGCGGTCGCGGGGGAATGGTCCGGTGACATCCATGGCAATGGAGAGACCGGGTTCCTCCGGGATCGGCATCGGGCGCAGCTCGCTGTAGGGGTTGCGGTTGCGGGGTTTGCTTCGTCGGCAAACTTCGCAAGAGTCGCAATAGCTCGTGACGTCGATGATGAGGTCGGGCCATCGGAATTGTTGTCGAAGCCGTGCAATAGTGCGGTTGACTCCGAAATGGCCGGCGAGTCGCTAATCATGATACTCGCCGAGGAGGCGAATCCGAAGACGGCGGCTGCGTGGGACACATAGTAAGTCCTTGCCCCGCGAGTGCAAGAGCAAGTACCCATCGGCGATGCGATAGTGGCTGGCCGGCGGGTGATCCGAGGATAGTTGCGCATATAGCGTGGCGAAATCCGTATCAGACTTGTAGCCCCGGATGAAGTGTTCCTGAAGTTCCTCGTCGAATGCGAAGGCATGATGTGTCATAGCGCAAAGATCAGGTCTTCGCGAAACTGCATCTGCTGCGCGATTGGAGAGGCCGAGGAGATGTTTCGGTGTGAAGTCAAATTGGTCGATGAAGTACATCCATCGTCCGATCGTGCTGCTCACCGTATAATGCGTCTCGTAGTAGGTCAATGGATTGTTGCTCGTCACCCATGTGAACCTATGACGCCCATGGAGGAAGTGCCGCCATCGCTTGAGAGCCATCACGAACGAGAGCAGCTCCTTCTTCCTTACATCATCAAGCGAGTTGATGGGAGGCACTTTGTGGCTGAAATACTCCACACAGTGCCATTCGTCGCCGTCGTGTTGTTCCAAGACTGCCCCAATGCCATAGCCGAAAGCGTCAGTTGTCACTCTCGTCGGCAGGGTGGTGTCATAGATGCCAAGGACGGGTGCCATGAGCATGGTCGTCTTAAGTGCTTGGAATGACCGGCGTGCGTCGTCATCGAATACGACTGGCACCTTTGGCGATTGTAATCTCGTCATAGGTGCGGCAATCCTTTAGTATCCGGTGATGAATCGTTGATAGTAGCCCGCCAACCCCATGAATGAACGAACGTCCGTGGTGTTGGTGGGCTCGGGCCATACGCGGAGGGCCTCGATCTTGTCCGCAAGCGGACGGATGCCTTGCGGCGTCACATAATGTCCCAAGTACTCCAGCTCCTGCCATGCGAATTCGCATTTGCCGCGGTTGGCTTTGCACCTGGCTTGTCGTAGCCGCTCCAAAACGGTGCGCAGGTGCTCCACATGCAGGTCTAGACTCCAGTTGTACACCAGGATGTTGTCGAGGTAGATAAGTACAAATCGATTTAGCATGTGTCGGAACTCCTTTGTCATAGCCGCTTGGAAAGTGGTCGGGGCATTCGTAAGGCCAAATGGCATAACCAGCCGTTTGAAATGCCCATATCGCGTCTTAAACGCGGTTTTGTAACGGTCCTCCTGCCGAATCTCGAGTTGGTGATATCCCGACTTGAGGTCAAGCTTGGAGAAGAACTTGGCGCCGCCCTGTCGTTCGAGAAGGTCGTCGATGCGTGGAAGAGGGCCGGCGTTTCTGATTGTTTGCGCGTTGAGCTTGCGATAATCGATGCACAACCGCAAATCCTTGTTCTTCTTCCGGACGAAGAGAACAGGAGCAACGTATGGCTCGAGGATGATCTCGTGGCGGATGGGCCGATCCGGTACTACTCCGTGCGGGCCTTCGAACATGTCGTCGTAGGCGTCGAGAAGCTCGGTGATGCGTGGGTCCGGAGATGAGTCCGTCGATCAAGCGCCATGGGGCGGGTGGGCGTGGAGAAAACACACCCCCATCTCCTCAATGTCGTCTTTGATGATGGAAGCTCGCAAGCTTGCGGCGGCGGACACCACGTGGCAACTGATCGAAGGGTGAGGAGGAGCCACTGTGCATGGGACTAGTACTCCGTTCCGATCACGAACGTGAACGGTGCGGCGGTAGAAGTTCACCGGGTGGTCCTCGCTTCGCAGCCATGACATGCCCAAGATCATGTCGAATTTGGTGTCCAAAATTTTGAAGGACATCGCCTCGCTTGCATGCGGGGCAAAGTACATGAGGACGTCATCTATGCACCGGTCTATTGACTTGTGCGTGTGACCGTCCGCCAACGTGACTTGCGTCGGCTAGGACTTCCTCCGGACGTGTGGGCCAAGGCTGACGCGTACCATAAAGTCCTGGCTTATGTAGTTGCGAGATGCTCCGCAATCGATCAAAGCGCTGCAGGTCGCCTCTCCAATCTGAATGCGTACATATAACAATAGTGCGTCGATGTCGTCGTACCATTGTGTCTTGAACTCGCGGTCGATCTTCGCAATGTAGGCGTGAAGGTCGACAATCTCGACTCTGGCGTCTATCAACGGAGTTGGTACTGCAGTGTGCAAATAATCCCGCAGTTGTGCCATGAGCACGTTGCAATGCGATTTCGGCAATCGATCGGACCGGGGAAGGGGCATCCATTAGAAGTCCGCAAACGTCAATAGGTCAAACTCTTCAAGTCTTGACCATGGCGTTGAATCCCCGGCGGTAGATGACGGCGAAGCTGCCGAATCGGTTGCTGATGGTGATGAAACCGTGCATGCGGTAGATTGTTGCACGTGGAGCGGTTGGTCCAACAGTGGGACCAAGTGGACAGCATAGTCCTCGTAAGTGTACCGAGGCCTTGCGACATGCGCATCCTCCCCAGATGTGTAGGAGGCCGCTAGCAAGGCGGCCGAAGCTGGCGGAGTGAGAGGTGAAGTCGCCTCACCTCCTGCGCGGCGGAACATCCTCCTTGCCTTCATCCGAGCATTGGGAGGTCTTGTGCGTGGTGTTGTTGCACCAATAGCAGCAGCCGTAGCGGCCGAGGTACTTGTACTCGGCCTCGGTCAAGTGAAACTTGACCCATGGTGCTGGCTGTCCGTTTCCGGCCGGCGATGCTGTTTTCGCCTTCTCATTCCCTCGGGACTTGTTGTTGCTTCGCGGCTGGACAGCAGTCACCTGATCTCCCTCACGTGACGCTTGGGTGGCTGCCGGGTCCTCCACAATGTTGTTCGATTGGACTGCAGCGACATGCTGCGGTCGCGGACCAGTTCTCACCTTCTCCACATAGGTTGGCTGCCATGATGACTTCTCGTGTGCAGCCGCCCTGTTTGTCTTGATGATCTCCCTCGCCTTGTCAATGATTTCAACGAAGGTTCCATATTGCTCGCGATCACCAAGTGCAAGGCTCAATGCAGCACATGACCTGTTGTAGAACTCGCGGCGCAGATGCGAAAATGGCAAGTCAAGATCGGGCGTTGCGGCGATCTTCTGCCATTCCGTGAGCCAGTCACGTGTTGCTGTGTTGCCTTGCGTCATGCCGAAGAGACGGTTGATGGCGAGTGCAGGTGCGTCGCTCATGATGAACCGCTTCTTCCATAGCCGTGTTAGCTCTTCCCATGAAATCTTATCCTTCAAATTTGCGACGTCGACGCCGTGGACGATTGCCAGGTGGCTTAACCAGATCTTGCATCCGCGCTTTGAGTTGAGAAACAGGGCGCCAATGTACAGGTGCTTGGCGACGAACAGAATCCGAAGTTGCGTTGTAAAGCCCTCTCCCACCAGAGGACCGGGTCTTGATGCGTGTAGTCATCGAACTTCTCAATTTGGAATGTCGGCATCTTATAATGTGTTGTGTTGTTGCCATCCTTGTTAGGCAGCTGCAGTTGCTGGACCTCGGCCTTCAAGGTGTCCAGCTGTTTGCTGATGGTGGTTGGCGCAGCGAAGGTGCTGATGTCGCCGAGCATTGCGACGACGTGGTCGACGCGTTCCTCCAGTTGGCGGGTAGAGGGTGCACTGCTGGACTCGCCAGCCTCCGGTCTTGGTGCAACTTGCTCCAAGTCCTGCATACGGGAATCAAGTGCCCGTGCTGCATCCTCTTGCTGAGCCTTATGGTTCCGCATGGCGCGCTGCATATTCGCCAGCTCGGACTGCAGGTGGTTACAAGTGTGCTCCTCGGATGGTTCAAAGTGCCAAAACTTGAGCCTTTCAATGCTGGTGGCTTCATGCCGCTGTAGCAAATCCTGGGCTTCCTTGCGGCGTGCCTGGGTATTTGCGTCTGCTTCGGCCTGTAGCCGCTGCTTCTCAGCTGTTGCCGCTGCTTCAGCCTGTCGGCGGGCAGCCTTGGCTGCCAGTTGGCGCTGTTCCTCAGCCTCGATCAGTGCGAGCTGAGTCTGGAACCGCTGTTTGTAGTCGGCAACAGACTCGCTGGCCAGTTGGCCTGGCATGCCCAAAGTTAAGCCCGTCATGTTGCTGACGTGGCTCTGCTGACGTGGCACTGCTAACGTGGCACTGTTGCTGATGTGGCACTGCTGACGTGGCACTACTGACGTGGCACTGCTGACGTGGCACTGTTGCTGATGTGGCACTATTGCTGACTTGGCACACTGGCTGACGTGGCACTGCTGACATGGCACTGTTGCTGATGGCACTGTTGCTGATGGCACTGCTGACATGGCACTGTTGCTGACGTGGCACTGCTGACGTGGCACTGCTGACATGGCACTGTACCAACCCGGAAATGCATGCAAAGGGGTGGGTGGGAGGGAAAACGCAGGTAGGGAACCAACCCAACAATACTTTCCTCCCGGCCCTAATCAACAGATAAAAAATAAAAAAATAAAAGAGGACTACTTCCTTTTTTTTTTTTTTTTTTGTGTATATCTATCGATCTATTATTAGTGAGACATGTCAGAAGAGTACTATGAGCGAGATCTAGGCTAGGATCCGCATAAGTTTCGGCTTTCATAAAAAATGTTATCTTGAAAAAAAAAATTTGCGAAATAGAGTAGAGATGCGATTTTCAGAAAAGAACTTAATCCTATTTCTGAGAATATGGCAACCTTCTAATATGCCTATCGAAATGCTGGTAGGCTTTGCAAGATTTCAGTTTTCAAAAAAAAAATTGCAAGATAGAATGGAAATTCGATTTTCAGAAAACAATAAATCCGGCTTCCGAGAATATGACCACTTCTATCGTTATCCTAATATGCCCAGAAAACGAAATGTTAACATCAGAAATTTTGACTATGTATGCGAAATATCAGAGAAACGAAATGCTACTATTAGGAATTTTCAGATAAAACGAGATGCGATTATCAGAAATTTTCAGATATTTGTTGCATGAAAACGAAACACTAATATCAGAAATTTTCAGGTAAAACGAAATGCGATTATCAGAAATTTCCAGATATTTGTTGCGAAAAAAAAAATTCAGAGATTTGGCGAAGTCCTACTTTATTTACTAATGAGTGATCAATAGATCAAGCAAGCTGGCTACTTGATTGAGCGGGTCCTCTGAATGAGAGGTCCGATCCGATACCAAACTGTTGCATACTGTAACGGTGCAGACCAGAGCAAGAACCGACCTCTCCATACAAAGTACAAGATAGCGTAGCGGAAGACTTAGATACCAATGATCCGAACAATCAATATTGCAATGCAGCCCCGAACATACATCATCATCATCATCCCATGGTGCGAAGAGGTCAGGCGCCCACACAGGAAGAATACGCCAGCCCCAACCATACACAGACGAAGAAGAGGGGAAGATGGGGAATGTCGTCAACACCAAGTCTTCGGCACAGGCCCAAATAGTCCCTCGTCAAAATGTCTGAATCCCAATGTCGAGGCTGGATCCAATTTCGTCAAGTCTCAAGTCACAACTCTCTCTTTCTGTAGTAGTCCGCTAATACTGAGAAGTCAGGTGGCGAGAGGGGAAGAAGAGATGGTGGACTTAGAAGAGGAAGAAGAAGAACTCTCTCTCTCTCTCTCTCAGTCCGGTACTAACCTGTGAAGTTGGCGCCTTGATGCAGGTACCTTGAAGATGGAGCTGGAGCTATGGCACCACAGGTAAGTCCCACTGGCCGCCGCCAGTCATCTCTCCCAACTCTACTACTACCACCTACTAGCGGGCAGCGCTGAAGACTACTGCTATGGCTACTAGCGCCCAGCGCTGAAGACTACTGCTAGCGCTAAGCTGCTCCTGCAGCGCTCCTCCTGAGTGCTGCGGCCGAATCCTGAAGACTACTCCAGCCTTCTGTCTAACTACCTCCCCGTGAAGTGGATGGGAACTCCCTATGTACTTCTCGGCCTGCCTCCTGACTGCAGGGCGAGGCAGTCCAGGAGGCTGCTCTTGCCAATGCCGCAGGGAGGCAGGGGCTGCCGCTGCAGCTCCTGCTTGAAGCTGTCGTGGCAACAGGCCAGAAATAGCCTGTTCCCGAAACCCTGTTTTTGTGCCTGAGTGTTAGGGTAGGTCGATCTTATGAGGGCCCGAAAGTGGGCCTCCGTTTCAGGCTGAAAAGCCTCAGGGCTGAAAAGCCCTGATTTAGGCTGAAACGACATAGGGCCTGCAGGCCCTCGTTTTTCAGTCTTTCAGGCTGAAACGACAGGGGCCTGTAAGCCCTTATTTCTAGGGTTTTAGGCTGAGAATGCGGGACGGGCCCTGCAGGCCCGTGTGGCTACACAGTATGCCACAGCCCCTCTCCACCAGGCCTATGGTGCACACAGTCCCTCATGGTACTTGCTTGACTGGACTGGGACTGACTGGACCGGTACCGCTGACTGCATGGGTTTGCACTGCCAACTCAATGCAGTCGCACTGCCGGCGTAATGCAGCTGGGCTCACCACTTGCCCACTTGCCTTTGACTAAAGCGTGAGCCAGCTTCGAAAGGCCACTTCCGGACCTTCCGGAAGCCCGTGGACTTGGCCTTTCGAGTACTGTAGCAGCTACGACCTTGACCTTTCAGGACTGTAGCAGGTACGACCTTGACCTTTCAGGATTCCTTCAGCTACGACCTCTGCAGGGCTGTGACTCCTACTTTACAGATCTACAGATCGAACCCCTACCATTACACAGACCTACGACAGACAACAACAACTCTCAAAACACAGGTCACGGGTTCAAACACTCAGGGTAGACACAGATACTGTACACAGGTAAAGTGAGGACTAGGGATCGAGCCCTGGGACCTGCATCCGCTACTGCTAACAGGTGAATACCGTTTGACTCCCGCCGGCCTAAAACTCCAAGAATAGCTCAGTCTAAGGCAGGACCTTTTCCCTTCCGTTCTCTCTCGTAGGCTCTCACTATGTCGGAAGCTGATTCTAGAAGTTCAGTCCAAGTAAACCAGCGATCATCCTCGGGTTCGTGATATGCAAATCGAACCTTATACTGTTTCTGTGGACGACCTCTACCTCCCGTTCTGAATATGTCTTCACCAACAATGCCGTCAATGTTGTATCTTCCGTCCATGCCCGGAGGGATCATGGGTCTTCTAGATGGAAACTGTTGGCTTGTGATACATGGCAATAACTTTGACGCATGAAACACGGGGTAGATGTTGAGGTGTGCTGGGATTTCTACTGCGTAGGACGGTCCATCCTCTCCGGCCTTGACTTCTAGGACTGGCCACGGTCCTCTGTACGCTGGTAATAGCTTCTGTGAGATGTTCTCCTCAGGAGCAAATTCTTTAGACTTGACCCATACTAAGTCGCCTATTTGAAACTGCGACGGGCGACGGTGATTGTTGGCTTGTTCTATCATCCGATGCTGGGCCTTCCCGAGGTTCTCTACAACGGTAGCTAATTCCTTCTCGTGCTGAAGTGCAAACTCCCTAGTTCCGGGCGGTAGCCTCTGAATCTGGTCCCGGTCTTCAAATGGTATATGCGGTGTGAAAAACTTACGCAACTCGTTGGGAGTGCGACAAGTAGCTAAATGCACGCTATTGTTGTATGCACTGGCTACCTTTGGGAGCATCTCATCCCAATTGACTTGATCCGGTCTAATGTACATACGCAGAACTTGCTGCAGGATCTTATTCATTTGTTTAGTCTGACCGTTAGTCTCTAGGTGACGGCCAGATGACATCAACAACTTAGACCCATACACACTCATCAACTCGTGCCGGTTCTGCCTAGTTAAACGGGTGTCTCTATCACTAACTATAGACAGCCGAATCCCGTGTTCACTGACCCAATGATCAAAAAACGTTTGGATGACTAACTCTGTTCGTGCCTCCGCAAGCAACGGAACAAAAACTGCATACTTGCTAAATCTATCAACTATAACCATGACTTGTCACTTGTCGTTCCTACTCTTGACATGGGTGTCCATAAAGTCAATGGGCACTGAGTCCCCCGGCTGGTCAGGAATAGGCAAGGGCCTGAGAAGACCTAGAGGGGGACATGTAGAGGTCTTGTTGCTCTGGCAGACCTTACAAGTGCAAACATACTCTATGCAGTCGGCCTTCATCCCAGGCCATATGTATGCGCGCATGAGGTTGGCTAGAGTCTTTTGCCAACCAAAATGTCCCTCGGTGTCGTGGCATTCCCCTAGAATCAAACTACGCATCTCCTCACTGTTAGGAACGCACAATCGGTCAACCACGCCAGTCTTCTCAAATAACAGTCCATCAGTAGTGCGGTAGTCTGGTTCGGACTCTGGGGCCTCCTTTACTCTTTGAGGAGGGCACTATAGATAGGGTCCTGGGCATACGCCTCTCTAACTTTCTGTTGCACGTCTCTCCTTATATCCATATAATGAACTATCGCTCCAAAGTAGTCAACTCTCCTACTCAGAGCGTCCGCAACTACATTGTACTTCCCTTTTACTGGCTTGAGATCAAAATCATATTGGTCTAACTCTGCAGCCCACGTTGTAAGCTTAGGTGTCATATTGGCCTGAGTTTTCAGCCACCTTAACGTCTCGTGGTCTGAGTAGACTTTGAAGTGCCTCCCAAGAAAGTAGTGTTTCCAGTGTTCTAATGCTTGCCTGAGAGCGTAGAGTTCCCTTTCGTAGGTGGATGTCGCTACCTTTTTCGAAGGCATCCTAGCAGACATGAACTCTACGGGTCTATATCCACTGCCATCGTCTTGCTATAATACAGCACCTGGCTCTATGCCATAAAAGAATCATCTTAAGAATGGGAAAACCTTATTTAGCAACTCGTGGAGCTATTGTATATCCTAGAAATGGAGAAACGATTAGCGAAGGAAACACCCTTAGCAGTAGTGACGACGAAAGGTAAGGACGGATCGGCTACCTTAAGGACTTGATACTCTATTAATACATGCTTCAATTTCTTCATGGCAGACGTGCAGTCCTTGTCCCACTTCCAAAATGTTTCTTTCTTCAGCAACATGCGAAGGGGTGCAGCGATGGTGGAGAAGTTTCTCACAAACTTCCTGTAATAGTTGGCTATGTCTAAGAACGACTGCAACTCTGTCAACGTGCGGGGCGTAGGCCAATCCCTAATCGCTTGAATCTTGCTATCTTCTGGTTTAATGCCGTCTCCGTCTAAGACATGGCCTAGATACAAAACTTGGGTCTTTGCCCATTGGCCTCTCTCGGCTTCTCCAAGACCTACCTCAGATGACCCTCATGGTCCTGGAGGGGCCTACTGAACACTAGAATATCATCTAAGTTGACTACTATAACCACGGCCTAAACAAGTCGTTCATAAAAGACTGGCTGGCGTGTTGGCCAGTCCAAAGGGCATAACTATAAACTCGTAGTGCATATCTAGTCTGGAACGCGGTCTTATACTGATCATCAGGATGAACCTCTATCTGATGATAACCGGACTTCAGATCTATTTTTGAAAAATACTTGCAACCCTGCACCCGATCTAAAAGATCATCTATACGAGGCGGTGGCTCCTCATTCTTCACTGTGATAGCATTGAGACCCCTATAGTCAATGCACATTTTAAGCTCTCCCTCCTTCTTGGGGACAAAAAAAACAGGTGCTCCAAATGGAGACGAACTGGGCCTAATCCAACCCTTCTCTAGGAGTTCATCTAACTGCTTGCGCAGCTCCTCCAACTCCCGCGGGGACATCCTGTACACTGCTCCTTTAGGAGTCCTACTGCCAGGCTCTATCTCAATGCGATGCTGGATAGTCCGTGGGACTACCCCTGTCGGCAGCTTAGCTAGGTCTGTGTACTCTTCCAGCAGCTTGGCAATAGCAGGATCTAAGGGTTTTTCCTCTTTAGACTCAGTGACCGGCCTACGTAGGCTACAAAAACCTGTTCTTCTAGCTGCTGCTCCTTTACTAACCTCGCAAACGTAGGAGCGCTAAGGAGCAATGCGCCAGGGAGTTGCCTACTCCTGAGACATGAAACAGACGTGCAGACTTAACCCCGCCTGACGGGCTAGGGAGCCTACACTCATGCTCTCTCAAATGGAGTGTGGCCCCTGCTGCCTCTCCCCAGTCCATTCCTAGGACTATATCGAAGGGAAGGTTATCCTCTACGAGGAGAGTCAGGGAATAGAGAACTCTCTCCACCTTCCCATCTTTCTCTAGGCGGAAGTAGGCCTAAACTCCCTCTACATAATCCTTTACTCGCATTGTGCGATTATCAGCGAAAATACTTACTATGGGCTCTGCTAACTTTTGGACTTTCAATCCCAACTTTAACTTTTGCAGCGCCTTTCTACTAATATAGCTGCGAGTGGCCCCACTGTCTACGAGGGCCCCTACTCTACCCCTAAGGACCTCTACTTCTACTAAGACTATTTGTCCTCTACTCTCTTTCTTCAGCTTGGCCCAGGCGGACATCCTTTCCTTCAGCTCGCCAGCCACGCCTGTGAGGGAGGTGCCTAAAGAGACTCTAACACATGCAGTCTCTGGACAACTATCTAGGTACCGGCCTACAACCTCTACCATAGGCGCATGTGGTGTAGGAGTTTCCTGCCGGCTCGCGCTCGTTTCCCCACATGGCCTTATGGTAGGGGCAGTTGCAACCCCTACCGGCGGCTGCCTTTTGACCCCTGGGCAGCCCATCGGGCCTCTCTATACTTTGGACAATATTTGATGATGTGGCCAGGGTCACCGCAATATATGCACTGCCCCTGGTCCACACGTTGTTGCCAAACGCACTGGTCCAAGCCCAAATCTTCCCAAGGTCGGCCCTGTGGCAGACCTCGGTGTCAACCAATTCTCCTATAGGGTGACCTATTACCCCTATTTGGTGACCTATTTCCAGAACGATTTTGAGGGGGACCTTGACCCCTGCCTCCCGCTTGGTGGTTTCCCCTGCCGCCAACCCGTTGATCGCCCTGGGAACGACCGCCCGAGGCCCGACCCCCTTGGCCCTGGCCTCTACCTCCTCCTTGCGGCCTCCCTCTAGTCGCGACAGCAGTGTCCTCCCCTGGCTAGCGCTACTGTCCACTTCCTCTTCTAGTCCCCACTCTATCTGATCGTAGGGGACTTCATCCATACCACCCTCATCTAGTGTAAGGATCAGGCGATCCTTGTCTTGACCTGGCCCGGGATGGTACGGCCTTTCCACTTTTTGCCCTTACCCAGGTCCTTGTGCCAGAAAGTGGAGACTGATATGGACCGTGCTTCAAATGGTACCGCTTCCCTGCTCAAAGCATCATAGGTCATGGTAGGCTGCTCACTTTTTTCAAAGAAATGCCCGCGTAACTGTTCGGGCATAGCTCGGTAGAAGAGATTGACCAACTGGGTCACAGTGACCCAATGGTCAAGAACGGCGACCAGCTCGTCCATTACACCCTTGAGTGCCCTAACACTCCTCCATTCGCGAGAATGGATGGTTTGCAGTTTATCTAAGGCTTTGACACTACGGGTCACGTCTGCAAACCACTCCCTCAACAACTTAAGGAAATCATTGAGAGGGGTGAACGTTGAATACGCAACTAAGTCATCGTTGCAAATGGCGGCGCGACACAGGTAAACGGGCGAAGGTTGTTGCGTCCTCCCTAAAAGCGTGGATAGCTATCAGGACGTGTTCGTCTGGGGCGACTTTCTGTAAGTGCACATACGTCTTAATATTCGCTTCCAAGTTGTCAAAGTTCTCCTCCTCCATTCCACTATAGGAGTCATGAAATTTCACTTTGACAGGCTCCCTACGAGGATGTGCTTCTTCCTCCTTGGGTGCCGCCAGCCTGGCGCCCTCTATGGCGCCTGTGCAATAACGCTTTGTGCTCTCTAGGCGGCCCTTCACCTCTGAGCCCACCTGCATCACCAACTCACGTGCAAAGTCCCTGAATCCCAGCCGTATAGACCGTAGGGCTATGTCCTGACTCCCAACAAATTGATACTGCTCTTCCTGGACCTGGGCCAGGCGGTCTACATTCCTTGCCATGACCTGCACCTTACCCAATAGGTCCGCCTGCGCCTCCATCTGTGCTCTCTGTTGCTTTATTTCTTCCAGTTCTCTGGTCGCCTGACTCACTGCGTCCACTCTTCTTTTCCTTTCCCTCATCAGCCGCAACTTCCACTCCATCCTCTTCTCATCTTCGATTGTCTGCCGCTTGAGTGGATCTTCCTTTGCATCCCACTCTTTCATGGCCGCCTCCTGCTCTTCCCTGGGTACATACATTAATGCCTCTTCTCCCAAGGATAAATTGGCCACCCATTCCGTGATCTTCTTCTCCAACGGATCCTCCTTCACAACACCGGATTCCCATCTTTGCCCGGTTCTCCTCCTCTCCAACGGCTGCTCCTCTACTTCTTCTTCTGCCTCTACCACTCGGAGTTCTTCTTCCTCCTCCTTTTTCAACCTCTCCATTTCTCTCACCATATCTTCCTCAATCTTCTTCTTCTTCGCCGCCTGTTCTTCCAGCAAGGCCTTCTTCTTGGCCTCCTTCTCTCTTCTCTCTTTCAGGATGGCGGCGGCTTTCGCCTCCTGCTCTGCTGTGTAAGGGGAGGTGCTCGTTCCTGTACGCGTGTCAACCATGGTGATAGACGCACAACCAAGTGACGGTTCCACTCCTCACCACTTAGACTCTCCCCCTAACTGACCCAACGTAAGACCGACTTGATCTACGGACCACAGGATTCGTACAGAACCCTGCCAACTATGGTCTCTAGCCTGGACTCTAAACTACAACCGTCACTACATAACCTATTGCTGATCAGGAAGCATTTAAGGAGATCCCCTGTAACTCCTCAGGAATTCTTTAACGTCGCAGACAGGACGACGCGATCAGCAGGTTCTCTCAAGACTTAGACGGCCCGTTGTGCAGCCCACAACTCGGATTTTGGGCCTACCGTAAACCGAGCAGCCCACCGGTCAGTACCGGTCCTTGGGAGGGTTCGTGTCCTCCGAAACAGTCGAGTCGTCAAACACAGCCTTTAGCCTTACTCAGCCCGTGTGGGTTTGGTCAACGAGGCCCTATCCTTCATACACAGAAGAGGCTCAATGCAGAAAGAAGAGACAGACAGACTCGGACTCAACAAGTACCATAGGGTGAGTGCACATCCATAGTGCGAGGGGATAGGCCAAGGGCTTGGCGAGATTATACCAACTCTAGCTTGGTCAAAATCATGGTCAACAGCTCCAAACAATGCCTTGGTCAACACTTGGTCAACGCGGTCAAACCTTGGTCAACCCTTTGGTAAACACGTAGTCAACTCTTCGTCAACACCAAAGTCAACCCTCAAGTCGGCTATGGCTGCCGGCACTTTCTTTCTCGCCAACTTCCCTTCTCTTCACCCTCTTCACCTTTCTTCTATCTCGCCCCTATGTCTCCTCCTTTTTTCTTCGTCACTCCGTGTTCGAGCTCCGCGGCTATGGCCGCCACTTCCTCTTGGACCACACAACCCATCTTGTATTACTCAGCTCCCTCCCTCCCTCTCTCTCTCTCTCTCTCTCTCTCTCTCTCTCTCTCTCTCTCTCTCTCTCTCTCTCTCTCTCTCTCTCTCTCTCGTTGCCTTCTGTGCAGGTAAACGACACCTTCTTCTGGAACGCAGCTATGGCGGACTTCTTTCTCCGATGGTGCACTTCGGCTATGGCGCCTCGCTGGCGAGCGCCTCCTTCCCTATCAGCAACGACTATGGCGCGTGGGGTAACGGGAACCAGCTCCGATACCGGTGCAATCAGACTCGCTTTCACTTCCACTTCACACATATGCAAACAGATGGAGATTCGCACCGACGCAGGGCGCCCACTCAAAGCTTAGAGATACGGAAATCAAGAACACAGTTCAGATGCAAGTTCACTTCAACAGGCTATGGCGCATCGGCGCCTAAACATCCCAACCTTCGTCACAGTGTCCAACCCCACTGTTCACACATGCTCACTCTGGATCACCCTGAATACCACCACACACACACACTTAATCTCACTTCCTCCTACAGCGACTATGGCTGCACTACCACTACTGGCTATGGCTACGATCTCCCTTCAGCCCACTTCGTCTTCGCGCAACCTGCAGACCACCTTCCCACAAGACGCTGTAGCAGCGCTTCCGTATGGCTTACGCAGCGAATGAATAAATGGCTGGGCGCTGCCTCTTGATTTATACTTCTGTAACTCGTTGGTCTGCCCCTCTCCACCAGTCCTATGGTGCACACAGTCCCTCATGGTACTTGCTTGACTGGACTGGGACTGACTGGACCGGTACCGCTAACTGCATGGGTTTGCACTGCCAACTCAATGCAGTCGCACTGCCGACATAATGCAGTTGGGCTCACCACTTGCCCACTTGCCTCTGACTAAAACGTGAGGCAGCTTCGAAAGGCCACTTCCGGACCTTTCGGAAGTCTGTGGACTTGGCCTTTCGAGTACTGTAGCAGCTACGACCTTGACCTTTCAGGACTGTAGCAGCTACGACCTTGACCTTTCAGGATTCCTACAGCTACGACCTCTACAGGGCTGTGACTCCTACTTGATAGATCTACAGATCGAACCCCTACCATAACACAGACCTATGACAGACAACAACAACTCTCAAAACACAGGTCACGGGTTCAAACACTCGGGGTCGACACAGATACTGTACAAAGGTAAAGTGAGGACTAGGGATCGAGCCCTGCGACCTGCATCCGCTACTGCTAACAGGTGAATACCGTTTCAGCCTTATGCTTTGCCGGCGTTCTTCCACGACCGCAGTTGCAACACAGCTCTGATACCAGTGCAATGATTGAACTCCCAATCCGCATGCAATCACACACCACGCGCAGTACAACATTCATGTGAGAAGTCACACCGGAAACCAAGAGATGAAAACCGAAGTTGCTCACTGAAATCCACACCGAATTATTGTATCACACAAAGAAATTGGTTGTATCCTCCATCGGCACCTGCCGCACACCAACCAAGTATGAATCAGGTATGTAATTGCTCTCCCTCTCCCTCATGTGTGACTCTCCCTCTCTCTCACGTCTTGTATCGCTCAACCTCCCTGTTACACTCATGCTCTCCCTCTCCCTCATGGATCCAAGCTGAATATAGCTGAGATGTACTCCTCCAAACCTCTGCGGCTATGGCCGTCTTCGTCCTCCTCCCTGGCTATGGTAACAAGATGTCTCCTTCCTTGCTGGGCACTTGCTCCTCCTCTAGTGCCTCCTCCATCAACGTCGCAATGTCGCACAAGCAACCCACAGCGCTTCCGCAGTTTTCACATGAATCGTTGATCCCACCGGCTGGTGCTGCTGGGCTTTTATACTGCTGGTTCGCCTTTCAGACATCTTCTGTTGGTTATGGGTTGGCCCTCTTGCCTTTGTTCCCTGCTTCTGGAAGCTCACGGACTTCCTTTGGTTGGCTGCTTGCATGAATCGACTGACACCCGGCCTAACGGCTCTCGTGATCCTGGCTGAAGTTGTGGTGCCTCCTAAGGGCAGTGTTACATACTTCAATGAGTATGGGCAGAACCAAAGATCAACCAATGTAGGATGAGCATATATGCAGCGGAAGTCTGATAAACGGACTGACTCACATAGACTGACTCACATAGATATCACTCCACACACATACAATCGTGAGATGGTGGGGTCTGGGCCAACCATAGACGATGCCCAGACCTCGTACACACATACACAGATGAGAGGTGGGAGGAGAGACGAAGGAGGTGGGAGATGTAGGTAGCACCAAATGTCATCGAGATAGAAGCCAGCAGGTCACCGATATGGTAATCCAAAATGTCCTCGAACAAGATCAAAATGTCGCGGACAATAAGTCACCAATGTCGGAGATACAGAGTCCTAATGTAACCGGTGTCCAATCTGTGATGCAGCCGAGTATCATCCCCAACAATCTCCAAGTCTCGAATCCGGTAAGTACCACAGCCTCTTACCACCAAAGTCCAACTCTGATCTCTGTCCAACTAGTATAAGTCTCCAATCTGAAGAAAAAAAGGAAGAAGAAGAAGAAGATGAAGTCTGAAGAGAAGAAGAAGAAGAAGAAGAAGAAGAAGAAGGGAGCCGAGGAGGAGAGAGAGAGAGAGGGGACTGGCGATGGGAGGAAGGAGAAAAGCCTCCGACTCCCGATACCTCAGGCGGCTATGGCCGCCGATTACGCCCAATCACCGCTGCTGCTGCTCCGCTCGCTGCTGCTGCGCTAATGCTGCGCTGCGCTGCTCCTCGCTGCTCCTGCGCTGAACTTAGCGCCAGCGCTGATTCGCGCTGTACCATACCGCACTGTAGCGTGCCAGTGGGTCGATGGCCTCGAAGTGAGGCCGGACCAGTACTAAGTACTGGTTCGAAGATGACCGGCCTCGATGCTGCGAGGCCTTGGTTGGGGCTGAACCGTCCAGATCGACGATTCAGGTCCAACCGGAGAGCGGCAGCCTCAAACGGCGCTGCCATGCCCAAAACGAAATGTCGTTTGGGCCTGGTCCGTAATCTGGTCCAAGTCGTGGCCTTTCAGCCTGTTATCCCCCAAGGTCGGGCCTTTAGGCCCTGATGTGTCCCTCTAGCCCTAAGTCGGGTTCGGTAGGACCCGTGTGGCGTCGAAGATGTAACACACTCCCCCTCTTAAAAGACCGAGCTACTTGCGAGGGCGGAGTTGTCTGTCC
>BFEA01000842.1:392640-413485 GCA_003427395.1 Chara braunii | reverse complement strand
TACTGCATTGGCTTGTTGCCATACTTGCGGTGCGTGATGACTCGGTCCACTTCCTGATGTCCGTCCATGGAAGGCGGATCCTGTGATCGACGTCCAGGAAACTCGTCAACTGAAGGTGACGTGTAGATGGCCAGCTTCAATGCGTGGAAGACCCGATGCACTGTAAGGTGCGGTGGAATGTTGATCACGAAGGAAGGACCTGTGGCGTCGTCTCCAACGGCAGAAGTGACTTCCCATGGTCCGAACCATTTCGGAAGGAGTTTGAGCGAAACGTCCTGCTCGAGCGCAAATTCCTCGGAGAGGACCCAAACAAGGTCTCCCTCGCGGAAAGGACATGGAAGTCGACGTCGGTTAACCTGCTGCTGCATGCGGATCTGAGCCTTTTGCATATTTGTGCGGGCTTTGATCAGCAAGTCCCGGTACTTCCGAACGGAAGCGGGAGAGCAAGGGACGTTTATGTCGGCAGCCTGTGGCAAAAGGACATCGGCGAAGATCCGTGCTTTCTCTCCACCGTGATGTAGCTCGAATGGTGTGACGCAGATCGCCCGAAGTGTTATAGGCGAACTCGATGTCGGGAAGCCGGTCAACCCAATCTTTCTGGTCGGGACGGATGAGCGTACGCAACATCATCTGAGCGGTTTGGTGCGCTCGCTCCGTCTAATCATCCGTCTGCGTGTGCCGAGCCGAGCTTGGCTTCATTGTCGTACCAGACTCAGCCATGAGGGAAGTCCAAAAGGTCGACATGAAGCGAGTATCTTGGTCGCTTCCGGAACACCGTGGTTGGTAATCCAACCGGTGTGCAAGAGTCGTGCGAGCTCGGGTGCTGCAGCATGATACTTGCAAGGAAGGAAGCAAGCATACTTGCTCAAACGGTCAACGACCGTGAGAATACCGTCATGGTCGTGGCGACCGCGGGGGAACGGCCTGTCACGTCCATAGCAATGGAGAGGCGCGGTGCCCGAGGAATCGACAACCGTTTCAGTTCGCTGAAGGGGACTCGACATCGACCCTTGTTACGGTGGCAAACTGCACATGACTCAACGTACCTCGTGACGTCATGAAGGACGTCGGGCCAGTGAAAACGCAGGCGGAGGCGTGCTATTGTGCGGTTCACGCCAAGGTGTGCCGAAAGTCGTGCGTCGTGGAATTCGCCGAGAAAACGAGTCCGTAAGATGCGATCTTGGGGCACAACTAACAAGTCCTTTCCTCTCGTGTGAAGGAGAAGGAACCCGTCGGAAATCCGATAGTGGCTAGCCGGCCGGTGATCCGATGAGAGCTTTGCATATAGCGTAGAGTAAGCCGGATCGGACTTGTAGCCTTTGACGAAATGCGGCTGCACATCGTCATCGAGGTCGAATGTCGTGGTCACAATGGCACAAAAGTCGGGCCGTCGTGAGAGGGCGTCAGCAGCTCAATTGGCGGGACCGGGAATGTGGCACGGGTCAAAATCGAACTGGTCGATGTAATACATCCATCGACCGATCGTGCTAGTGACCGTGTCCTGCGTTTTGTAAAAGGTCAACGATTTGTTGTCCGTATTCCATTTAAAACGCAGACGGCCGAGAAGAAAGTGGCGCCACCGTTCGAGAACGGAGACGAACGCGAGTAGCTCTTTCTTCCTAGCGTCGTCGAGAGTGTTGAGGAGAGGCAACTTTTGGGAGAAATACTCAACCGGATGCCAACCGTCCTCGTGACACTGTTCCAACACCGCACAAATACCGTATCCCGAAGCGTCCGTAGTCACTTGGGTGGGTAGGGTGGGGTCGTATATACGGAGGGCAGGTGTGGCTTGCATTGCTGCCTTCAACGTAGTGAACGCGCCACGGGCTGCGTCATCGAACTCGAAGGGCACCTTCGGGACTGAAGTCTCGACAAAGGAGCGGCCACTTTCGAGTATGACTCGACGAATCGCTGATAGTACCCAGCCAAACCCATGAAAGAGCGTACATCCGTCGAACAACGGGGTTCCGGCCAATCCACGATGGCTTGGATCTTGTCCGCTAAGGGACGAATGCCTTTCGGCGTAACATAGTGGCCCAAATACTCAAGCTCTTGCTTGGCGACCTCGCACTTGTCGCGGTTTGCTTTGTACTTGGCCAGTCCCAAACGATTCAAAACAGCGCGAAGGTGTGTGATGTGCGCGTCCAACGTCCTGCTATAGACCAAGATGTCATCGAGGTAGATGAGGACGCTGCAATCGAGCAAGTCGCGAAACTCAGTCGTCATAGCTGCTTGAAAAGTTGCGGGGGCATTGGTGAGGCCAAAGGGCATGACAACCAACTCAAAATCCCCGTACCACGTCTTGAACGCGGTCTTGTACCGATCTTGAGGCTGGATTTCAATCTGGTGGTAACCTGACTTCAAGTCCAACTTCGAGAAGTACGTCGCGCCGCCTAACCGCTCATGGAGATCATCAATCCGAGGGAGAGGACCGGTGTTCTTTACAGTTTGTGTGTTAAGTATGCGATAATCGATGCATAACCGTAGATCTTTATTCTTCTTCCGGACGAAGAGAACAGGTGCACCGTATGGCGAGCAACTAGGGCGAATCCAACCCTTGTCGAGAAGGTCATCGAGTTGTGCGCGAAGCACCTCGAGTTCYTCTTCGCTCATGCGGTAGATACATCCACGCGGAGGGACGGCRCCAGCCTCGAGAGTGATCCCGTGACGTATGGGCCGATCCGGAACCGTTCCGGTGGGAGCCTCGAAGACGTCTCTATACTCGTCCAAGAGGTGAGAAATGCGTGGGTCCGACGGTGACGCGGCTGGTCCGTCCGGCGAGGGGAGGGCATGCAAGAATTTAAGGCCCATCTCCTGGACGTCATTCCGAGCTAAGGCGTCGCGAATTCTCGCAACGGAAACCACGTGACAAGCAATCGAAGTGTGAGGGTTCGCAACCGTACATGGGACTAAAACTCCGTTCTGATCACGGATGTGAACGGTTCGGTCATGAAAGTTCACCGGATGATCGGCGCTACGCAACCAAGACATGCCTAGAATCATGTCGAACTTGGTGTCGAGGATGTCAAAAGACACCGGCTCGCACGCAAGTGGCGCAAAGTAGACCGAAACGCCATCGACGCATCGGTCAATTGACTTTTGCGTGCGGTCGTCCGCGAGTGTAACTTGCGTAGGTTGCGTCTTCCTTCGAACGCGCGGGCCAAGACCTGCGCGGGTCATAAAGGCTTGGCTCACAAAGTTGCGAGACGCACCGCAATCAATCAAGGCACTACAGGTTGCCTTTCCGATTTGAATGCGGATATAGAGCAAAGGAGCGTCGGTTTTGGCGTACCTTTGGGTGGCGTACTCGCGGTCAATCTTCGCAAGATAGGAGCGGAGATCGACAACCGCTACCCCGTCGTCCGTCAACGGAGCTGGTACTGTAGTGTGCAAATAGGAGCGTAGATTTGCCATCAAGCCGTTGCAATGCGGCCTTGGCAAGGTTCCGGTCGAGGGTAGAGGCATCCAAGCGAAGTCCTCTCTCGTGAGCAGGTCAAGCTCCTCAAGTCTTGACCACGCCGTCGAGTCCTCGCAAATCAGTGGTGAATTGACCGGATCACTTGTCGACGGTGTACAGGCTGCGCATACGCAATCTAAGTGTACGTGGCTCGGCTGGTCTAGTGGTGGTACCAGCTGGGCGGCATAATCCTCATACGTAGCACGAGAATCAGCGACTAACGCATGCTCCCCGGTAGTGACATCGATTGCTAGCAAGGCAACCGGTTCCGGCGGAGTGAGGAGAGACGTCGCCCCTCTCCTTGCATAACTCAGTTTCCCGAGTTTGCTGGACAGGATACGCGTGTCTTGCCCTTTTCGAGGCATTGTGCGGTCAAATGCATGACGCCGTTGCACCAAAGGCAGTATCCGTACTTTTTACGGAGGTCATAGACATGCTTGGTTATCTTGTAAGCCGTCCATGGTTGCGGCCCAGTTCCCGTCGATGCCGTCTCATGTGTCGCCTTGTTCTTTCGAACTCTCTTGGGACGCTTCGGCGGGAGCGCTGCTACAATTCCTCCATCACTCGAGGATGCTGCTACATCGTGGAGATCGACTGTTTCTTCATAAATCACGGCATTGTTATGTGCCGGTTGTTGATAGCCCTGCTTAGCCACATAATGCGGTTGGGACTGCCGTTCGTTTGCGGCCTTGTCATCCGTTTGGATGACCAAGTTTGCACGATCCAGAATGGCCTGGAACGAATCGTAATCGTACTCGTTGCCGAGTGCCGATCGCAGTCCTGCGCACGATCGCGAGAAGAACTCGGATCGTTGATTGGTAAAACTCAAATCGAAGCCTGGCGTGGTCACTATCTTCTGCCACTTAGTTATCCCGTCTCGAGTTGGCATACTACCTTGAGAGCAGGTGTACACCTCGTTCATGGCTGCCTTCACGACGTTGCGAACCATGAACCGGGTGAGCCATAGCTTCTCGAACTCCTTCCACGGAATGTGTGTGTGGAGTTCGGCGATGGTGCATTTCTTGGTAGCCGCCAGATAATTCATCCATGTCTGCGCTCCTCCGTTCAGTTGTAAGTAGAGCGCCTTCATCATGTCATCCGCCGGGACAGTGCGGCATGATGCTTCCGTGAGGAAACGTTGCCACCATGTCAAGGCGTCCGACTTGTTGTAGTCGTCGAACTTGCTGATGTCSAAGTGCGGCATCTTGTAAGTCTTCGTAGCGGCGTCCGGTCTCGTCTGCAGCTTGGTGATGTCCGTCTTGATGGCGGCCACCGTGCTGCTGATTGTGGCYGGGCTAGTSAAATYGCCTAYATCGYCGATGATATTGACGACGTGATCGATGCGCTCGTTGAGCTGCTTCGTCGCGTCCGTCGTGCAGCCTGGCGCTGCTGAGGCATTAGCCTCAATGTTGTTGATGCGTGCGAGAGCTGAGTTCAACAGYTGATGYWGTTGCTGCTGCTGTGAAGCTTYGGCGYGGATGGCARCCGTTAAAACARCAATGTCTTGCTGGTACTTYTGTCTTTGYTGTTGTTCYGTGCRCAGATGYGCCTGCAGCAGTGTGTTATTCCACATGATTCCTCTCATCATGCCCAGCATCAAGTTAGCCAGGTGAGTTCTCTCTGCCTCCGCCGGTGTCGGATCCGCCTGCGCGTCCGAAGGCACAAAGACCATGCCTTGGAGGAAGGTTGTCCACTGATTCTCACTATGAATCAGGGACTCCGTGCTGGCGGCATTCCGTTGATCTCGTGCTGCTGCGTCAGCCTCAGCAGTGTGCCGAGCTTGGGCTGCCGCCTCATTCGCCAGCCGCTGACGTTCTACCTCTGTTGCCTCCTCTTGAGCCTTTGCGGTAGCTACAACATCTGTGAATGCCTGTACCCACTGAAGGTAAGCTGCCAACGGCTCACCGGCCCCTTGGACCGGGCATGCGGGAAGAACTCCAGTGGTAACCGGTACCGTCAACGCTGTACTCGATGCCGCTGGAGTCGTCCGCCTGCTGAGTCTCTGTTGCTGAGCCTTGGTTCGTGGAGGTACCGTAGGTCGAGCACGAACTGCGAGCCTGGCACTGCGCCGTGGCAGTGCCCCGGTGTCCTGTTCCATCGACATCAGTGTGAACTGGTGCGGTACTTGAGACGTCCCGGTGGTCACAGAATACGGGGAGGGTAGGGAGAGTGGGAACAGGGGTAGAACAATCAAACAATACGCATACAATCCCCCTGTCCCACTGATGGACTGTAGACACCTAATCAAAACAGAAAAAAATAATTTTCCCGTAACCAATTCCAAAAAATTGTAATCAGAAGAATTAATAACGAATTATTTAATCAATAAAATTAATTAATGATTAATAACGCAATAAAATCCCTTAATGATAATCAATAAACAATGTTTGCACTAAAGATTTCTTGATGATAATCAATAAACAATATTTGTAATAATGATAATGAACGAATTTGAATTGTACTAAGATAAGGTCTCTTTGAGATCAATTATGGTCCGGGAGTTCACCGTTAATTAGTTAACTACCCGAAAGTCGCAAATTTGAGGGTCAGATTAGGAATTATTTGCCAACAAAAATTTCGGAAAAATCCAGAGAAACAACACTCGAATTTCCAAAAACGTGAAATTTTGGGAATTTCCACCGTCAAAATCCGATTTTTAAAGGCCTAAATCCGTTTTCGGAATTTCTCCAACAAGGGGAAAGAAAAAAAAAAATTCGCAAAAATTTCGGCCCCAACCCTAATTTTTCACGTTTCCGCGGAATTTCCGGTATTACGTTTCCAAAACGTTCGAAATTCCCAAGTTGATCGAACAACCAAAATTTTGTAACCCTAATTTCCAATACTGAAGGAAAAACGGAAATACCAAAAAGAAAAACGAAATGTAGGATTTACAACAGAATGCCGAAGTTAAAAACGGACTGCTGAATGGAAATCAGAATGCCGAATTTCAACAGGATACTGATTCAACCCTAATAACGTTTTCAAATCAGAAATCCGAACCTAACAAATTATCGGATTAGTATCAATTAATCGGAACCTAAATAAACAGCATACCGGAATAAAACCGAAATCCTAATTATAAGTCCAAATACCGAATTGAAACGGAAATGCTGAACTAAATAGAATACCTAAAAAAGAAAAATTTTGCAACTTTGAACTTGATAGTAATACAGCGCTGATTTGGAAGATTGAACGAGCAATCTAAGTCCTAAATCAGACATACCTGGTGAGCAGCTCCGTAAACTGGTCTGCTCCGATACCAAAACTGTTACATATTTCAATGAGTATGGGCAGAACCAAAGATCAACCAATGTAGGATGAGCATATATGCAGCGGAAGTCTGATAAACGGACTGACTCACATAGATATCACTCCACACACATACAATCGTGAGATGGTGGGGTCTGGGCCAAGCATAGACAATGCCCAGACCTCGTACACACATACACAGATGAGAGGTGGGAGGAGAGACAAAGGAGATGAAGGTAGCACCAAATGTCACCGAGATAGAAACCAGTAGGTCACCAATATGGTAATCCAAAATGTCCTCGAACAAGATCAAAATGTCGCGGACAATAAGTCACCAGAGTCCGAATGTAACCGGTGTCCAATCTGTGATGCAGCCAAGCATCATCCCCAACAATCTCCAAGTCTCGAATCCGGTAAGTACCACAGCCTCTTACCACCAAAGTCCAACTCTGATCTCTGTCCAACTAGTATAAGTCTCCAATCTGAAGAAGAAGAAGAAGAAGAAGAAGAAGAAGAAGAAGAAGATGAAGTCTGAAGAGAAGAAGAAGAAGAAGAAGAAGAAGAAGGGAGCCGAGGAGGAGAGAGAGAGAGAGGGGACTGGCGATGGGAGGGAGGAGAGAAGCCTCCGACTCCCAATACCTCAGGCGGCTATGGCCGCCGATAACGCCCAGTCTCCGCTGCTGCTGCGCTGCGCTGCTCCTCGCTGCTCCTGCGCTAAACTTAGCGCCAGCGCTGATTCGCGCTGTACCATACCGCACCGTAGCGTGCCGGTGGGTCGATGGCCTCGAAGTGAGGACTTCGAGGCCATCGACCAGTCCTAAGTACTGGTTCGAAGAGGACCGGCCTCAATGCTGCGAGGCCTTGGTTGGGGCTGAACCGTCCAGATCGACAATTCAGGTCCAACCGGAGAGCGGCAGCCTCAAAAGGCGCCGCAAGGCCCAAAACGAAATGTCGTTTGGGCCTGGTCCGTAATCTGGTCCAAGTCGTGGCCTTTCGGCCTGTTATCCCCCAAGGTCGGGCCTTTAGGCGCTGATGTGTCCCTCTAGCCCTAAGTCGGGTCCGGTAGGACCCGTGTGGGGTCGAAGATGTAACAGGCAGACTCTTCAACCCATAACTGTTATCTACCAGGGACTTTCTATCACAATCTACTTAACTAGCTCGCCTAAGCCTCTGCAATCATGTTACACACGAAAACTACTGTTCTGGAGTATTCGTGCACATTGTACAAGTGGCTGGAACCATTAATAAAACACAGAATGGGATTCGGGTCTGGGACTCAAGACTGGGGCCTGGGACTCAGGACTGGGACCTGGGACTTGGGACTGGGACCTGGGACTTTGGACTGGGACCTGGGACTTTGGACTGGGACCTGGGACTTGGGACTGGGACATGGGACTCTAGTACAGTGTGAAATCCTTCCAAAATATATAAACATATGAATATATATCGCAAGAGTCAGGGGGAATTTGAAAGCCGCACGTCATGGAATGAGAACTGAGCGACGCCCACGCTTTTCAAAGCACCTGCCTGTGCCTTGCGGTTTCTTATCACTACACACCTGCTTCACGTTGTCCTCCATTATTTGCTGCACTTCCCGAGTATCTGCAAAGTCACAAACAGAGAGATCCACAATGGTCAATTCAATGATCGTGATCGCCTCTGGCTATTCTGGGTTTGCGCTGGTCTTGACTTACCTAAGATGATCTTATCTGACATTGCAAAGTGTTCACTCCCACCACTGCACCATTGCTCTTTCTCCGTTCTGATTCCATTGGTCATTACCTGAATGCGGGTGACCTGGCACCCACACTGGTTGGGCACTGTAAATGAACAACTGTGCGAACAAGATGTTGCAGACATCTTGTTGTCATTGCAATGCCCTCTGTTGTCTGATATGTCGAGTTCCACCATTCACACTCAGATGTTGCAGACAGAATTGGCTGGTACATGTGTGACGTATCACTAGGAAAAACCGTCATTGTAAGGATTGCAGGTAGTAGATTCTTTTGACATTGACTCCACAGTCCGTTGAGATGAGGTAGTCCATCCTGGTTGAACCAAAGCCGAGCTCCCTCCCCCCCTCTCTCTCTCTCTCTCTCTCTCTCTCTCTCTCTAGAGAGAGAGAGAGAGAGAGAGAGAGAGAGAGAGAGAGAGGAGGAGGAGGGGGAGGAGGACTCTCATTTCCTTGCTCCTCAGACTACTTTGCCTACCGGTAGGAATATCCTGATGTTCATCCCAATGCCCTCTGTTGTCTGATATGCCGAGCTGCACCATTCACACTGAGATGTTGCAGACAGATTTGGCTGCTACATGTACAGCGTAATTGTAAAACGGTCTGCAAAACGGTCATTGTAGATGTTTGCAATGACTTGCTGATTTCTGCTGCTGAGATTGACTGTGAGGCTGTATACTAACCTGTAGGTTAGATTCGTAATTTTGTTTCGCTGAGGGCCTGTAAGGAAATTCGTGAGGGACAGATCTGCAAATCCGGGAAAAATACAGGCCCGGTACTAACCGAATTCCTACAGCTACCTTAACTGCCTATAGCAGGCCCGCGCTACCCCTAGGACCGACAGGCCCTAAGCGGCCTATACTGCTAGACGGTCCTAAGCCTATAGCCGGGTCCAGTAGATGCCGGGAGGCCGAAACAGCAACGGTACCGCTGGGTCAGTCAATCCGGTCGAGGTCTAGCGAGTCTATAGATAGGTTAGGCCCATCGATTCAGGGCTTTTTGGCAATTCATTTTCGCGTGACCGCGTTCGTGCCCAACCAAGTGTTGCAGCGCTGAAAGTCTACAGCGGCACCTGAGACTTCAGCTACGTGAGGCAGCCATAACCAGCCTCTGAGAGACGGCCATAGCTGGGGCCAGTCTCAGCGCACCTACCCTCTCGGGGTATCTGCGTAAGGCAGGGCTATACTGAGGCTCTTCGTTGGGTATATGTGGGCGCTGCTGCCACGGTAGCAGCTTGGCAGCCATAGCTGCCTTCTTCTTCGTCAGAGTGACTCATCGGCACTGAGGACTACATCGCAGTCCATGATCTTCATCTTGGTGGATGGCGCTGGCCTCTAGGAGGCTGTTTCAGTGTAGCGCTGGACTCTGAGAGTGGAGCAGTGGGTGGAGTGTGTGGTTCTGAGGTGGCCAGACACTGGGTTAAACTCTGTAAAGATTACTGGGGTTACTTGAGTTGAGTTGGCTCATCATCGGTGTTATATTCCAATTGTGATCTTCGCAGTGTCATCTTGTGATTGGTTGTTGGGAGTTTGTCAGGGAGAGAGAAACACAGTGTGTATTCTCCCCATCTGTGCATGGTTGCTATTCCGCTGCTTATCTCTGGTCTGTGTACAGTTTGGACTCTGTCTCTCCTCCCCTTTGTCTTGTGCATGTATGGGCATGTGTGAGATACCCTGTGAGTGAGTGGCGAGAAAATTGTCAGACAACCAAGTTCATAACAGTTGGTATCGGAGCGGAGATTGGACATGGAGCACTGAGGGTTGAGCGCAACAGATGCACCCGCTCCTTCTAGCTCTATCTGGCGAGAAGCTCCATGTTGAAGCTTCATCTTCAGGGAAGATACAGAGAGGGGAGCAGGTAGACAAGCGGTGAATTCAGAGATTCAGTGTGTGATTGATCAGGCGCCCTGAGCCTGTCTGAGCGCTGACAGGATTTGGCGAGAACAAGGGTATTTCGCCATCCACCTTTCTGCGCCCAGTTGATGACTGAGTTCAGGGTGGCGAATTATACCCTAATCCAATGATACCTGAGTGGTGGCATCAAACCCAGTATAGCGCTGAGGGAGAATTGATCGCAGGGTCAATCTCCTGCTGAATTAGCTCTAATCTGGGCTAAATTTAGCACCAGCGGCTTAGCTCTCCAGTGGCGAGATATCTTCCTCCCCATCCCCACTGAGCCAGATTCAGTGAATCTGAGAGTTGGGGTTGAAGCGCCACATGATACTGACAAGTTTGAGGAGATTCTACGGGTGGAGATCGGTGGAGGAGTGTCTGCATGGAAGTGGCGAGATCAAGGTTCTGTCAGCCATAGCCATAACTCCATCATCCACTGGAGCAAACACTGCAAGTGAGTGTGTTCCGTGTAAATCCCTGAGTAGCGATTAGTTTAGGATCAGTACAGTCTGAATTGATGGTCTGTCTGTCAGTAAGGTCTCAATTTTGAAATTGTCAAACTGCAAGACAACCATAGCCATCTTCTTCCTCCCTACCCTGACCCATATATCACCATCTGTTGACTCTTTCTGACTCAAATTTGTTCTGGGACTGTATGACAGTATTGCGCTGCACCCTGTATGATCATTATGTGACTTCTGTACAGAAAAAGTAGTGATACAGTGAATCTTAGTTTTGCGCTGAATCTATTTTTAGCCTGTGCCACCTAGGGTCAGTAAAAACTTAGATTTTGTCCGTCAGAATTCAAGTCTGTCAGTCTGGGGTGAATCGCAATTCAGTATTTGTCATCTGTGCAAAAGCGCTGGCCCAGAATTGGTGAATTTGAGTAGTTACAGGGAAATACTGAAAATCGCTGTGTCAGTGGGTATTTTTGTAGATGTCAACAATGGTGAAATTTGAGTTTAGGGCTGTCAGGGTCTACACTACTGCATCGCTACTACTTGTTGCTCTATTTTAGCTAGTTCTTGCCTCTATCTGTCTCTACCACTGATTATCTCTGTTTTCTGATGGGCTCCGGAATGTTAGTGATCCCTGGAATGCACTGAAAGTGTTTGTTTCAACTTCAGTGATAGTTCAGTGTTAGGTATAGGAAATCGTTAGTGAATGATTTTACTGGACTTTCAGTCTGCATGATTACTGACCCCAGTGATTGTGTTCTAACCCTAACCGCTTGTGCCTACTAACCCACCTTACCCTGTGAATTGGTGTTGCAGCGATTTCTGAGTGTCTGAGTGATTGCAAATCGCTGCACCTCTTGCTGTCTAACTCTGTTGTTTATTGTTTCTGACAGGGAAAATGACTAACGCTGCTGCCGAACTGGAAGCTGCAACAGATGCCTCTAGAAAAGAGTTTCTGCTGCAGCAAGCCGAGAAGACTATGACAGATGAGAGAGTGGCCCAGTGCACCAGGTACTTGGCTGAGCGATGATCCTACAGAATAAAATCACAGCCAGCCACTTCACTAATTGGGATGATCACATACAGCGCCTACAGCGCAGGATAGATGAGCTGGGAGCTCAGCAGTCCAAGATACTGGATGCAATCCAGAATCTGACTGCTTAGCTAACACCAACCAACGTGATTGCCCCTGTGCCTCCCTCTCCAAAACCCAAATTGGCTTCTCCTCTTCCTTCACCTCCTGGCTCCCCTCATGGTTCCCATCGGTCATCTCCATCTACCTCCTCCCACCCTAAAGCCAAACCTCCTCCCACCTTTGCTGCTATTGTTGCAGGGGATCAGCGGGGACCCAGATCAGGAACCGGAGCAGTCTGAGCTTCAGGCTATTGCTGCTTTTTTCTTTCATTTGAAATAACAAAAGCGAAGCAAATCTGATCTCATCCTACTTCGGCCCCTGATCAACCACAGTCGGATCAAGGGGCTATTGGATTGTGGAGCCACCAGGAACTTCATGTCCCCCAGTGCAGTTAAGAAACTGCATCTGGGCATGAAAGTTGTGCAGCTGCAGCAACCGTTGCAGGTTAGGATAGGTGACTCCATTGTTCTCACTATCAGGGAAAAGGTCAGGGGCATCCCTGTTACCTTCGACAGCGCTGGAGAAGTCGGACATAGTCTGAACTTCTGCATCTTCCCTGACTTACCCTTTGACCTGGTATTCTCCATGCAGTGGCTGAAAGCAGTCAACCCAAGGATCGACTGGCAGATCCCCAAGTTTGAGTTGCCTGACAGCAAGGGGGTGTATCAGCCATGTATGATTGCTGCTGAACACCACCCTAAGACTTCATGCTTCTGCCTGAGAGCGAGGGAGTTTTATGCTCTCTCTCTCGCCAGTATGACCATGAGCGTCTGTTCCTAGCTCTGGTCAAGCAAACAGACGCTCCCACTGTTGTCTGTCCTCCTGAGATACAGTAGGTAGTTGACCAGTATGCTGATCTGATGCAGGAGCCCGTTGGACTACCCAACCTGCCAACCAAGCATCACATCGAGCTGCTGCCTGGAGCGGTCCCTCCCAAGGGCCGCATCTACAGGATGTCCCCTGCTGAGCTTGAGGAGCTAAAAAAACAGCTTGAGACCCTGACCAGCAAAGCCTGGATCAGACCCAGCACATCTGAATTCGGTGCACCTGTTAGGGAACGGCGAGTTCAGGATGTGTATTGACTACAGGGGTCTCAACAAGATCACTAGGAAGAGCACTGAGCCACTTCCTAGGATCGACGACCTGCTCGACATGGTCTAGGGATGTACGATCTTCTGCAAAGTCGATCTCAAATCTGGCTACCACCAGATTGAGATGGCAGAGGAGGATGTCTACAAGACAGCCTTCAAGACCAGGTATGGTACTTACGAGCATCTGGTCATGCCATTTGGACTTTGCAATGCACCTGGCACCTTCCAGACAGAGATGCACCGCATCTTTAGGCCTTACCTGGATAAGTTTATAGTTGTCTACCTGGATGATATCCTGGTATTCAGCAAAACTACCAGGGAACATGCAGAGCACCTGACTCTCGTTCTTCAGTCGTTACGTGACAGCCAGTATAAGATTAACAAAGAGAAGTCCTCTTTTGGGCTCCCCTCTGTTATCTACCTGGGCCGCGTAATCTTTGGAGATGGTCTAGCTCCTGAAGCTGCCAAGATTGCTGCTATTCAGAAGTGGCCACAGCCTCAGACAGTGAGAGATGTTCGGTCCTTCTTGGGTCTGGCCTCAAACTACAAAGGAAGTTCGTCAGGAACTTTTCTGCAGTGGCTACACCCCTGACTAACCTCACAAAGAAAGACACTCCCTTTCTTTGGTCCCTTCACTGTCAGATGGCCTTTGCACGACTCAAACAGGCCTTGACTCGTGCCCTTGTATTGAAGTTACCTGACCCCACTTTGCCTTTTGTCCTGACTACTGACGCCAGTCAATATGGCATTGAGGCAGTGCTTCAACAGGATGATGGGTATGGTCTACGGCCCGTGGAGTACATGAGCAAGAAGATCAAAACCCAAAAGCTTCAAGACGCTACCTACGAGAAAGAGTTGTACGCTCTTGTCAGTGCCCTAAAGCATTGGAAGCACTTTAGATCAAAACCCAAAAGCTTCAGGACGCCACCTACGAGAAAGAGTTGTACGCTCTTGTCAGTGCCCTAAAGCATTGGAAGCACTTTCTCCTGGGAAGACACTTCAAGATCTTCTCAGATCATTCCACCCTGCAGTGGTTGAAGTCCCAGGGAGAGTTGAATGACAAGTTGGCACGATAGATTCAGTTCATTGACATGTTTGACTTTGAACTGAAGCATAAGAAGGGCTGCTACAATAAGGTAGTTGATGCCCTCTCTCGTAGGCCTGACTCTTTTGCATTGATCTCCTCTACTCACTACTTTGGAGAGGAGACCCGTCAGACCATTGCTCTCTTACTGCCTCAGGACCTGACTTATGGACCTATTGTCAGGAACTTGCAAGCTGATCCCAATTCTGAACCTGGCTATGCGATGAGTTCAGATCTGCTGTATACCTACAGCAGAGGGGAGGAGCGCTTATGCTGATGTCAGAGTGTCATGATGCGCGTGGACACTTTGGGTTCTTAAAGCCGTATGCAGCCCTGTCGCAGCACTTCTTCTGAAAGGAGATGCGGAGTGAGATGTTGCGCTATGTGGAAACCTGTGAGCTATCTCAGAGGAACAAGGTTCAGCGGAAACCTCCTCTAGGACTACTCAAACCTGTACCCATACCTGATGGTCCTGCTCATTCTATGTCCATTGACTTTGCAGATTTAGGCACCCCTCGTGGCATGCGTCAGGTTATGGTCTGCGTGGACAGGTTCTCCAAATACGCAGAGTTCATCCCCTTACCAGAGGTGGCGAGGGTCCCGACTGTGAGAGCAGCCTTTTCTGAGAGGTGGGTCACTCACCATGGGCCGCCCACTTCCATCATCAGTGACCGAGATCCCCGATTTTGCAACGAAGAGTGGCAGTCTCAGGCCGAAGTGATGAACCAAGTCCTGTTCCAGCTATTACGTCCTGTCATCTCGCCAGATCAACAGGACTGGGATCTCCATCTGGCTCGTGCGCAGCTTATGTATAACATGTCTGTCCATTCCTCGACTGGGTTCAGTCCGTATCGATTACATTGGGGACGTGAGCCACGTCAGTCTCTCGATGATATCATCGACAAGGCTAAGACAGATCTAACACCAGGCACAAAAGAGTTCACCAGACGCTATCGTCTCGATGTGGAAAGAGCGCGAGCGGACTTGTTCAAAGCCCAAAAGGCAATGATTGAACAAGCTAATCGCCATCGCAGGCCTTCCCCCATTCGTATTGGTGACTATGTCTGGGTAGCCAGTTCAGAGTTGTCGAGGGAGGAGGATATTTCCCCCAAGCTGCTGCCTAAGTATTTGGGTCCATGGCAGGTGTTAGATACAGTAGGGGCTGATCCGTTTGGTCCGTCATACACCATTGACGCCCCTCTGCATCTACGTACCTATCCGGTCTTCCATGCATCTAAGCTGCTTCCCTTCACCCCAGCTGATGCATTCCCTGACCGACCACCTCAATGGAGTCCACCAATCCCTGGGAAGGGATATGACGTGGAATCCATTGAGGATGAGTGGGGCACTGGCCCCGCCAGGCAGTATCTTGTGAAGTTTGCCTTCCAACCCCCGACTGAAAATCGGTGGTACTATACGAAGGACCTTCTCAAGATAGCTAAGTCAGTTGTGCTCAGATACGAGGCGGCTCAGAAGGGTAACCTCCCTCGCCGTTCGCCTCGCCTACACCCCTAGCTCGGAGGTCCTCGCTCCCGGGGAGGGTAAGCCTGCAACGACTTGCTGATTTCTGCTGCCGAGATTGACTGTGAGGCTGTATACTAACCTGTAGGTTAGATTCGTAATTTTGTTTGGCTGAGGGCTAACTGAGAGACCTGCCTGTAAGGAAATTCGTGAGGGACAGATCTGCAAATCCGGGAAAAATACAGGCCCGGTACTAACCGAATTCCTACAGCTACCCTAACTGCCTATAGCAGGCCCGGGCTACCCCTAGGACCGACAGGCCCTAAGCGGCCTATACTGCTAGACGGTCCTATAGCCTATAGCCGGGTCCGGTAGAGGCCGAGAGGCCGAAACAGCAATGGTACCGCTGGGTCAGTCAATCCGGTCGAGGTCTAGCGAGTCTATAGATAGGTTAGGCCCATCGATTCAGGGCTTTTTGGCAATTCATTTTCGCGTGACCGCGTTCGTGCCCAACCAAGTGTTGCAGCGCTGAAAGTCTACAGCGGCACCTGAGACTTCAGCTACGTGAGGCAGCCATAACCAGCCTCTGAGAGACGGCCATAGCTGGGGCCAGTCTCAGCGCACCTACCCTCTCGGGGTATCTGCGTAAGGCAGGGCTATACTGAGGCTCTTCGTTGGTATATGTGCGCTGCTGCCACGGTAGCAGCTCGGCAGCCATAGCTGCCTTCTTCTTCGTCAGAGTGACTCATCGGCACTGAGAACTACATCGCGGTCGATGATCTTCATCTTGGTGGATGGCGCTGGCCTCTGGGAGGCTGTTTCAGTGTAGCGCTGGACTCTGAGAGTGGAGCAGTGGGTGGAGTGTGTGGTTCAGAGGTGGCGAGACACTGGGTTAAACTCTGTAAAGATTACTGGGGTTAATTGAGTTGAGTTGGCTCATCATCAATGTTATATTCTGATTGTGATCTTCGCAGTGTCATCTTGTGATTGGTTGTTGGGAGTTAGTTAGAGAGAGAGAAACACTGTGTGTATTCTCCCCATTTGTGCATGGTTGCTATTCCGCTGCTTATCTCTGGTCTGTGTACAATTTGGACTCTGTCTCTCCTCCCCTTTGTCTTGTGCATGTATGGGCATGTGTGAGATACCCTGTGAGTGAGTGGCAAGAAAATTGTCAGACAACCAAGTTCATAACATGTTAGGATTGCTGGTAGTAGATTCTTTTGACATTGACTCGTGCGCACTGGAACTTGGCGGGGGGGGGGGAGTACGAAACTCCCAGCCCCTGTGTCTGAATGAAACAGGGGATGGGATTTTCGTGCTCCTCTTCCCTAGTTCCCATATACCAGTGCCTGAGACCATAGCAAAAGCGTCTCACAAGTGACACAGCAAACCCCAGGCTGGCATCGGTGGAGGGCTTCTTCTTCTCCTTTCTCCCTCGTCCTGTACTGGTAGCCTTCTCGAATGAGTCCTCTTCAGAGAGAGAGAGGGGAGGCAGGGATGGGCTTTTGTTCGACAAGGCCTGACTACCTCGCCTTCATGCACTGTGGAGTCAATCTCAAAAGAATCTACTACCAGCAATCCTAACATCCGTGGAGGGCTTCTTCTTCTCCTTTCTCCCTTGTCTTTTATTGGTATCGTCCTCAATAGAGTCCTCTTGAGAGAGAAAGAGAGAGAGGGGGGGGGGGCCAGGGGGGGGCTGGACTTTGGTTCAACCAGACTGGACTACCTCGTCTCAATGCACAATGGACAATGTGGAGTCAGCAAATGAAAAAAAACAAGAAAAGGTGCAATAACCGATGATGTAGTATGCCTCGGGGAATCTTTAAGGGCCTCGCCTGGCCACGACTACGACCCAGGCTAAGGGGGAGAAAAGGCCTTATGAGAATTCAGGGCCTGAGGGGGCCACAATTGACCAAAGCCAACTGGCCGACGCCCAACAGTCAAAGTCAAAATGGACCCAGCCCAGGGCGCCGGTCAGACACACACACTTGTTTGTATGCAGGTACCGAAACAGCATCCAGACCAAGGGGAAGTCTGCAACTGTACACAATCCAGGCCCTCGGCTGTGAGTCAATCTGTACGACTGTGGGAGGGAGACGCGAGGCGAGACTGCCTCGTCAAACACTAAATGAGGCTTGGGGGTCCAGGAGGTCAACATTCAGTCTTGCTATGCTGCCTCGACGCTGGCTTGACTTTAGCTGGACGCTGGCTGTGCGGTGGCACTTTTGACAGCGAAGTGGGACTGTAGCAGCATGCTGGCGCTTTCTCTGCAGAGTGCCAGCCTCTGCTGACATCGCGCGTGCCACCTGTTTTCACTGATGATGTGCCACAGGCCACCTGTCTTTATTGCTGATGTGGCGCAGGCCACCTGTCTACATTGCTGATGTGGGGCAGGCCATCTGTCTACATTATTGAGGAGGCGCAGGCCATCTATCTACGAGCGGGTTTTTACAGAAAGAAGTTTAGCCATATGTCAAATCAAGTCATTAGAGATCAAAAACATAGATTGCTCGTAGCTAAATATGAATTAAAGTGCATGCAATATAAAGCGATTTGTCAAGATAGAGCTCTTCCTAACCAAATATGTTATGAATGTACTCTCAAATTAGCCAAATTACCAAGAAATAGTTCCAAGTGAAACGGTTTTCACCTGTCAGCCATCCCAGGGCTCGATCCCTAGTTCTCACCTTACCTGTGTACAGTAACTGTGTTGACCTGAGTGTTTGAACCCGTGACTTGTGTTTTGACAGTTGTTGTTGTCTGTCGTAGGTCGGTGTAGGGGTAGGGGTTCGATCTGTAGACCTGTCGGATAGGAGTCCTAGTGAGTCTAGAAGTCGTAGTTGTAGCCTGTCCGAAGGGTCAAGGTCGTAGCAGCCACAGTCCTGAAAGGTCAAGGTCATAGCTGCTACAATACCGAAAGGCCAAGTCTACAGACTTCCGGAAGTGGCCTTTCGGAGTAGGCTCACGTTAAACCGAGGCAAGTGGGCAAGTGGTGGAGCCAACTTCAATACGTTGGCAGTGCGACTGCAGTAAGGTTGCGGTCCAACCCCATGCAGTCAGCGGTACGGTCCAGTCAGTCCTAGTCCAGTCCAGCAAGTACCATACAGGACTGTGTGCGCAATGGGCCGATGGAAAAGGGCCAGACCAGCGACCTTCAGAGGTATAAATCAGGAGGCAGCGTCCAGCCATTCATTCATTCCTGCGGAAGCCATGCGGAAGCGCTGCCATAGTGACTTGTGCGAGGTGGTCTGCAGAGGCGCCCGAAGTCAAAGTGGGCTGAAGGAGAGTAGGGTAGCCATAGCGATAGAGTAGAAGCGGCCATAGCCGCCATAGCTGGTAGTGAAGTGCAGTGTGTGTGTGTGAGTGTTCAGAGGGTGTGGTGTGTGGGGTATCCAGGGTGATCCTGTGTGCGAACAGCAGTGTTGAGGCAATGTGCCGCCATAGCCAGAGCAAGCGAACTTGTATCTGAACTGAGTACTTGGTACTATATCTCTGAGTTCTGAGTGGGCGCCTGGCGCCAATTTGCTGCGCAACCTGTTTGCAAACGTGTGAAGTGTGAATGAATGCGAGTCTGATTGCACTGGTATCAGAGTTGGTACCCGCTACCTCACGCGCTATCGCCGTTGTACCAGGAGAGAGACGTGCGCCATAGCTGCGCTGTGGAAGGAAGTGACACGTACCTGCCCAGAAGACAACGACGAAGAGAGAGAGAGAGAGAGAGAGAGAGAGAGAGAGAGAGAGAGAGAGAGAGAGAGAGAGAGAGAGAGAGAGAGAGAACTGAGCGATTCAAGATTGGTTTATCACGCACCTGCGCTGAAGACATCATCGAGGAGAAGAGAGAGTTGAGTGATCCAAGATTGGTTGTGCTGTCCAAGACGAAGTAGCGGCCATAGCCGCGGAGCTCGAGACACGGAGGAGAGAGGAAGGTGAAGTAGAGAAGGGAGGAGAGATCGCAGAGGGAGGAGGAAGAAAGGATAACGAAGTTGGAGACAGACATAGCAGAGGGTCAACAAAAAAAAAAAAAACAAAAAAAAAAAAAGAGGAGGAAGAAGATAGGCGAAGGAGGGGGAAAGAGAGTGAAGGTTGGCGAGAAAGAAGGTGTCGGCAGCCATAGCCGATAGAGGGTTGACCGGGCGTTGACCAGAGGGTTGACCAGGTGTTGACCAAAGGGTCCACCGGGCGTTGACCAAAGGGTTGACCGGGTGTTGACCAGAGAGTTGACCGGGCGTTCACCGAGCGTTGACCAAGGTGTTGACCGGAGCTGTTGACCACAAGCTGGAGTTGGTATAATCTCGGCAAGCCCTTAGCCTATCCCCTCACCCTATGGATGTGCACTCACCCTATGGAACTTGCTGAGTCTGAGTCTGTCTGTCTCTTTTTTCTGCATTGATCCAGGTGATAGGACTCCGTGTATGAAGTATAGGGCCTCGTTGACCAAACCCCTGCCGGGGAGAGTAGGGCTAAAGACTGTGTCTGACGACTCGACTGTCCCTGAGGACACGAATCCTCCTAAGGACCGTTACTGACCGGCGGGCTGCTCGGTGTGGCATGGTAGGCACGAAATCCGAGCTGTGGGCTGCACAACGGGCCGTCTAAGTCTTGAGAGAACCTGCTGACCGCGTCGTCCTGTCTGCGACGTTAAAGAATTCTTGAGGAGTTACGGGGGATCTCCTTAAATGACTCTGGTCAGCAACAGGTTTTGTAGTGACGGCTATAGTATTAGAGTCTAGGCTAGAGACAATGGTTGACAGGGTTCTATACTGATCTTGTGGTCCATAGATCGAGTCGGTAGGTCGTGTCAGGTAGAGGGAGAGTCTAAGTGGTGAAGAGTGGAACCGTCGTTGGGTTGTGCATCTTTCACCATGGTTGACACGCGTAGTGGCACGAGTGCCACCCCCTACACACGCGAACAGGAAGCAAAGGCCGCCGCCGCCCTGAAGGAGAAGAGAAAGGAAGGAGGCCAGGAAGAAGGCCTTGTTAGAAGAGCAGGCGGCCAATTGGAGAAGAGGATTACAAAATGGGCTGCAAGACTAACCCTGGGGGAAGACGAGGAGGCGTTGATGTATGTCCCAGGGATGAGCAGGAGGCGGCTATAAGAGAATGTGTTGCATACCGTAAAGGTGCAGACCAGAACAAGAACCGACCTTTCAATACAAGGTATAAGATAGCACAGCGGAAGGCTTAGATGCCAGTGATCCGAACAATCAATGTTGTAATGCAGCCCTGAACATACATCATCATCATCGTTTCATAGTGTGAATGGGTCTGGCGCTTCACACAGGAAGA